>JAGKQL010000057.1:33392689-33430579 GCA_018398635.1 Cyprinodon brontotheroides
CAAACATTTTGCACTCAGCCCTTTTCTTGTTTGCATCAAGTTGTTTTCTTTATAACTGTTTGAACTTTTCTCCATGATTCTCAATGTTTATGATTCTGCACTTTTTGGTTCTGTTTAACTTTTCTTTTTTAGTTTTCAGTTCATTGGTTTCATTTCCATTGTCTGATATTCTAGTGGTTTTTGGTTATATTTTTTGAGTTCTTATGTATTTGATGTTTACCATCTGTTGCCTCTTGATTCATCTATCCACACCTGATCCCAATCTGCTGATTAGCCTGGTCTCCAATTTATACACCTCCCTGTTCATTCAGTGTGCTGGTTCCTCGTCATTTCTTGGCCTCTTGTGTGTTTTTCTTGATGTCCCTCAGTATTTTGCTTTTATGTATTTTGTAGTTTTTGGATTTTTGCTTCAGTTGCCACCTATTTGCTATTAAATCCTCTAGAAACCACCTTCAGCTTCAGTCTCTGCATTTGGGTCCTCTTCAAACCTCCCCTCAACCTGACACAAGGTTTCCCTCTCCCCTTCGTTAAAGGCAGGCATACCTTTAACATGTGATGAGTTTAGTTTCTTTCTGTGGAAAATAAAAAGTGTCCTGGGATCTGGGAAATGCGACGCAAACCTGCAAACCCGTTTCAGACGGGCAGATGGTAGCTGTGGGTGTCACAGGCTGTTTCCCACTGCAGAAATGACCAGATGTCACAAATGAGCAGAGATCTGTGAATGACAGGAACACTGACATGTTCAGAGTTTGAATATGTCAGGAAATTCTTTACACTCAGCAGTTTCTGAAGGATTTTTCCTTTTAAAGGGACTTTTTCACCTTTTTAGTAAAAAATAAAAAATCCCTGAAAAGGAACCTGTCGGGTTTCTGTCTCTGATTTTGAATTGCTTGTTCTAAAAATGTCCCGACAGAAAAAAAAATGAATTAGGGGAAACTTTTCAGAAACTGCGTCCCCATTAGAGCTCCAGAGCTCAACAGTACATTAATAAAGGTAAACTTTGTGAGACTTAAATCAGTCAAAGATGTTTTTTTTTCTGATTCAACCAAATTATATATTGCCTCACTTTTTTGTTTTTAACACTCAGTTTTAAGTTGGATTTAAATATCACTTCTCATACTTTGAAAGTTCTAGATTTAGTTAAATGCAAAAAAAACTGCACAGGTAACTTACAAAGCAAGATACAACCTTCTACCAAAAACACTTAAGAAATGCTTAAAGACTGAAAGTA
Source organism: Cyprinodon brontotheroides (assembly GCA_018398635.1). NCBI lineage: Eukaryota > Metazoa > Chordata > Actinopteri > Cyprinodontiformes > Cyprinodontidae > Cyprinodon > Cyprinodon brontotheroides. Next base: position 33,393,921 of record JAGKQL010000057.1, read on the forward strand.
TGGATAAAAACTAAGCAAAGTTAGAAAAATAAAAATCACTTCAATTCAGTTTATTTACATACAGCGCCAAATTCACAACAATATGTCATTACCTCAAGGCACTTTTACAGTTCAACCAGATCATCCATGATCAATGATTGGTGTTGAAAGCAAAAACCAATAATATGTGTGCATCAAGCTGTGAGGTGACTTTATGGAACAGTTTGAATAAAGACATGAAATGCAGTGAGAACCTTAAATGTTAACTAAAAAACTTTTCATACCCATTTTTCCTAAATTATACAAACATTATTTATATATGTTTTTAATTCTAATATTTGCGTCTTAAGTTTGTATGTTTTTTTAATTGGTTTGTCTTAAATTAAGTTATTCATTATTTTTTAACGAACCCAAACGACTGCCCATTCCTAAGGGGCGGAGCCGTTCGTCTGGTTCAATTTGCTTTGTTTTGATCCATTCTATATAGCCTCAAACTTAACGCTAATTCATACATTTTGAATTGAAGAAGCTACCTGGATGGGAAGCGAAACGTCTTAAAACTTGGAAACAAAGTCAGGTGGATTCTTTTTGTTTGTTTGTTCTCTTTAACTTTTTGGGATGACTATGACCATGATGACTGAGGATCTTCACTAGCACAGGGTGGATTGGCCTAGTCAAAGTCTGGTTTGAGTCCAACTAAGGTGCTGTGGCCTGATCCTAACCAGGCGGTTCATGTAGGAAATATGCCAGAAATAAAACAAAATAATAAAAAAAGGATTTCCAGATTTAGGTTTAATGTAATTTTTTCCACATAGGGCCAGATGGGTTTATCTTTTATCTCCTAACGGATTAAATCATGGTTTAAAAACTCCTTTTTGTAATTTTATTTATTTTATTGTAGCCAAACCAAAAAAAACATTCAGCTTGCAGATTACATAATGGTCAAATTGGTTTAATGGATCCTAGGCGGAAGTTCGAAGCTGGAGGCTGAAACTGATTGCCCTCCTGTATCTACCTGGGCGTACAGCCAATCAGCTTTGAACCACGCCCACGAAAGTTTCAATCGCATCCAAAGTTCATCTTGTAAAGGTTCCCTGATTTGCACCCAGTCTCGTCTTGCGCGCATGTGGCGGATGCGCTGTGTGAATTTTTCTTCAGATGACACCGCTCTCCAAATCTCACCTCCAGCCCCTCCTCCACCATCAGAGCTAAAGCTTCATCAGAGCCTCATTCCTCCCGGACTCTTACTACGTTCCCTCTCTAATCTCAACCGATCCGCAGAAGACCGCCATGTTGAGCCTGGTTCTGCCAGAGGTTTCTTCCCAATGGAGAGTTTTTCCTCTCCAATGTCGCTCATGCTTGCTCATCATGGACAGGTTCTTCATAACCTGTGTTATCCAAGCTGGACTTCCATCTTCCAGGTCCCTGAGTGAAGCTCTAGTATCAGCTCACGCAGTCCACTGGATCTCCCCATAAAGCTCAGCATACCGTCTCGCTAACCAGCAGTCTACAGACTGACCAACTTCATCTATCTCCACTCCACCACCAGTTTCAGGCCTGGGGAAACAGCCCTGTTCTTATTTCTGTTTCCTGCTGAAGTCTGAGCAATTGTATCAATAAATTTCTTCTAATTGTGTTTTCTCTTCGCGTGAGTTTTTCAGATTGAAATTAGAACTATTACTTTATTACTGAAATTCGGATGTTTTCAACTTTTTAGGAATATTTAGTTTCTTTGTTTGAACACTCCACCACCCTTAGATGACTGTTTTTATATTTTATGGTTTCAGAGAATATCTCTGCCTATTTCTAAACCCTCCAATCCTTCTTTCCGTACGGAGGCAGCTCTCAGCGACAAGTAAAGGCTTTCTGTGCTGCCCCCACAGCTTTAAGGTTCCAGACTAAAATGAGCTACAGGCTTCTTCTGTTTTTTTTTTTTGTTTTTTGTTTCACTTTTCCTTCCACCCACAAGCAAAGCCTTGCAATCGGCAGATGGGTTCTGTCTTAAAACTGGGAGAAAATAGCCCAAACACATACGGAAACGAGGTCGGGCTTCCACACATCTGAACTCTCCTTCTGTTAGTGCTTCCTATCAGTCATGTTCTTTAACTTCTCCTGATTTAACCTGATCTGACTGATCTGTTAGGGCGAGAAATTAGAAAACGTTTCTCTGAAAACAATCTGGAAATTAGAGCAAAAGCAGCAAAATTTTATTCAAAAAATGTCCCTCATCCCTGTCAAAATAAAATAGTATATTCAAATAAAATTGTGAAAAACGTATCATCACTTTATGTGTTTATTTATGTTAAAACACAAACATTTATTAAATAAATAGATCTTTGCATGAAGCCAGTGTAATTGTCCTGATATGTTTAAAAAGTCTAGGTTTTCTCTGCACCTTTTTCCTGCCACTTAACTTTCCTCTGATATAGATTCAGAATCCACAACCTGAAACCTTTCAAGGGAAATTCTGCTTTTTAAGCAGAAACTTTAATTTCATGCCCTCATCTTCTTAAATGTGTTAGTGACTGCCTTCTAGACACGCAGCGGAGTGTCGTTAGACAGTTTTCACAATCGATGTGAGATATATGGAAAACAAAAATATGAAAGAATGGATAGGAATGTGTTCCAGAGAATTTGATAATTTGACAAATAATAATAGATAAATACATTTCAAAAAAATATTTCAATCAAACAAAGAGATTATCCAACACCAAACTAAACCAAATTCCAATTTCCAACCAAATTAAAATCACCTGAACATAAATAGAAACATAATTTTCCACCAAACAAACTTGTCAGTATATATAACCAGAGAACTGAGATAATATGAGTAAGTCATGTCAGAAATAAATGCGCCATGATATAGGTATATGTTACATTTACTTATTGTTAGGAATGAGTGTTTGTGTGAAGGTTTGTGTTTTTGTGTTGTTCTCTCCCTCCACCACCAGGTGGCCCCCTGTTCCTGCTGCTGGTCCTCCCACACACCTGTGGCTGGTTGGCTCATTACTGAGGACTATTTGAGCGTGTGGACTGTCACTACCTCAACACCGGAGTTTTTGCCAGTTTTGGGTACTACTCTAGCCAAGCTGAGTTTAGCTAAGTCTAACTTAGTCTTTGTTTTTTCACTGAGCCTCAACCTTGTTTTTGTCTTTGCCTCTTTGGTAGGAAGCCTTCCTGCAAGCTGGACGTTTGGCCTTCTCTTCCCCTGAAGGGATTGTTTGAGTCAGTCTCACACTGAGCAGGGGATTAACTTCCACAAGTTCTGTTCCAAGTCCTCCTGGATTCCCAAGTGACAGCCCACTCCATAGCTCCTCAGGATCCAACCAAGTCTTAACCTGTCCGCCCTCCAACGAGTCTCTACCTCTGGATAAACCCACAATTTCTTACTTACTGGATTCTGGGAAGAAAGTCTTTTCCACTAATGTCAGTCCAGTTTTTCCTGTCTCTCCAGCCATCCCCGAAAGTTCCCATGGATCCTGAACTAACCGCTGATACTTTCCTTCCCTCTTCCAGTTCCGGTTCACCAGTCCACTGACTTTCCTGAATCAAACCCCCGCTGACCCTATCAATAAACCTGTTTAAACGTTTACCCTGGTTCCCTGAGTGGTTTACTGCATGTGGGTCAGATCTCTTAAGACAATCATGACACTTATTTATTCCAAACATTAAATATACAATAAAATTATACAATTCAGAGTGAAATTATTTAATAATCAAAATTAGATTTAAAACTATGAAGAATATAAATGTAATTTTAGTAAAAATGTCACTATTTTAAAAGCAATATAACTGCTTTCATCTATGTTTCTAAAATAATAAAGTAAAATATTTCTGTGTAGTTTTAGGGGGTCACAGGCTGAAATGTCTGAGAACCTCTGTGATAGAAAACTGTGAACAGTCTTTATGGAGACCAAATACAACATGGCTTCAGTTCAGATCGACAACTCTCTACAGCAGGGGTTCCCAAAGTGGGGGCCAGGACCCCCTGGGGGTTGACGGATACTACGTACAGTAGGCGGTCGCGAGATCAGTTTTACAATCTCTTTGAGTTGAACTGTGAGACAAAAGCCTTTTGTCTTCTTTTCTTTTCTTTCTTTCTTTTCTTTCTTTTCTTTTCTTTTCTTTCTTTTCTTTTCTTTCTTTTCTTTCTTTCTTTTCTTTTCTTTTCTTTTCTTTCTTTTCTTTCTTTCTTTTCTTTCTTTCTTTCTTTCTTTCTTTCCATTTATGTATGTAATGCATTCTTAAAATATTAAAAACACCATTAAATTCCTAAATGCACAATAAACAAATATTGAATTACATACTCAAAAACTACTTTTAAAATTACAGAAAAGATATATATATATTTTTTAAATGACTTTAAAAATGAATTAATTCACTTTATATTTATAAATAAATAAATAAAAATAATAATATGTATTTTTAGAGGAGGTTTCCCAAACATTTCAACCCTAAAAATAACAATGCATCAGACTGGAGACCTCCTATGGTCTGCTCACTGGTCTTCAGTTTGCTTCTCCATGATTATGTGATATTGTGATACCATCTAAGGCTTTCACAGAATAAATAAATAAATATATGGCGGCAGCTGCTAACGGGATGAAAAAGACTTTTGCACTACAGTAATAATGAGCAACTAATGCAGAAGTTGTCATATTATTCCTCCATAATGAAATCCTGCCTACGTCTGCTGTCATGATCTGCCCTAATAGCTCACCATAATTATTCAGGTCATTCACCTGCTTAACTCTGCCCGGATCCTAATTATCAATCACCTCATCCACCTGCTGGTTCTCATTTATATTCGACTCAGCCCAGCTATCAGAGCAAGATCATTGTTTATTTCCTACTTGATGTCTTTAGGTTTTGTTTCGATAGTTTGGTTTATTTCAAGGTGCACGTTCCTGTTCCAGTTAGATTACTCTCAAGCCAGTGTCCTCAGGCGAAGTTTATTCCCTAACCAGTGGTGAGAGCGTTTCAGAGTTTCCTAGTGATTCTGATTTCCTGATTTTGTTCCCTCTCATCCACTGGCTCTGTCTGTTCCCGTCTGATCTGTTTGCCTGAACCATCCTTGGACTCCTACTGGATTCTGCCTGTTAGCATCTGTGTGTGTCTGTCGGGGCACGCTTCTGGACCCGTCTGACTCTGAACCTGCCTTCACGCTTTGTGGGTTCCTGGAACCAGGATCTGGCAATTCATGTGTGGATCAGAACCCCTGACTGGACTGCAGATTCCTAGATTCCAAAGCTATTCCAGTCTGATCTGTATCCCTGTCCTGGATCGGAGTCTTGCCTGCTCACTGGGGTTGCTGCATCTGGGACACTCTGAGAGGCTCACTGCCACATCTGCTGTGCTCCAGCTTATCCTGCCTTTATTTCGAGGACTGAACTGTCAAACCAGGTAAGTGACTCACTTGGATCATCATCTCCTGTCATAGGATCGTGGTCACTTACCTGTGTTTCTCCCTCCAGATAGTGTCAGTTATGGGTTGTGCCCTTGTCCACAACTTAGCGTCTTTGTTCTGTTCTGCTTGTTTTTTAAAGAGCATTTTAATCTTTCCTACTGACTGTCTCACCTTGAACACTGGGTCCATCTGTCCTGTTTTTTGACAATCTTCATAAAAGGCCCTCATAGCTTCACTCTGTCCAGAAGATTGCAGGAAAATTCGATTAGTTCAATAAATAGGAGCTTTTTAACAGATATGCCTTCATTAAAAATGTTATCATCATATGTCTGTTTTTGCACAGCATCCCCATTTTATCTGATGGGATGTTAGATTTCTTGATGGGCCTCATTGTGTCGACATTTCCAGACTCTTGACTTGTACAAACACACTCCCATCACTTGGCTGCGCACTCATGGACCCACACATGAATTCAGAGCGGCGTCCAGCATCTGACAGACGACTACAATTACAGAGCATCTTCTGAGTATTGCAACTCAATCAGAGATGATACAAAAGGCCTTATCAGAGCTGACGAGCTACCCTCTCCAGTCTCCTTCTTCCTCCTTCTGCTGATTGCGGCCATCAGTATCTGTGTGGGAGAGATGGCTGCCAGATAGTTCTCCTCCCGTAAATGACTCCATCACGTTTGCGTGTGTAAAGGTTATGTCCTCTATACGTGTCAGCGCAAATCAACAACTTATCTAATGAAATGTCCTCACGTCAGGCCTGAAAATGTAATCTTTAATTCACAATGCTTTGAATTAAAAAAAAATTTAGTTTATGACATTAAAAAAACATAAAGCTTCAACATATCTGATTAGGATTCCACTGGATAGATCCAGACTAAGTCCGGCATCAAAGTGGAGAAACTGTTTTTATGTTTTTTTCGCCCAAAACTTTTGTAAATTTTGATTTAAGATCCTTTTAGGACACAGAGACTGAATTTTAACAGGGGTCAAGGCAGCTCCCCTTCACTCAGGTTACAGCCTACAGAAAAAAACCCACATATTCTTCTTCCTACTGGATGATTTATTTATATATCTGTAGCGCAGTTTGATGCACTGAATAAGGACATTTGTTGAACTTTTAGGACAATGACATCTAATCTAACTTATTAATCAAACTACAGGTCTTAAATATATTCAAAATTTTATAAAATTGATTTCAGGGGGATATTTTAAACTGGGATTAAGGAGTAGATGGACCATAATACTGACTAAAAACAAAACTGAGGCCCCGTCCACGAGAGAGGAAATCAAACGAGCAGCACGTTGATATTTTTCAGAACGTTTGTATGCGTAAAGACGGAGACGTAAAATAAATGTGAGCGAATCCACCGCAGATATGCATGAAAATGCTGCAAAAATATATACTTAAAGCCTGTAAGTGGCGCTGTGCTGTGGTGCCAAAAGCAAAAATAAGCTTAATTTTAAATGTTGGGCATAAAAGACTAATATTTATACATGGCTGCCCTCTGGGCCGGTCCATTTTCGTGGTTAAGTCAAATTCAGGTGCTGAACTATGTGAGTGCGATATTGCTCTGTTCTTCCTGGAGATATTCCAGAAGAAGAAGATTCTGTTGTAAGTCTCGACAGCAGGGGTGAGTAGCATTAGCAGCAAATCCATTCAACACGGGCGCCATTGTTGTTTGTGATACTGTAGCCGGCGCGCATGCGTGTTTAGAGGCGACGCTATGACGCATGCTATCGCGTGTAAAAAACAATGCGTTAGAGCTAAAAGATGTAAACGCGAAAACGGCGTTTCAAAATCTTCCCACTCTGAAGGCTGAATAAAAAAAAGATCGTTTACAGACCCCCGAAACGCCGACTTCGTGTGGATGAGAGGCTGGTTTGGTTAAAAATGTGTGCGTTTAGGCCAGGGTTCGGCTTCGTGTGGACGGGGCCTGAGGCAATAATTTTCAAACCACAGGAGCAGAGATCCATAGTTAGCTCACAGCTTCAGATACTACAGCTAAAAACCGTCCATGATGGACTCATTAAAGGACTAATATCCAGCAGGATCTAAAAAAAACTCATTCATGCATTTATCTTTAATAGAATGGATCACTGTAACAGTGTCAATCAGCTGGGTTTGCGATACGAAAAGCCACCCAGACACGGCTGCAGCTGATCCAAGCACTTGCTGCCCATGTTCTCACTTCAGAACACAAGAAAGTAGAGCACATCATCCTGGTTCTGAAGTCCTTCTGTTGAGGCTGCACAGTTGGTAGCAGCAGAAAGGTTGCAGATTCGATTCCCACCGCCAGGGCTCTTTGCATGATTTCTCCCTTAGCTGCGTGGGTTCTCTCCGGGTACCCCGGCTTCCTCCCACAGTTTAAAAACATGACTTTTAGGTTATTTGGCTTCTCTAAGTTCTCCTGAAGTGCGTGATTGTGTGCGTGACGATTGCATGTTGGTCCTGTTTGTACTACTGTGTTGCCCTGCGACCGGACTGGAAAACCTGTCCAGTACCCTGCCTCTCACCCATTGACAGCTGGAGATAGGCACCAGCACCCATTACAAATCCAGCAGGGATAAAGTGTGATGGAAAATGGATGGATGGATCCTTCTGTCAGTATATAAATCACTGAATAGATCAGCACCTCCAATCCATAACAGATTTGTTGTCAGTGTATCAACCTCCCAGACCATTTAGGTCTTCCAGTTTCAGCCTACTGGAACTATGGAGAAGCAGCAATTAGTTCAGATGGGTCATTAACTCCCTCAACAGATCGGTTTTGGTCACATACCTCACTTCAATAATTATGAGGTGGTGTTAGATACCTCACAAGTGTGAGTCAGGTGAGGGCAGTCTTCTGGGTATTGTTCCTAAAAGTGCTGAATAAGTAGGTGAAAGATTATGTCTAAGACCACCTCCTGTTGAGAGATGCTTTTTCCAGGTTAATAAAATGGCTTCCTTCTAGAAAACTACACGTCCAGTTGCCTAAAATGAACCTTTCAAGCTTGCATTGCAATTAGCCCAGAATACCTCTATGCTAATGGCTAAAATTAGCCTAGAATTCCTCCAAGCAAATGGTTAAATTAGCCAGGAATAGCATTAAGCTAAAGCTTAAGCTAGCTTCACGACTTAAATATAATCTGGAGGAGTGATTTGCAAACACTCTTGTACCGTTAGGAACCAGTGACATGACTTAAAAACTTGTCTAGTCTAGTTTGAAACAAACAAGAAAATGTTTAATTCTTATTTTTCGAGTGTTTGGTTTGAATATTTACTGACCACTGACCACTATATGTTGGAGGAGGGAGGGGCCATAAAAAAAATCTCTGAGCCAGTGGCTGAAACCGGTACAGTCAGGTCTGCCAGCTTCCTCCAAACCTCCCTTTCTTTCCCTCATTTCCTCCTACATGGTGAGGACGGTCGAGAGAAATTCTCTGCCCTTAATGACCTTTCCACTTAAAAACCATCACTGCTAGGATTGTGTCACTGTAATGTCCAGTGTGCTGCTGTCAATCATAACAGAGACTGCACCTAGCCCTCAACTTTCAGCTTGTTTTTTGCACTTCGCAGTTACTTTCCTGTAGAAACGGAAAATATCTGGATGAACTGGAGCTGGTTAATTCTTACCCAGATTATGTTTTTAACATGGGGTAAATAGATCCTGACCTCATTTGGTTTCTCTATATGTGAACTGAATTTAAAAAGGCTTTTGTGTTGAATAAATTAGGAATAAATTGGAGTTTTACCTCTGATAGAGTAGAAATGTCTCACTTTTTAAAGCTACAGTGTGTAACTTTTAGCGACATCTAGCGGTCAGACTGCAGACTGCAGCAACATGAACATCTCTCCCCACCGCTTCTCCCCCCCAACAGTACGGCGAGCGTTCACGGGACAAAATGTCTTCCACGCGTCCGCATCACCTACCTTCTCAATTGATGAGAGTTTGTTTACATAGATAATTTTACAGATAGTATTTCATTAGTCTGTGTGGGGTATAGATTTCATGTAGACTTAAGATAATAAATATACCCGTTATTTTCTACATCGTTGTGACGTTTTGGCGATCTCGCAATCGCTGGTTTGTTGGCTCTGCTGCGGTAAGCGCAAAGATGTCTGCCTCCATGGCTCGCGAGGACCGCTCCTATGTAATTATAAATAAGCGAATTCTAAGGCTTAGCGAAATATTAAGGTTAAGAGGCTGAGCTCAAGAGATGATGATAAATAACATAGTTATGTATAATATATTACATTTCTGACTGTATATCCCTGTAATTATTACACACTGTAGCTTTAAGAAAGGACAGGTAATTAACATGACATTCTACCCCAATCACACTAAGCCTGGTTCTGCTGGAGGTTTCTTCCTGTTAAAGGGTTTTTCCTCCACTGTCGCTACAAGCATGCTTAGTGCTGCAGGGATTACCTTTCAGTCAATGAGTCGATGCAATCAGCTGTTTTTCCTTAGATAGAAAACTATAAACCACTTTGACTGTATGATCTGGTTGAATTGTAAAGTGTCTTGAGATGACATGTTGCAAATTGTTGCTTTATAAATAAAATAAATTGAATTACTACATTTGTATTTAAATCTGACATTCAACTTAAATCATACAACAGGACATTTTTGCTTTGATTATTTGAGAAATATAGAGAACAAATAAAATGTTTTCCTACAGACCAGCCTGTATTGTGTTTTTTCTCTTTATCCATTCAGCTGTTCTTCTGTAGAGGATTTTTCAGCCTTGGATGTTAGCTCTCTAAATGCTCTGAAATTGATGCAGCTAACATGTAATGTGCATTTTGGCACAACGCTGCTTAGACATATTCTGCTCTCACCGTTAGAAACTTACCACATGACCAATTTCCACTAAATGTCTCTTTCCGCTTTTTTTCCTGAACTGATTCACTGGATCCTGCGTAACCATGGCCACTAAAAGCTTGATACCTCTTTTTTTTGGTGGCTGTTGAAACACTTACCTCTGTCCGCAAACTATTCCTCACAAGCTAAAGGGCATATTTTCAAGATCTGTTATAAAGGGTACATGCAAAATAAATCTGAAATAAAAAAAGAAAACAAGCTGCATTGCCAGCTGAGTCAGACTGCGCAACACTGTGTTTAATAGATTTGACATTTTTTGATTGTAATGATTACTGAGTGGATCTCACTGGTCCTTTTTTCGTGTTTTTATTTAACTAATTTAATAATGTTTAATAAACCTGCTGTGTCGCTGCAGGATTTTCAACTTACTAAGAGGAGAGATCTGTGTATTAAAAAGCAACCTGTTGTTGCCTTAGAGATCAGCTCTTGATCTTGCATTCAGCCACAGCTCTAACAGAGAGGCAACACAGAGAGAGAAATTCAAAATCATATTAAATATAATTGGTCTGATAACCATGCAGGAGGATCAAACTTATTGCCGTAATACATTAGAATTATGTGCATGTGTATTCACCCCAGTTAAATAAACAGAGATCGATGGATTTCACTCAGTCGGCACTTTATTTTATCTTTGCAAAGAGAGAAAAGTTCATCATACGGCCCTTATTGCATGATAAGTCAAAACAAGTTACAGACACTTTGGTTAACCAGTAACATAACATGTCATGAATAAACCTTGAGAAAGAATCTGGCTTGTTATAGGAATAAGTGTGTCTTGTCTACAAACACCCCTCACACAGGAATTGTGTGGCCTTGCAGGTGAAATAGACTGAGTGAAAAAACTTTTATAATGAGTAAAAACCATAAATCAATATATGAAATAAGAGGAATCAACATTTTCCAACCACAGTATCTATATGCCACAATTACTGTGACACCTTTTATTAAAATGAGTGGCATCAGAATCCAATGAGCTCAGTGTAAGTAGAGCTGTACTGTCTTACAAGTTTATAAGGAAAACTATCCCTGCTCATCACCCTGAACATACTATCCCTGCAGTGAAACATGGTGGTGGTGGTCAGGGGTGATGTGAAGGTGGATGGAGCAGCTTTTTTATTTTATACACCCAAAACACTTGAAATTAGACGTACAGTGAGGAAAACAAGTAATAAACCACTCTGCTATTTTGTGAGTTTCAGAAATTGTCACCGCAGGTGCATGTTCACTGTGAGAGACATAATCAAAAAAAACAAAATCCAGAAATCACGATAATTGATTTATCAATTACAATTATTATTTATTTGTATGATATACACTCACCGGCCACTTTATTAGGTACCCCATGCTAGTAACGGGTTGGACCCCTTTTGCCTTCAGAACTGCCTCAATTCTTCGTGGCATAGATTCAACAAGGTGCTGGAAGCATTCATCAGGAGTTTGGTCCATATTGACATGATGGCATCACACAGTTGCCGCAGACCAAAGATGCTCTATTGGATTGAGATCTGGATTGACTGTGGAGGCCATTTGAAGTACAGTGAACTCATTGTCATGTTCAAGAAACCAGTCTGAGATGATTCCAGCTTTATGACATGAAAGTGCATTATCCTGCTGAAAGTAGCCATCAGAAGTTGGGTACATTGTGGTCATAAAGGGATGGACATGGTCAGCAACAATACTCAGGTAGGCTGTGGCGTTGCAACGATGCTCAATTGGTACCAAGGGGCCCAAAGAGTGCCAAGAAAATATTCCCCACACCATGACACCACCACCACCAGCCTGAACCGTTGATACAAGGCAGGATGGATCCATGCTTTCATGCTGTAGGCGCCAAATTCTGACCCTACCATCCGAGATATGTCGCGGCAGAAATCTAGACTCATCAGACCAGGCAACGCTTTTCCAATCTTCTATTGTCCAATTTCGATGAGCTTGTGCAAATTGTAGCCTCAGTTTCCTGTTCTTAGCTGAAAGGAGTGGCACCGGTGTGGTCTTCTGCTGCTGTAGCCCATCTGCCTCCAAAGTTCGACGTACACCAATAGCTTTCAGATGCTCTTCTGCCCACCTTGGTTGTAACGGTGGTTATTTGAGTCACTGTTGCCCTTCTATCAGCTCGAACCATTCTGGCCATTCTCCTCTGACCTCTGGCATCAACAAGGCATTTCCGCCCACAGAACTGCCGCTCACTGGATATTTTTTGTTTTTTTTTTTCGGACCATTCTCTGTAAACCCTAGAGATGGTTGTGCGTGAAAATCCCAGTAGATCAGCAGTTTCTGAAATACTCAGACCAGCCCTTCTGGCACCAACAATCATGCCACGCGTTCAAAGTCACTCAAATCCCTTTCTTCCCCCATACTGATGCTCGGGTTTGAACTGCAGGAGATTGTGCTTGACCATGTCTACATGCCTAAATGCACTGAGTTGCCAGCCATGTGATTGGCTGCTTAGAAATTAAGTGTGTTAACGAGCAGTTGGACAGGTGTACCTAATAAAAGTGGCCGGTGAGTGAGTGGTATTTGAACATCTGTCTGTCAGCTAGAATTCTGAGCTTCAAAGACCCGTTAGTCTGCCTTCCACTTCCACTCCATTTATTGTCCTAAATTAGATGCACCTGTATGAGGTCCTAGCTGCTTAAAGACACCTGTCCTCCCCATACAGTCAGTAAGAATCCAACTACTAAGATGGCCAAGACCAAATACTTGTCCAAAGACACTAGAGACAAAATTGTACACTTCTACAAGGCTGGGAAGGGCTACAGGGAAATTACCAAGCAGCTTGGTGAAAAAAGGTTCACTGTGGAGTAATTATTAGAAAATGGAAGGGGCTAAACGTGACTGTCTGTCTTCCTTGGACTGGGGCTGCATGGAAGATCTCACCTGAAAGGGACTCAGTGATCCTAAAAAAGGTGAGAAATCAGCCCAGAACTACTTGGGAGGAGCTGGTGGTGCAGGATGTTGGTTAAAAGAAAAACAAAGTACCTGTGAGTTAAAGTAAACTTCTCAATTGTGCATCATTTGTTAGTTATCGTTGTCTTGGATTACAGGAAGAGATGAGAAATGCAGGTTGAATTTTTGCTCATAACATCTCTAATTGTGTCCCTTAAGTAGATTTATCTACTGTAAATAACTCTATTCAACATGTCTGGATCTCCGCAGGGCTGACAGCTGAGGAAATAATCCCCTACTCCAGAAAGTAGGGATTTAAAATTGCATTAATTCCTAATTTGGTCACCTCGTAAAGCCGTCATTGGAAAACATACCCAGTCCCCTGCTTTCAGATTGCGGCTGCTAGTTTTCCCATGATGCCCTCATAAAGACAAAAGCCGACACGTCTCTGCGAACAGCGGCGATGCTGTCAGAAGGATTAGGGTGGATGTTCTGTGCAGCGGCATGTGGCGAAGCGATATGTTTGTGTGCTGCAGCAGGTGTCTTTGTGGCAATTAAACCATCGCTCAGATTAGTGTTTCACTATTTCTACAGAAAGGCGTCTCTTTTTAAAACTTCAGCGACTTAAACTCAGGGGAGGATTTGAATAGCAGGAATGCTTTTTTTGTCACTTGCATGCAGTGAGATCTTCAGAACTTATCTATTATATGATGAAACATTTTATGACATCTACTAAGCAAGAATCTAATAAGAGTTTTTAATTGAGCCTTTTAAAATTTAATTATATATTTAAAACTTGAATTATATATTTGAGTAATGAATTTAATGTCTGCTTTTATTTCATGGATCATTCACATTTATGCATTTCATGAAATATAGATATATAAATATATAACTCAGAAAGAGAAGCGACAAGTAGAGAAAACTTCCCGATTATTGTAATTAATGTTTTTAATCCTAAAGTCATTGGAAAACGGTCAAACCGCATCTGAAGAATTTAACTAAAAACTGAATTGTGCCCCATCATTCATTTATTTTATTAGTTTTAAGCAGGAATATTAACCAAACAGATATTACACACGTGATCTAAAATGAAAACTCATGATCAAAATCTCGCTTCACAACAAAGGATATCAGTTCCCTGCAGTGCTTAAAAAAGGAGTGGAGAGAAGTCAGACTTTTTAGCCCCCATTTGCAGCCCCACAAAAAAACTATATATTTATAAATTTAAATACATGCATACACTCATATATATATATATATACTGTATATACACTGGAAAACAGGCCGATCTCCAGCATCTATAAACAAGGATGTATTTAGTTCAACTAAGACAAATTCAAGTATATTATCAACTGCAATCGACATTTTTTTCATGCATCTGGATTTGATATTGTTGCTAATGGACACCCCTCCCCCTGCTTAATTTTTCTTAGTATAATTACATTTATAACCTTCCAGTTTAAATTATTCAAGTTCTTATTTCACTGCTAAACTACCTCTCTGAAATTGCCACTACACTAAATGGAGATGAGAACTTCTATATATATTCTTTAATACTACTGAAATTAGATACAGCTTTCTGTAATCTCTGATGCATTTACCTCCTGGTACTTTGAGTCTTTTATCCTGTAAAGAGAGTCATTAATGCTTACTTCAGGAGATTTCTAATTGGATGTTATTGTCTGAGCAGACAGAGATTAGTCTTATCTTTTTTTTTTTTTTTCATTTTGGTTGATAAATATGGAAGAAACCGATTGAGGACTAAAGCAGTTTGTTCTCACAGATTCATTTTTGTGTTCAAGAAGTTAAAAGAACAAAGAAAAAACAGCAGTTTGTAGTTTCTGTATTATTATATTGAATCCTGCATTTCCTGCTGTGTTTTGTTTGGCTCTCCTTCTGCTTTCCATGCTGGGCGGCACACTTTTATCATCTGTTGGTTGACCCCTGCTTGGAGCAAACCTGTAGAGGATCTTCATCAGTGGATTAATTAAGTTTACACCCTCAAGCATGCTGCTGCAATTAACCTGTTTACAAAGTTTATGCTGTGTTGCCATTAAAGTTTTTATGTTGAGTTGCTACTTTCTATGGTATCCGTGTCAGAAAGTGTCCAACTGGGATAGTTTACGTACAATTAAGAAAATGTTGACTACTGCAAAGAAAGTTTGTTTCTGTTGAGCCTGTCAGACAAATAATTGACATGTTGCTACTGTATGGTGATTCACTAAGCATACGGAGATGGAAAAAGCGATGCATTTTTACGTTTCTACTTTGGATTATGCAAAGAAATAAGATATTTAAACATAATCCAGAAATGCTGCTGCAGAGGAGCAGCTTTAAGCCAAAAACTCACTTAATAAAACATTTTAAAAAAGGAGCAAGAGTTCAGGTGTTTGGTCAAGAGCAAACAAACTGTAAAGAAACCAAAATTAAGATAAGAAAAAAACACTTTTCCAGCAATTAAAAGTATATTTATTTATAAAACAAAAACAAAAAAGCACGACTGGGTTTGGGTGCTTTACTGGATGTTTTATACCAACTCTCTCTACTGGGCCTCATCAGCTGTCTCATTAGAGGCTAAACTCAATACTTAATATGCTTGTTAGACGTCTTATGAAGCAGCCTCCATCATCTCCACTAGCAAAAGGCTTTAAATGGAACCTGGATTAACAACTTTGATGAGAAGAAGTGTCACTCAGGAGTTGAAGATATCTAAATAAAAAACTACTTGCAAGACTGTAGTGATGTGGTACGGAAGAGGATTAGCGCCACTGAAAAAAAAAAAAGTTAACTGATTTTTAAGTTTTATTTCAGTTTAACATGGGAAAAAAAGTCAGAATTCTGACTTTTTTTTCAGAATTCTGACTGAATTCTGACAAGAAAAGAGTCAGAATTCTGAGAAAAAAGTCAGAATTCTGAGATTAAAGTCAGAATTCTGACTTTAATCACAGAATTCTGACTTTATTCTCAGAATTCTGACTTTAATTTCGAAAAAAGTCAGAATTGAAAAAATAGTTACTGACTGAATTCGACAATAAAAAAGTCAGATTTTGCAGAATAAAGTCAGAATTTAGGAAACTTATCAAGGAGAATATGACTGAATTCGACAATAAAAAAAATCAGAATTCTGAGAAAAAGTCAAATTCAGAATTAATTTCTGAGATTAAAGATTAAAATTCTGACTTTTATTCTCCGAGCCGCTGTCTACGAAATTTCATTTAATCTCAGAAATTCTGACTTCTCAGAATTCTGACTGAATTCTGACAATAAAATCAAATTCTGAGAAAAAGTCAGAATTCAGTCGTTAAAATACGAGAATAAAGTCAAAGATTCTGTGATTAAAGTCAGAATTCTGACTTTTTCTCGAAATCTGAAAAAATTAGGAATTCTGAGATTAAAGTCAGAATTCTGAGAATAAGAATCAGAATTCTGACTGAATTCTGACAATTAAAAAGTCAGAAATTCTGAGATTAAAGTCAGATTGTGATTAAAGTCAAGAATTCTGACTTTTCCCTTCCCAGGAATATGGTTTTCTTCACAGACTGCCCGAGAAATTCTCTTTTTCTTATTTTAATGTAGTTTTACTCTCTGGTGAAAAAAAAAATGTTTTTAAAATAATTTGCATATAAGAAGATGTCTACTCTTTTTATTGTGCAGCTAAATCTAGATATGTAACTGCTGCTCAAAGAAGCTCATATTGCCCAAAAATACGAATGTAAATATGAATCCTTTACATATTTAAATAAAAGATCAGTCTCCCCCTGAGTTTCTGATTGCTGACCACTTTGGACCAACAGACTGAGCAGTCATGGAGATCCAAAAAAGTAAAAAAACAACAATCCACTGGAGAAGTATGAAGATGTTTCGCTTCCCATCCAGGAACCTTTTTCAAATCAAAATGTCAGAAATAATGCTGAGGCTTCATAGAGTAGCCCAACAAAGCCTCGTTTTGGCTTAGAAAACATGCAAATTGAAACAGATGAACGGGTCCGCCCCTTTAATTGGGAGTCATTTGGGTTCTTTGTTACCCGGAAAGGCATACCAAGGACCAATCACAGCTGTGTTTTGTCTGCGCACTTCCGTTTGAGCTCTCCGCGGGTTTGAAACCATTCGACGCGTAGTCAGGATTTTTTTAAGATGCACAACGACTGTTGCAGAGGCTATGCGTCAAAAGTATAAATTGGCCTTAAGGTCTGAGGAGAAGCATCATCTCCTGGTCAGACCCTGTAAGTTAGGGAAATATGGACCCCCTGAGAAGGAGGGGGTCACTCCAGTGGTTGGAAGTTGGAGGGCATTCTGCTGGGGGTCTGTGGGCTGCCGTTCAACTGGCGTTTGACTGGGAAGGGCCATTTTGAATGGCTGCTACTCTAAAGTCCAGTTATCTTTCTCCTGTGTGAGCAGATTTGATACGAGTAAGCTGAACTGCAGCAATGCTATCAAAGACTTCACCTTAAAGACTTCACAGCAAACAGACTACATACTTACACTACAAATATTGATGAAAACACGTTTACGGGTGTTTTAATAACACAGGGAGAGAATAAAAGTACAGGTGACTCTCTCACACTTTGTTCTTTAAAAAAGTTATTAAGTCACTTAACACCTAATTTGTGTGTGAGTGGTTTTACAGTGGATAAAGGGTGCTGACAGGTGTTCGGCAACCTGCCTGACTGAAAGTGCTTTTAATGGCCGTTTTTGACGACAGGGCATCTGCACCATGCTGAGCTGTGAAGGTCCTGATTTTCCCCGGCTGAGCGAAACTTGCTTGAAAGCTTTTGAGTTGGTTTACTGTGTCTGGCTGGAAGATGGACGTCTTAATTGGCCTGTAAAATTACACAATGCAGGTTATTAAACTGCTAGAGTGAGAACGTATGGAGCACCTAATACCACAAAATGGAAATAAATTAAAAAGTCCCATTTTCTCAGTTTCCAAGTTGATTTCCTTAAATGACCTATTTTACCTCTGTTACAGAGATACCCTTTCTGTTCTTCTCGATCAGGGTGTTTTGAAGCCAGTTTGTTTGGGTTGTGCTTTTGTTTGTTTTCAAACCAGGTGGCGCCTGGTTCTCGTTGGCCTCCTCACACACCTGCGGATGGTTGCCTCATTACCGGAGGACTCTTAAGCTGCTGACTGCCACTACGCCTCCCCGCCAGAGTGTTTGCCAGTTTTGGGTACTCTAGCCAGAAAGCTGAGTTTTGCTGAGTCAAACTGAGTTCTTGTCAACCTGAGTTTTAACATTGTTTTTGTCTTTGCCTCTCATGCAGGAAGTCCTCCTGCAAACTGGATGTTTTGGACCTTCTCCCCTGGAAGGATTCTCTGAGCATCAAACTGAGCTGAGGAGATTCAAACTGGTGGTTTGGATCTACTTTTCCCCAGGGATAGCTTAGGCTTCTCTCTGAGCAGGGGATTCATATCCACAAGAAACCATTCAAGTACCGCAGGAAATCTAAGTGGCAGTCAGCTGCTCCGTTCCTCAAGGAAACACCTCAACCTGGTTAAACCCTGTCCGCCCTCCAACGAGAACAAGTCTATAATTGGAACAACTCCAAACAGACTGGATTCAACGGAAGACACCTTTTTCTGAAAACGTGAGTCCTGTTGCCTTTATTCCCTTCTTCAAATCAAAGACACAAATTTCCCACTGAGCCTGAACTAATCGCTGAACCTTCCCCTTTACTTTTCAGTCCCGGTTCACCAGTGTTCAAAGCAGCACTGGACTCCTCTCTACCAACTCACAATAAAACCTGTTAAACTTTACCCTGGTCTCTCTGTTTGGTTTTCTGCATGTGGGTCAGATCTTTAGGTAAAATCATGACATTTTTACCTTCTGCTGATGCCATTTTTTGTCCTTTCTCCCTCTTTATTAATGTTGAGTGATGACCTCTGACCTTAGTTGCGGCAGTGAGGCATCAGAGCTCCGGAAGTCGGTGGATTCTTATGTGACCTCCTGGATGACCTCAGAATCCTGTCTGGGATAATTTACACTGTTTAATGGCAACAAGGATGTAGATAAATGTGGGTTTTTTTTTTAATATAAACATCTAAACAACTCCTGAATTTATCAGCTAAATATCTCCCATTTAACAACCAGTTTAAAAGTGCACTGAAAGCTGCATTACACTAAAAACTGAACGCTACGTTACATTTACCATCCATAGTCTGAGAGCATGTTGGAGCGACTTACCCTGTATTCTAATGTTATTTACCTTTTAATGTGTCTGGACTCCTGTCTTTGTGTTTGTGTTTCTGTGTTTTGTCTCCCTTCATCCACCAGGAGCCGCCTCTGGTCCACCTCCTCACACACACACCTGCTGATGGTTTCCTCGTTAGCGAGGGCTCTTAGAAAAGCTGCTGACTGCCACTACCCACCGGCGCCAGAGTGTTTGCGGTTTTGGAGTACTCTGGCAAACTGAGTTTTTGCTGAGTCAAACTGAGTTCTTGTCAACCCTGTCTTTAACTTTTGATTTTGTCTTTGCCTCTTGGCGGGAAGTCAAATATCCTGCAAACTGGATTTTCGGACCTTCTCTCCCTGGAAGGATCAACTGAGCTTCAAGCTGAGCTGGGGTTCAAACAGGAGGGTTTGGATCCACTTTCCCCAAAGATTCCTTTGAGCTTCACACTGAGAAAAGGTTATCTCCCACTTCGACCCATTCAGGTACCGCTGGTAAATCCTGAGTGGCAGTCAGCTTGGAGTCAAAAGATTCAACAACTTCTCTGGAAACATGGAGTCAGCAACCAGATCCTCTTCTCCAGGTTTACGAAGTCAGAATTTTCCCGCTGAGCCTGAACTAATGGCTGTGTGCTTTTCCCCTCACTTTTCAGTTCCAGTTGAGCAGTGTTCAGAGCAGCAACACTTCTCTCTGCATTACCTCTTTATATAAAATCCTGTTAAACTTTTTTCTCCTGAGTCTCCCTGTTTGGTCTTCAGCATTTGGGTCTGAACTTTAATAAAATCAATACATAATGTGTAACATCTCTGTACATTGGAAATTAAGTTTCACATATGATCTTTTTTAAGTGACATCAAAAGTTCCTTTTATTATATCTCCAAAATATGTTTAGTTTAATAATCTGTAAGATTTTTTTGTTTAGTCAGTATTTAATATAGTAGAAAATATAAATTGTTTAAAAATCATGATGTAAAAAAAATTTGCATTTTGTAAAAGTTAATGGTTGTGTTCATATTGATTAATTGTCAGTCTTTAGATAAAATCAATCAACTTTAAATTCATTCATTAATCATTAACTTGCATCCCAGTGGATAATGGGTCTCACTGTGGTTCTCTGGAGCCTGAGAATTGGCTTTCCAGATGAATAGATGTTATTGAAATTATTGTTCAGTTATTTCTTGGTTCTAGTAATTTAAGGTTGGTTTAATTAAGCTCCAATGTCTAAAATAAAACATAAAACAATGTGGTTAGTTACAGCTATTTCTTTAAAATTAACTATATATTTTACAGAGGGTTTGATTTTTATAAATTCAGAGAATCCTTATTAGGATTTTTTCCCCCCATGTGTTCAGATCATATTTGCCAGTGTAAAATGAAAGCTTTTCAGCAGGACAGTACTTTAGATTAGTTCTAATCCAACAGAAGGTGATGTTATTGTTGCCCGGTATGCTCACTCATTTATAGTTAATATGAATATGGAAATGTGGTCTGGGAAAGATGGAGTCAGATGGAGCATTGCTTTATGAGTGAAGCTTGTGGTTAGAGACTAATCAAAGCCTTTTAACCCTCAGCTCATCCTGCCGTCCATGACAAATAGAGTCCGACATTAACATCTACTTTGAATCAGGAGGTGAGAAGGATCATAATTCTTTCTTCTTATGTCTGAGGTGTCTGAAAAAGCTGAATAAAAAAAAACTGGGGGTCTGGATTTGGGAACCATGAAAGCTTTTAAACCAACGAGACCTCCCATGAAGAAAATTTGCGAGGTTTTTACATTTAAAGAAGCTATTTCTAAAAGGAATTGTTTGATTGACAGGACATTAATGGATTGTTAGCAGCATATATGCATTTTCATTTCTATAGCAGGGTTCTGTAATAGATTACATGGCTGGATGGTTGACTGACAAAAAAATTAAATGCACTTTATTTTCTTGGATCTTAAAACAACATTGAGATTTTTTTTTTCAAAGGCTTTGCATTCAGGCTCTTACCAATTATATTAATAATCAGTATTTCTGATAAGTTTTGATATGTCAAACTTTGTTTTGCAAAATTACATTCTGAATCATAAATGTAGAAACTGTCAAAGATTTTTGTCGTGATCTTGGCACTGATGGTTGGCCTAATTGCTCATTTCATTCACCTGCCTAGCTCTGCCTGGTTTCCAATTATTGCTCATCTTATCCACCTGCTGCTGCTTCTATTTATACGGCTCAGTCCCAGCCATTGTGGCCAGATTAATAGTGCCCTTTTTCATGTTCTCATTTTCAAGGGCCAGTGAAGAGAGAGTATCTAAGCGTTCCGTAGTGTTCCTGATATCCTGACCTGTTCTGCCTCTCAACCACTGAGCTGGCCTGTTCCCATCTGCACGCTTTGCCGGAACTGTCTATGGACTCCTGGAATGCTGAACCAGCCTATTCTGTCCTCATCAGTATTCCTGACCGGGCTCTGGACCCCTGCTTGTTCTCTTGGGCTTCAGCATGTGGAACACTCCTGCATCTCCTTGGCAGCCCACTGGCTGGATCCGACTTTGTTTCCTGGAGTTTAAGTGAACTGTTAAACCAGGTTGGTGTTTTAAATGGATAATAACCCTCTGTCAGATTATAATGGTCCCTAATCTGTGTTTCTCTTAAGCCTGAGTCTCCAGTGATGGGCGGTGCCCCGCCCTAGCCGCTGATACCGCGGATGCACAGCCCGCTTCTCTTATCTTTATAAACGCTTGGATTCATAACACTGTCTTTCCTGCCTTGAGTATTGGAACCTTCTATCCTGCTCTTGACATTTTTATTATTTATTAAAGATTTTTTTATAATTCAAAAGACAAACCGTTATCAATGAGGCCTTTTAAAAAATCAAACATAAACTGATTAAATCAGTTGAGAGATTGTGAAATGTTTGTGATTGCATTCTATCATATATTAGTTAATTCTGATGATTTTGTAATGGGCTGGATGTGGACCCAAGATTCACCACAACAGGTCAGTGACGATTTGAAAAGTTTATTGAGAACACAGGTGAGAGACGCTGACTCTGGGACGCTCAGCTTCTGTGTGCAGACTGGTATGTCCTGTCTTCGCATGGAGTTAGGACTTTGAGGGTCAGCCAGGGAAAGGTAGTGTGTCCAGAGATTGATTCGGATATCAGCAGATGAGCAGAGGGGATATCCAGCAGGTTGGTCCAGTTTCAGATCCAGGTTTGATCTCCAAGTATCTCAGAACATTCAGGGGGCAAGCAGGCTCAGTAACTTACAGGCAGAAATTGGTCGAAGCACAGGTTATCAATCCAGAATCCAGAGACTGACAGAGCTGGCCTCAGGAAGGAAGACAAATCCAAGAAGGGGTCAGGCAGGCTCATAAATCAGGGGACAGGACAGGATCTGTAACAGGCAGGCAGGCTGGCAGGCAAACAGACAGGTTTTCCGGAATCAGGCTGGAAGGTTCTCACGGGGTTGGCTTGAAATGATCTGGCACTGGAGGCTCATCAGGATGGAGCTATATGCAGATGGTGACAGGTGAAACCAGTAGAGATGATTGCAAAGGGGGTGGAGACTAAACCAGAGTAATAATAGGAGACTGGGTCAGCTCCAGTGCCAGGATCATCACAGATTTAATACCAAAAAGGAGGTTTATGTGAACAATTGATCATTTTAAATTACTTTTCAGCTTTAAATTAATATCTTTGTTTTTGTTTTGTTATTTTAAAGTCCAAGAATTTAAGTCCAGTTATAAAGATTTGTTCTTGCTCTTCGTCTCAGAAGAGCCACCTTTGATTCCATTACTATGAAAATAGTTGGACACTATTTGCTGTGTCTAAAATGTGGTACTCCGACAGAACTGGATCAAAATCTGTATTGACATTTAAAACAGGGCCTTCATGTAACTCTTAAATACAATCATCCCCTATAAGAGGAGGTCAGAAACTTAACAAAGCCCCCCAGCAATTTTTCTACCTATATAATATTAGCTTAACATTTTACTTTATTTACATTCTGGCTCTGTCGGAAATCTTTCTGATGCCTGGAGTGGAATGGAGGAGTAGGAAAAATAAACACAATGTCCAAACAGAAAAAAAAGCAGTCAGTGCTTTACCTGAAATAAGTTTTTTTTTATTGAAACCCAAAAGTCCAATGACTGAAAAAGACAAAACAGGCAAGATGGCTAAAAACAGAAGCGATGGTGAAATCTGAGACAATTCCTCTCCATCTCCTGAAGCCCTGAACTGCCTCCACACGAAGCATCAACATAAACACGTCAATATCTGAGAACAAGCAAGAACATCAAATTTCCCAGAAACATCAGGGGCCATGTTTTAAGAGCACGCAGATATCAACCTGAGAGTTCATCTGGATGTTTCTAACTGGAGAATTGAGCTCGGCTGCGGGGAGGTGCCACCTTGACGGCTGAAGAGCGCAGGACAGCGGCTGACTGGAAATGAAAGTGGACAGCTGAACGACCGCAGGGCAGCCCCGGCTGAGGGTCGTCATCTGATGACCTTGTGCTGTCTCGCGTGGAAAGCTGATCTGACAGCGTGAGGCCTGAGGCCACAGACACACATGTTTGAGCACAGATAGCCACCAGAGCTCCAACCGACCGACCGACTGATGAGGAATCAGGAGGGGAGCGAGGACAGGGAGGTGTTGATGCGTTCACATGGACACTTTGCATCCCAATTAACCGATAACAGCTATGATTTTGTGCCTTTAAATTGGCATCTGCCGATGGTGTGTTGCCATTTAAAAGGCAGATTGGACTAGATTGGACCAAATTCACATGCATGCACAGACACAAAAAAAAACAGATCAAATTAAAGTGAGAAGCTATGAATCCTAAAAATACCGAAAATATGCAGCAATCAATAAAGCTGCTGGTTAAAAATGATGAAAATGTTTGATTATTCGGCTGCTCTAATCATCTGCGGCTTGATTAAAAACTGTGTGACTTGTTTGGTTTTAATTTGATTTTAAACTCTAACAGAAAACCAAATTTAACTTTTTGCTTTTCACACCAATGCACCAATTAAAAGTTTCTGAATAAAAAGTTTGAGCTGCATTAGTTTGTAGAATAGAAGCTAAAATGATAAATGTAATCTCCACCAAATTAGAGTTTTATCTCCTAAATGAGTTTAAGCTTTTAACTGATGGACAGAGGCAATAAAACAAAAATAAAGCTTTTATTTGCAAATAAAAAATGGTTCAGACAAGGACCTTATCTTTACCCTTCATGGGTGGTGAATCTGGAAATCCTTCAGCCTTATGGACCATCCCTGGAAAGTCTTGAGATTTCATTGTTCAAGATAGCCTGTGTCAGATTAGGCAAAGCAGTCCCAGAACATAATAGAGCCTCCTCCGTGTTCTTTGCTGTTAGAAATATTTTATTTATACTCGATTTGTGTTTCATGGGTTGTGTACTAATGAACTATTATGATGTATAATGTGTGATTCATCGTTTATCAACTCTTGCTAAAGATCGCTCCAGATAAAGGTCATGCAACGGGGACGGGTTGTTAAAGAGGCCTGAACAGCCTCTATCACATGTTTTTTCTAAACATGTGTTCTTGGAACAATTCAATTGTAAAACAACCACATGCTCTGTTTTAACATATGTGCTGAGGTTTAAAGTAAGATCATTTTGTGTCCCTTCCCCTTAGTTAAACCTCAGCTTGTGTAATTAGGGACATCCCCCGACTTTAATAAATAGCTGAGGAGAAAGCTGAAGACCGCAGAGTGGGTTGGAGATTTGTAAACTCCCGCAGTCTCTTCCTACTCTCCTCGCGAGTAAAACTAAATTAATTGTCTCTGTGCCTTCTTGCTTTCCCTGTATGTATGTATGATGTTTTAGGTGCTTAGACCTGACATTTCCTTAATATGCTTAATTTTTCTGTCTGTGAAGATAGAGCTGATGTAGCTTTTTTATTGGACATTCTAGAAGCTTTGTTATCTTCAACATGTCGCTTGGCAAACACCAGTTTGCACTGTACATACCCCATGCATCTTTTCCTCCTTTTGGCACCTTCATTTGACTATTGAGCCGATGTGACAAGTGCATTAAAGTCTATCATTTTTCTTATCTTAAAATAAGAAAAAAACATTGCATCGTCTTATTTCAAGTGCATATTATCAAATTATCTTATTTCAAGAGTAAAAGTACTCTGTTATGGTTCTCGTTTGTTGTGAGTTTTCAGTTTTCTGTTATCAGTTGTTTTGTTTTTATTTTCCATAATATTCTAGCATTCTTTAGTTACTCTCTGTTGCCCCCTTGTGATTGTTTTCTTTTCCCTTGAATTCCCCTCTTGCCAGTTCCACCCACACCTGCTCCTCATTCAGCTCGTTAGTCCATCCTTTTGTTTTGTTCTCCTTAAATACTCCACCTCTGCAGTCACTCAGGTGCTGGTTCCTTCGTTGCTGTATTGTCTACTCAGCTCGTCTCTCCCTGGCTCCTCAGACTCGTTTTTTCCCTGATGTCTCCATGGTTTTGGTTTGTTTTATATTTTAAGTTGGATTTCTGGATTTCTGCCTCTGCTACCTACGGTCTGCAATTAAACCTCTCAGAACTCGTCTCTGCATCTGGGTCCTCGAGCAACTTCACCACCCATTGTTGACATACTCATTCAATTTGCAAATCATCTTTTTTTAACCTACTCATATTAAGGGTAATTTAATATTTAAGTTTGAGTTTAAGATTTTTTTTTTTACTTATTTCCAGATTGTTTTTGCAGTCTGACTTTTTAATTATTTGCTTTTATCAATGCTGTCCTCCTTGGCAATCTCCCATTAAGTCAATTTCAGCTCAAACAACGGCGGATGGTGCGATCTGACACTGATGTTCCTTTAGCTTAAGGTTCTCTTTTATTCTCATTTCTTTTTTACACAGAAATCATGAGAATAAACAGTCCTATTTTTTAGTGTTAGCACTATTTTTTTCAGGCATCCCCAAAGTTGGTCCTCCACGGCTGCTGTCCTGCAGGTTTTAGAGGGTTTCCTGCTCCAGCACAGATGATTTACATTGATAGTTAACAGGCTTTTGTTGAACTGCAATCATCAGAATCAGCTGATGATTGCAGAGAAACCTCTAAAACCTGCACAACAGCTGCCCTCGAGGACCAACTTTGGGGATGCCTGGTTTAATTATGTTGCAAACTAGATTCAATTTTTTTAAACTGCTTGACAAGCATTACTTTTTAGCTTTGTACCTGTTTTGTAGCAATTTAAATGCTGTGAAGTTGCAAATATTATAAAGTTCTTATGTATCTAACCTGCTTTATTGATCTTTTATTACAAAAACCAAAACATAATCACATCTATATAACTGTATTGCAGCTCACAGTATTCAGTGTTTTCAGATGTGAAGTCTTCTACATTAATTATTTACATTTAACATTTTATATTTCATTACTGTTTACAGTTACGAAACCCACAAATAACCTAAATTAGCCCGACCTTGGCTGGAGGAGTATATGAAGCAGAATCAGGAGCTGGTTTGTGTGAAAAACCTTTTCCTTCTGTTTTAGTTGGAGATCCTTCAAATAAAAAATAACACGTTTGGTTAATCTTTTGGTTTTGTTTAAAAAAGTTAATATTTTCCAGAGAGATCTATTATGTTGTGGAGGATAAGAAAAAAAGATTAAATATTACATAAAATCAATTGTTTGTGTAACTGACTTAGTTATAACAAAATACATACAAATAAGAACATTTTAAACACTGTTTTTGTCCTAGATAATACCTGAAAATAATAAATATATCCTATTTTACATCTTCTTAATGTTTGCATTCATTTGTTAGACACTTTTTCTGCAACATAGATGTTTTTTAAATTGGAAATTCCCCAGCTGATAAAGGTCAAATCATTGAAATGTTTTCCTAAATTCCAATTACCTGTTTATTGTTGTGTGCTTCCTTCTTCCCGCAAGATCCAAAATTATTTCAAATCGACGCATAACTAAACACAAAAGCACAAATCCTTTTCAGAAGTCCTGATTATTTAAAATAACGAGGCTCCATGCGATGGTGTTCACTCCCTCACTTACTCAGAACTTTGCTTTTAAGGTTATCGTTAATAAGGTGCTGCATTAGCTGATAGCTAAGGCGTTATTAAACTGTTCTGCACACTGCAAAATGAAAACTGGATGTTTGAGTTTCATTTTAGACCCTTTAAAAATGTAAACACTCTTATGGCTAAATCAGTGTGAAATGTCCGACACTTCAAGCTCTAAATGTGTTTAAAATCTGCAGCAGATGGTTTAAGTCATTAGAACGTTTCCTAATTATAAAGACAACGTAGTAAGATTGACATCTGAGGGGTTAGCATGTAGGTCTAACCTTCGGTGCTTAAAAATAACCTTGTATGTTAAAAGAAAATGTTTATTATTTGATTTATTCAATAAAAATTGATTTAACATAGGTTAAAATACAAACCTTTGGCTGGTTGATTTTGTGAAAAGACAAACTCCCACTCGCTCCATCATAGCCAGACTCCATGACGGCTTCAGGCTTCATTTGACTGGCATTCTTAGCTTTAACAATGTGGGGGTTAGTGGC
Source organism: Cyprinodon brontotheroides (assembly GCA_018398635.1). NCBI lineage: Eukaryota > Metazoa > Chordata > Actinopteri > Cyprinodontiformes > Cyprinodontidae > Cyprinodon > Cyprinodon brontotheroides. Next base: position 33,421,779 of record JAGKQL010000057.1, read on the forward strand.
CGGATAAAGAGCACTTAACAGCTTCTTAGTAGTTCTTAGTCACACATAAAATGAAAGCGGAAAAAAAAGGCCCAATCACTAAATCCCACTTTAGCTCCATCAAGTTCTCTCACACTTTGAACAGGAAAAGCTACATAATCCCCTCGCAGCAAGAACGACCAGACAGATTTACATCTCTAGATTATCATTGACTGGAGAAATCTTTGCGTCATTGTCTTCATTCATTAATATCATATCATCCTCATCAGGATTTCAATCTAAATACTCTGACATAATAATCACACGTTTGCATCTGTGTCATTATCATAATGACCGTCTTCAGCAGATGCTCGACATCACCCTCACTGTCATTATCATCACCGCCGCCATCAACCACCTCGCTCTCATTATCTGTGGTGCATTATCATCGCTCCAACGTGGCTGTGTGCATTCTCCTGTAGAGCCAAGCAGACTTTCAATCTCTTCATTTTCACTCAATATCTAGCGGTGTAATTTGATTTCAAAGTCAAAGTCTAAATAAATGACATCCACCTGAGTGAACGTGTGGAAGAAAAACTCTTGACAAAGAACACATAAAAAAAAACTCTGTCAGGTGTTCGTAATTCATACGTGAAAAGGTTACATTTCTTTTAATAGTTCTGATGTTTGCTTTATATTATCCAATGATCTGTCTACTCTAACCAACCATATTAGAGAAAATCAGTCTTCTGAGAGGTAAGCAAGATGCTATCCATCACCATAGAAACAGCAGACAGTTGTACATTATTCAAAGGGGGCCAGGCTATTATTAGCACTACAATGACTTAGTCTTCACAAAATAATCACAAGTTACTTTTTTTGAATCCCTAAATGTTGCAGCTTAGTCAAGTGAAGTAATCTGTCAACCACCAAGAGGAGGAAGTACTTTTCTAGACTAATGTCATGCGGTTCAGTGTTGAAAGACGAGAGGGGTTTTTGAGATCAGAATTCTTTTACCTCAGTAAGTTATTTTAATTTCAGCAGAAACTGAACGACAAAAACCTGTTAGTGGAGAAAAGATGGAGAGTAATTTCTCTGAGCTGCACGCTCTGAGGATGAAGTCAATCCGGCGACATTCGTTCCTACAGCCGTATCAAATCTTTTCCACCTAGAACTAATCTTTCCTCTTGCAGGATGGGTGAACTCCATCTGGAAACGAATGTATAATCCTTCCCACATTGATGGGCAGGAATATTTGCTTCTCTAAGGTCACGCTGCTTTCCACCCAGGCATTGAGTTAAAACAGACTTTTTTGACCCAACTTCTGTCCTAACAGATTCACTCATACTGGTGATAATTACTTAACTGGAGGCTTTAAAGGAGAAGTCCGTTCATATTCTAGAATTCAAACTTCTGAAAGTACTTTAAATATGAAATTATTACATACAGTTCAATAAATGATAATTGTTTTTAATTAAGAGTAATTTTTATTTGACTGTGCTTTACTGGAGGCATCCATGTTTGTCAAAGAACACTACTGCCACCTACTGGTTTTTTGTGATGTCACAGTGCGGTATCGGCTGTTGATGAAGTCCCAGTGCTGTATCTGGTGTTTGTCACAACGAGCTATTATCCAAGTCATCTTGACGTGCATCGTAACCCGGCCCATGGAGGATCATCAATGCGCCAAATGTGAAATAACTCTTTTTCTTTTCACTTTTTATCGTCATTGTATGTCAACATCCAACTGCATGCACGTGGACATGGCAGTTGGATGACGATCATACACACTCTGCTTTGTTTTTAAACATATAAATATAAAAAATATAACTGCGGATGTTTGGGGGACAGTGATTTATCCTACCTGTTATGAATGCTGGCATACTCATAAATGATAAATTATGAACAGTTTAGTTTGTGCCTTCAAGTCGTTGCCCATAGGAAGACATTACCTTGATATAACCTAACCGAATATCTTCGGAACAGCTCCAAATGACACAAAACTTATATGGGTGAGTAGAACATGATGCAATAACATAAAATCAAGGGACCAATGTAAAGAAAACGGCGTTCCCCCTGTAAGAAGACATTATTTCAGCTGTTGTTGTCCTATATTGTTTATGAACACACACCCCTACTAGCAGTGTGTTAGAACAATAAATGAAAGAGGGATTTGAGCACTAATCATGGTCAAACGGTTATTTCTGCACATACATTGAATAAATTCACCACAGGTTCTGTTCAAAATATAAGAGTTTATTAACAAAAATCGTTCAGCTCTAAGTCAAACATATTTCAGTTTAACACTCTCAACTAAGACTAGTAAAACTCAACTAAAATAAACTCCTATGTACAAAGAGGAAGGGGAGCATGGTTTGCATTACAGTTTAAGATGGATTTTTGTGCTTGAAAACTAAAGTTTATCTGGAAGAATTTGGGATGTGATCAAATTATCTTTTCACTAATTTAGAGCAATTGGAATGTTTTCAGATCAATTCACAATGCAAATCCATGAGGCGAATAAAACATTATTTGGCCAAATAATGTTTTATTAAATTATTTTCTTAATCAGGAACCAATAACCTTTAGTTAAATGATTCTTTACCCTCTTTGAAACAGCTAGCAGCCAATAGACATCAGGATTCCACTAAATGACTCTTGGTCATACTTGGTAATTGAAATCTAATGAGCATCTGAGGAACATATGAACACTAATGTTATATCAGTGTTTAAACCCTTTACTGAAATAAAGCTCTTCCAAGCTTCAACAACAGCTCAACACATATTCCTGTAGCATTGCCAAGCATGCAGTCCATTCTGTTAGCATTGTCTTTATTCATTTGTAAACACATGTTTGTTTTGTCCCTAATCATGCCAGACCTATAAACCTTTTTGTCCATGTCCAGTTGGAAGGTTGAGTTTCATCCAGCTGCAGCTCAGCAGTCAGGGCAGCAACCAGGGGTCCTCTTTGTCTCAGCGGTTCAACAAGGCAGGGTTCACCTCTCATCCAGTCTGGCTCTACAAGTTCTGAAACTCGAGAGAAATGCAGCAGTTTGGTTCTGAAAGGTCCATGACGACTTATATCTGGGGACTCTGGAGATCTGGTTCCCCCTGGGCCTTGGATCTCCACTGTGGTGGAGATCCTACCGAAGCAGACCCCAGCTTCATGGGCAAGGCAGAGGAAGCAAAGAGAGCAGGAGGCAAAGAGAAAGATTCTGGTTTTCTCTGTGGTTTTGTTCTGTCCTCACAGAGAGGGGGCTGGCAAGTCACACCTCTGTGAGAGGTCCTGTAGAGGCCTTGGCTGAAAATGCAGCTGAGCTGCATGTTCTCCTCTGGTCATCATGTCAAGATGAAATATGGACACTGGTTCCCAATGTCCAAAAACCATGATCATGGCATATGGCGCAACACCTGGATGACTGAGAATCTTCACCAGCTAACCCTCATAGCTATGTAGATGTGAACAGAATGTGTATTTGTGGCAATTTTTTTGAAGATGTGGGGAACTGTGTCTCCACAGGCAGACACAGGTATAAGCTGAATGTTAAATAAATGGTTGTATTTACTTGTCTGTTTTTTTTCTTTTCTGCCTGTCACTCTTCTCTTAGTGGCAACTCCTAACCAATTAAAGGCAGTCATACACTACACAATATTTTCAGTCGTACTGAGCTACAGCTGAAATTGTATGACTAAACTGCTGGGTTTAAAAGTTTAAAGCTCATAATGTATGTTGTTACACTGTAGGACCCGATACTCTGATGTGATCTAACAGCTCACATTGTCCATCCAAAAATAGGCAAAGAGATTGCACTGGTCTGACTCGTCAATCTGGAAGCCAGACAGTAGAAGAAGAATGCATGCACAGTTGAAAAAATGGAATTTGACCTCCACGGGTGAAAAAATATAACAAAGGATATATAATTTTGTAAGAAATTGTCAGTATTCACATTTCACAAAACATCAATTGTTAAGTTATTACGGGAAATTACAAATTGTTTTAAGCCAACTTGCTCTCTCAACTACTATGGGGTGGAACCCACTTGACTGGGAGGCAGCCAAAGGTTTTCCATTCCTGATTTTTTTTTTTTTTTTTGTGACTGCATTCAGTTTTATACTCTCAAAGATTGGTAGCATACAAATGTTTCTATCTGTGTTTTCTGTTTAGTTTTTCACTCTTCCACGACAATACCTTGATTAAGCCAAGTTGTGGTGTCATTAGGGATTTGTTTTCCTCTTATTTTTCATCCTTGACTCTGAGCTTTTCAGCCTCAGATTGCAGCCTGTTTTTCTTTTATGCTTTTCCATTATTTCCAGAGAATACCCTTTATGTCCCCTGGTATACCTTGACAAATGAGGTTTGAGAAAAAAAATGGCGTTCTAATAATCATTGACTTTGGTTTGTATGTACTTGCTGTGCAGTTTAAGTGGAAGGAAAAAAAATACCAACATCTTGATTCCGATCTTCTCAAAAAACATCTCTGATAACAAAGCGACACGGGACGCTGAAAGGAAGGATTTGAGTTAATGGCTGACCTCATTCAGTCAAAAGCAGCTTTGAAAATTTGTATCTGCTCTGAAAAATAAAAATCAGACTTTTCATCCATCAAATTTTTTATGTTCAGGCAGATGCATTGAAGAAGCAGATGGAAACTGTCACCGCCTGATCTGTCCTTAATAACCGAATAGGAATGCAGGGAGACGGCTCTCCCATGTCCCAAGGAGTCTTAATGTTTAGAACAGCTTGGTAACCATTGCTAAAGCCTTTATTTATCAATGAATGTATTTATTAATATTTACTTATTTATTTTAATAAAAAGGCACCTACAGTCTGATCTTAATGCAGAAGGATCAAACATTTAAAAAGGAATCTGTAACATTTTCCTGTATCTTTTATTCTTTTGTGCTTGCTATGTAGGTGTAGTGATGAATTTACCTGAATCATTACATTGCCCTGAAAAAGCATCATAACCCTGTTAAATGGGGGCCCAATTCAAAGTGTCTGTTGCATATTTGCAACAATAGGCATCAAGAGGTTAATGTTTTCTACAATCCTTTATGTGACAGAAGGTGTGGGCACAGCCCACCTCAGGGAGTTTAACAAAAATGAACTATTACTTAAAGTCTATTTTGTTTTACACATGCCAGTGTTCACAGCTTCATATATTGGAGTTTTAAAGGAAAAGTCCATTCAGCAAGGAATGATTAATGGATCATCATTTTATACCTAAAAAATAATTATTTTGGGGTGATTTAATGAGATTTGCGTTAATCAGTAAAAAGTAAAAATAAAAAGGAGTCTGGGAGGGCGGCCATTTTTACCCAAATATGGTAACATCTCCCTACTGACATCTGACTGGTTAAAACGTAAAGATTTGCCATTATACTAACAAAGTATTTCAGGATAATAATTTAATATGTCGGTTCTTTGCTTTTGTACATAACAAACCACTAATTGTTTATAATTACTTACTTCAGAATTGTTTGGGTTATCCATAAGTACTGAACTTTGCTGAATCGAGCCACAAAACTACTGTAAATAGCAGGTTTCAGCTGATGCTCTTATAAGTGGTGTGGTAGCACAGGCACACTCAGTGGGGTTAAACAAAGGCGCGCGCCCTTTCGAGGCTGTGGATTCTATTGGCTGGAAGGTGAAGCTGGCGACGATCCCACCTGCAATCTGAGAGCAAAAAAAGCAAAATCCCACAAACAAGCTGCCCACAGGTTTTAGCGGCGTATCTGGACTTCGAGCAGGCTGGCGGGTTTGCACGTGTCTTGAAGGAGGGGAAAGCGAAGAGGGAAAATATCTGTGCAAGAAGCATTAAATCTGAAGAGAAGAAACAAAAATTTGAGAGAAGAAAATATTTGAGAGAGAGAGCATGTTTGGAGTGTAATGAGCATTATAAGTTTTGAGTGCAAGAAGATGAAATTCTTTTCTCAAACTGAAAGTATGTGCTCTTGCATTATGGCAGGATAATTCTCCCATAGTTCTTTACGTAGTCACAATTCGTCCAGCATCATTTATTAAAAATAATTTTTTTGCCTGTTGCACAACCTTACATTTCTCAATTTCTTAAAGATTTAGATAACTAAATAGTTTAAATATATCCTTGCTGTTTTAAAGATAAAACAATGATTAGGGTTGATTTTGAATAACACTTAGATAGGGCTTACAATAAGTAAACAAAATGTCCACCACAGGCCTACAAAGGTGAATGCGCTCCTGGAGTCACAATCTGCTACTTTACATATACAGTCTTTATGAAATTGTCTTTAAATTTAACTTTTATCATTCTAAGAAGAGAAATTGGACTCCTTTTTATAACACTTTTCTTGAGAAGGTATAGGCCTACACACAAATTTGAGTCATGTTATTGTGGCGTTAGCTACATTAGCAGTTAGCCATGGTTCTTTTATCATAATTTTCTGATCACAATATTTAAAAGTTTACACAATCAGCCATGCTTGCAGACTGCCGGCAAATTGTCCGTATGTTGGAATGAAGCCATTTTGATGGAATAGAGACGGGAGTGGTGATAGCAAAGTGAGCTAATAGCACCCTTTCGTTAATGCGTCAGCTCCTCCCACGCGTGCTTGGGATCGTGCTTGGGATCTCACCGCGCGCACGATTTTCTATCCAGCGGCTACGCTCGAAGATGACTGTGCTCTCGATCTCCCCTAGAAACGATTTTCTACTTGTGCAAAGGAGGTTGGGCGGAGACAAACCTCTTCTGTAAGCCTCCTCCTGATTGGGCCATGCAGACACGATCACACTGCTAAGGTAGAGAAGGCTCCGTCACTGTCCTGCTTCCAGCCATCGTATTCACTCATGGATGATGAGCTGTCAGTCAAAGGCTTCCTGATAGTACTTCCCATGTGATTTTGTCTGCAAGGCCCAATCAGGAGGAGGCTTACAGAAGAGCCTTATCTCCGAAGAGACGCTATCGATAGTGCAGCTGCTGGATAGAAAATCGTGCGCGCAGTAAGATCCCGAACACAGTCCCGAGCGTGCGTGGGAGGGGCTAAACCATGCGTAGAAATAGTTTAACATACATGCGAATATGTTTATTTTGCTTTCGTGAATTATGACATAATTGTGATGCGATAAAAATGGTTGTTAGAACCTAAGTTATAAAATGGTAAAGGGTGAGAGGAGGGAGCACCCCCAACAATCCACCTATGGAACCAAAGCTCACGAGCGGCCGACCAAGGTCCATTAATGAGAAATTGCTAAAAAAGTGAATAAAAGCTGAAACCCTTTTGCTGCAAGAGGTGATAGAGCAGCAACCTTATATTTATCAAAGCCAATTGGAGGATTTTTACAACCCAAGCAGCACAGAAAAGCAAAGAAACATCCCCCCAACAGGACAGAGCAAACTCATCAAGTTGACCATGCTGCCTAGCCAGCGCATATAAAATATGAAAACTTTATATGGATCCGTCCTCCATGTGAACTGTGTGTATTTGCATTGACACATGGTGTTTTGAGTATATTGGAATTATGCAAAATAAATAATTTACATGCATCTCAGATGTCTGCATGATTTCCAAAGAAAATTTGAATTTTTTTATTCCATTTCAACAGGTAAAAGTAAAAAAAATTCCTGTTCAGGTATGTGCTTCACCTTTATCTTTCTTTCACTGTGAAGAAAACTTCAAAAAAATATGTCCAAAGATCCAACATACACTGCAAAAACAATCGAAATACAAGTAAAATTGACTCAATAGAAGTGTATGTTCCCCTTAATTTGAGCAGGTAGATTAGATTATCTGCTAGTGGAACAAATATTTAACCTTTAAAATAAGATAATTAAATATTATGTGCTTGAAATAAGAAACAGCAGATGTTTTGTTCTTTTTTTAAGTAGAAATTGTCTTATTCCATTGACAGAGTGTTTCATTAACCTGATGCACTTCATTGATTTTCAGTTTTTTGAATTGCAACTATGCTCCTTTAAAGCCATGAGGTTTAAAAAGCTACTTTCTAAGTAGCAGGTATATTCTGCTGGAGGTTTTTACGAGAACAGTTAGTTTGAATTATGACAAACAAAAAGGATGACACACTTTGCATGAACTTATCAGTTCAGTGCAAAGGTGTTGCACACATGCCATAACACTGTTATGTTGCTCCACCTTTAACAGCTGTAGTTCAGTTTGTATAAATAAAATAATTTTACCTTTAGGTGACCACCTACATTTGTTTAAAAAAAAGTTTTAACATACAAAAGCCCTATTTAGGGTTTTGCAAGAACAGATAAAAAAGGACAGTTAAGTCAAGACTTTGATTAGGCCGCTAACGGGGCGGCATGTTATCATGAAAATATCTAGTAATAATACTGTTGCTGAAAATTTTGAGAGCTAAATCTATTTTAGGATTTAAAGGGGCATAGTCTTCTGATACGGTATAATATAACAAAGTATTGAGATGAACTTTTGTTATTGACCAAATACTTATTTTCCACCATATTTTGCAAATAAATTCTTTAAAAATCAGACAATGGGATTTTCTGGATTTTTTTTCTCATTTTGTCTCTCATAGTTGAGGTATATCTCAATAAAGAGATTGATTGATTGATTGATTGATTGTTGATTTGATTGATTGATTAGGTGTGATTGATTGTGGTGTTTTGCTCCTAATTGAACTTTTTCAACCTTGCCCTGGTACACAAGTTTTATATCAGAAATTCCTAATTGGCCAACGTAATTAAACTGTAATAAAACCAGCTTTGTAAAACCAATACAACACTTCTACATGTTTTATTTTTGTCATTATTGTATTTTTTGTTTCCTGCAAAATATCCTAACTAATGCAGCATTAATACTTCAATAAACAACATCAGTTTGTG
>JAGKQL010000057.1:33435804-33464001 GCA_018398635.1 Cyprinodon brontotheroides
TTGATTGATTGATTGATTGATTGATTGATTGATTGATTGATTGATTGTGGTCGGTTTGCTCTAATTGAACTTTTTCAACACAAAAAATTTTTTATATCGAAATTCCTAATTGGCCAACGTAATTAAACTGTAATAAACCCAGCTTTGTAAAACCAATACAACACTTCTACATGTTTATTTTTGTTATTATTTTTGTTTCCTGCAAAATAACCTAACTAATGCAGCATTAATACTTCAATAAACAACATCAGTTTGTGTGCGATACAGGGCTCCTTTGAAAAAAAAAATAGCCTGCTGCTCTTATTATCCCTGCAAAATGTAAATTGAGGTAAAAACAACATTGAAAAAGAAATATGTGACTCATACAACATTTACTTGCGTAACAGCAAATAGGAATGAAGTGAGTTGCAAAAATGCTCTCAAAAAGACATGAAACAGCAGATCTGCAGAAGATAGGAGCCACCTGCAGACTGAATCAAACAGCAAAACAACAATCGTCTGTTTGATGTCCCTCTCAAAATGACTGAGCATTAAACCAAGCAAAGACACCTGCAGCAGGTCCAGGGGTCGGGACGCCAGCCGAGGACCAAAGCCTCAGCAGCACTGAAATACAGCAACTAAATGACTCCCACACTTATATAATCCTTTACACCAACAGCTAACAAGGTGTATGAAGTCAATTAAAGTGTACTTTTACATTTAAATAAATCTTTTGAAGTCCTAAAAAAGATGCCTTGAACTGAATTATTGCCGAAATGACATCAATTTCTATAAAAATATATAATTTTATTTAAATAATTCAGTGTTGTTTTTTGTTTTTATATTTTCTACCCATTTTTAACCAATCAAAATAAAGTCTAGACAAACTCAAATGGGAGTTTGAATCAATGACTTCATTAATGGGTTGAGGGGCCCCGTGCTTCTCACTGAGACATCACGACCAGTCAGCAGAGGCTCCACTCTAAAGCTCCTGATGAGACACTCATCCATGACCATGAATGAGAATTCATGGTCATGGATGAGTAAAATTAAAGAAGAAGAAATGGGTCAGAAGTGGTGAGACGGTGGCAGTGCTTAAAGGTAAATACTGATATTATTTTACTTTAATTTATTTTTATAGAAGTGGCTGACAAATTACAGTGTCCTGCTGGTGTAGTATCAGTTTCTTTGAAGCTTTTTTGCTCATTCTGTTTCTAACAAGCTGAAGCATTTAAGGTGAGTTAGTATGGAACTACCAGCATAATTGCAAAAGGCTGAAGTGAAGCCTTTATTTAGCCAAGAAACCTAGAGGAACATTCAGGTTCTGCTCATTCCTCATTCAGTAGCAGATATTTCCGCAGACAGCCAGAGATGGCAAAAGTACTCACTTTCCGTACTTAAGTAAAAGTACAGATACTTGTGTTACAAAATACTCTGGTAAAAGTGGAAGTACTGATTAAACTTCTTTACTCAAGTAAAAGTAACAAAGTACAGGCTTGTAAATTTACTTAAAGTATAAAAGTAAAAGTAGAAACCACTTTTTTCATGCCGTTGCCTACATTTTAAATGGATGTCTGCCAATAGGACTAGATCTCCGTTGTGTTCATTTTCAATCATCTCGTCGTCCATGCTACTATGCTAACGCCACCGCCACCAAGCTGCAATTTGCCACCAATGAATACCTCCGAATCTGTCGATTCATCTTGTAGTGGTGCGTCAAATGCAACGTAGATTCCCATCCAATTAGATTGAATTTGGTATTGATGACGTGAAAAATAATAACGGTAACTCCATTGAAATGATTCAAAACTAAAGTAACGAGCCAATTTTTTAAATGTAAGGAGTAGAAAGTACAGATATTTGTGTAAAAATGTAAGGAGTAGAAGTAAAAAGTCGCCATAAAAATAAGTAGTAAAGTAAACTAAAAATATCAGAAAAATCTACTTGAGTACATTAACGAAGTATTTGTACTTCGTTACTTCCCATCTCTGCAGATAGCTCAAAATGCTTTAATAATTCAATGTAAGCCTTAAAAGGGAACCTCGTTTTTGTGGGCCTTGATTTTCACGTTATTCCATCATGTTCTCACCCATATGAGTTTTGTGTCATTGGAGCCGATCTGAAGATATTCCGTTAGGTTATATCCAAGCGCGTGCCTATGGAGCAAATGGCTTGAAGGCACAAACTGAACTGTTCATAATTTATTCTTCATGGTACGCCAGCATTCATAACATGTAGGCTTAATCACTGTCCCCCAGACATCCTGCAGTTATATTTTTTTATATTTATATTTTTTTAAAACAAAGCGTAGCGTGTTCGTTGCCCATAGAAGACGTTACTTGGATATAAGTAACCTAACGAATATCTTCAGAACAGCTCCCCAATGACACAAAACTCATGATTAGAACATGATGTAATAATGTAAAATCAAGGGCCCCAATGTGAAAAAAACGGCGTTCCCCTTTGAATTTGAAGGGAACATGGCTGACGTACTGACTTCTTTATCAAGTTCTGATGGGCACAGCTTGCACAAAAATGTGAGGTTTTTTTTGTCCGAGGCTTCTTTTGTTAGTTCATCAAACTTTGCAAAAATGTCAACAGAAATGAAGCTAAGGCGGAAATTCAACTGAAGAAACTGATCACTTCCGATTTCAATCACAGGCTTATCCTAGCACTCGACTGCAAGCTGCCAACCCCGCCCAAATCATCTCTAGGCCTGCTCTTCGCCAACAAAGCCGCTAAAGATCCGCCGCTCCTATATGGTCGGACTTTGGTTCAGACGAAGCCTCACCTCCATCCCCCTTCTCCACCATTGTAGTAAACTCACATCAGGCTCATACTCGATGCTCATACAACCTCACACTCCAGTGTGTACTCCCTCCAGACTTTCATGGAGTTCCCCGTCACTTTAAACGTGTCCGGCAGAAGACCGCCCACTGTTGAGCCCGCTGGTTCCCAAGCGGCAAGAGATTTCTTCCCCAAGGGGAGTTTTTTCTCTCCCACGAGTCGCTTCATGCTTGCTCTTCATGGACAGTTCTTTGACAGTTAATGCAAACTTTGTTCATTCAGTGACATCTAACTCAAGCATCACCCTGTATACCAGCCTCTATGGATTAACCAAACTTCATCTATCTAAACTCCACCACCAGTTTCAGGCCGGGGGCAATATCCTTATTCTCATACATCAGTTTATCTGCATTAAAGTATAAATCAGCGTTTATGTTTCCTGCCGAGGCCTGAGCGCCAAAGTTCAAACTATTGTATCAATAAACTCTTCTAATAGCATCTTTTCTCTCTCTGTGAGTTTTTCAGATTGAAATACCAGCAGATGAGTCTGAATGCCGCGCAGAATAGTGCTATCAGTAGACATGCTGGTCTGCCATGCTGCATGCTGTTAACCGTAATAAGTAAAACTTGACGTTATCCAATTAGTCCATCTGCTCTCCATAATTTACAAATGAGAGACCAGATTTTCTTATTTTGTATTTTCATTAATGTGGTGATGCTAGCATGAAAACTACAGACTCCTCTTATCTTTCTAATAAGCATTATCTCTATTCACAAAGTCCATCTAAAAAGAAATATGAACATTTATATCCGTTTTGTCTGAATTTGACTTCAGCAAGTCGGGTTTATCCTAATAGGTAAAACTTCCACATTTTCATCTGTCTAAACATTTTCATCCAGGCATAACTGGCATGCTACTGTGTAGCTGTTGTAGTGCCCAACCACAGAACTAAAGAACTAGACCTTGTAAAGATGTGTTTTCTGACAATCATATTATTGCAGTAGTTGTCCATTAGTCTGGTCAGCAAGGAAAAATCAATGGATCATTATTTATACCTAAAACTAATACGTTTGCGGTCATTTAATGAATTAAACAATATTTTTCATGGCGATCACCGAGTCTGGGAGCGGCCATCTTTCATTTTTGCCCAAATATAGTACATCTCCCTACTGCCATCTTCCAGCAGTGATCGTCACGGTTGTGATAAGCCTAGCGCCATTCTCCCTCGCTTTACCAAGCTAAATCAATCAGAACTACTAGACACATCTGCAATCAACAACAATTATTGAAGATTTCCAGAGGACTTCACCATTGAAATTCACCAGAGCTATAGTTGAAACTGACAATGCCCCCGTGCATGGCGGCTGGATGTTGGAATACGTCGGGTAAAAGTGAAAACAAAAATTGTTATTTCACTTTTCCGATTCCTGATCCTCCACGGACGGGTTTGTTGTTGGATTGCCAACTGGAAGAGGGAGGATTTGCCATCAAGCTTCTCACCAGAGAAAAAACACGTAATATTTAGTCAACATTTTAAAGGAGAATGTTTTCAGGATGACTTGGATAATAGTGCGTTGTGACAAACACCAGATAGGGTTGTGAACACAGCCCAAAAAATCATTGGCTGCCCTCTCCTCTCACTGGAGGACTTGCACAGCGACCACTGTCTAAAAACACACATCACAAAGGACACTTCTCATCCCGGACATTCTCTATTTACACTGTTGCCTTCAGGCAGAAGATACAGAGCAATCAAACCAAGAACCAACCGTCTTAGAGACAATTTTTACCCGACAGCAATAACAAAACTAAATGCAACCAAAAATACCCATTAATCATCATGGATGATGTGTGGGAGAATCTTATTAGTTGTTTTGTATCAGTTATTGTTATTTATTTCTTATATTATGTGTAAATGGTGGGACAGTGATTTCTGTTTTTGTTTTTGTTTTTAAGCATATGCACTGATCGATGGCACTTTTTTAAAATTTCGTTGTTCTTGTGACAATGACAATAAAGATAAATTGAATTGAATTGAATACAGCACTGGGACTTGATTAACAGCCGATACCTCACAGGGACGTCACAAACCAGTAGGTGGCAGTGGTGATCTAAATGGATGTCTCCGGTAAAGCACATTCAAATGAAAATTACTTTGAATAAAAAAAATTGTCATTTATTATACAGTATGTAGTAATTGCATATTTAAAGTACTTTCAGAAGTTTGAATTCTGAATATGACCGAACTTTTCCTTTAATATTACCAGGATGCTTCCTGGTTGCCTCTCTTCTAATTGGATATTGTATGGGATTATACCAGACCCAATATATAACTTACAGATACTCCCTAAGAACTTTGCGAAAACTTGAGGAAACTATCTGGGGAGTGCAGTATTTGTGTTTCCCCCTGGATTAAAAAAAATCTAGGAAGATTTGGATTATGAGAACTGCGATTCAGATGTAAAACTTTAATATACTTCAGTTCCTGCTCAGTAAGATTGAGATGAATGCTTAAAAAAATGCTTGCAGGAACAAAAAAAACATGTCGACATTATTTTTTTCAGATATTTCCAATTCCAGGACAGAGCTATTTTAATGGGATTCTTTATCTTATCTATTTTGTACTTATTTCTATAGATGTAAAACATCTGCTAATAAACAACCAAATTTGTTTTCCCTCTATCCTTTGGTTCTGGTGAAGTTGCAAAAAGCTGGAGAGTAATTCCTCTGACAGCAGAACGCCACCAGCAGCCCTGCAGGGTAAACATGACTGAACGGTTCAAGAGCATACGGATGAAATTTAATCCATGTTCTCCTCTGCCTTCTCAGCAGGCTGATTTACAACCAAGTGCACTTATCTGCTGTCCCTAAGGAAGCTCTGAAGATCAACCTGGAGTGTTCAGAACGCCATTTCCAATGAGATGGAGTTGTTTTGTATTCCTGTTGCAAATTTCAAATTGCTACAGTGAATATCACATTGTTAAAACAATTAAAAAATAAGATTTCTGCTGTTAAATTTGCAGAAAAATTGTTCACAGAGAGCTTGCCTGGGAGAAGATCTGCAGTGCTGGAGTAATTGACAGTGTACTGCTGATTAATACACAAAGGTCCAGCATGTTGGGGAAAGCTGGAGGCAACATAAACTATCAAGAGATTATAGATGAAATACAGGAAAACCAAAAAAACACAAAGCCAAGACTTAGTATATAGCAAATGGATGATTCACTGTGAAAAAGTGAAGTATAAGTAAAAGTATTTTCCCTTATTTAAACAGGTAAGTACAGGGATTTGCCAAAGGAATAAAATAATTTATGAAAAACGAAAACCTTTATACCTTTATCTGACTATAAGTGTCAGAGTGTTAGTAGCATAAAGTTATTACTTTGGCTGCTCAAAAGGTATCCTTAAAAGGATGAGCTGTTTTGTATTTGCTTTAAGTTTGGTTTAAGTTGACACATCCGCGTGGTCCACACAGCCAAATTACTTCATTTTGGGTTTTCAAAAATTCCACGTAAACTCCATGCGAAAAAATAATTCAGCACAGAGCATCTAGGTATGACTACATGGACGGCTCCAGAAAAGATGGCGAGCGAGCAGCAACTCCTCCTGGCAAGGGTTCACAAATATACACTCACCAGCCACTTTATTAAGGGTACACCTGTCCAACTGCTCGTTAACACTTAATTTCTAAGCAGCCAATCACATGGCTGGCAACTCAGTGCATTTAGGCATGTAGACATGGTCAAGACAATCTCCTGCAGTTCAAAGCGAGCATCAGTATGGGAAGAAAGGTGATTTGGTGACTTTGAGCGTGGCATGATTGTTGGTGCCAGAAGGGCTGGTCTCCGGTATTTCAGAAACTGCTGATCTACTGGGATTTTCACGCACAACCATCTCTAGGGTTTACAGAGAATGGTCCGAAAAAGAAAAACATTCAGTGGCGGCGCAGTTCTGTGGGCAGAAGAAAATGCCTTGTTGATGCCAGAGGTCAGAGGGAGAATGGCCAGACTGGTTCAGAGCTGATAGAAGGGCAACAGTGACTCAAATAACCACCCGTTACAACCAAGGTGGGCAGAAGAGCATCTCTGAACGAACGCACAGTACGTCCGAACTTTTGAGGCAGATGGGCTACAGCAGCAGAAGACCACGCCAGGTGCCACTCCTTTCAGCTAAGAACAGGAAACTGAGGCTGCCAATTCACACAAGCTCATCGAGAGTGGACAATAGAAGATTGGAAAAACGTTGCGCCTGGTCTGATGACTCTCGATTTCTGCTGCGACATTCGGATGGTAGGGTCAGAATTTGCCGTCTACAACATGAAAGCATGGATCCATCCTGCCTTGTGTCAACGGTTCAGGCTAGTGGTGGTGGTGTCATGGTGTGGGGAATATTTTCTTGGCACTCTTTGGGCCCCTTGGTACCAACCTGAGCATCGTTGCAACGCCACAGCCTACCTGAGTATTGTTGCTGACCATGTCCATCCCTTTATATGACCACAATGTACCCAACTTCTGATGGCTACTTTCAGCAGGATAATGTGCCATGTCATAAAAGCTGGAATCATCTCAGACTGGGTTTCTTGAACATGACAATGAGTTCACTGTACTCAAATGGCCTCCACAGTCCACCAGATCTCAATCCAATAGAGCATCTTTGGGATGTGGTGGAGCGGGAGATTCGCATCATGGATGTGTAAGCCGACCAAAATCTGCGGCAACTGTGTGATGCCATCATGTCAATATGGACCAAACTCCCTGAGGAATGCTTCCAGCACCTTGTTGAATCTATGCCACGAAAAGAATTGAGGCAGTTCTGAAGGCAAAAGGGGTCCAACCCGTTACTAGCATGGGGTACCTAATAAAGTGGCCGGTGAGTGCATCTGATATAGCCCAATAATATTATCACTATCAATACATTATGGAAAAACTCCAGGAATGGCAGAAGGTTTGATAAAGTTGTAAACAGCTGTGTTTTCAACTTTGCGTTACAACACAAAGAATTAAGACAGTTTTCATGACGAAGCCCCTGTCACACCTTGATGATTTCCGCACCTTATGCCTGACATGAAAAATCTGGCAAAAATGCTGGCATACTTTGGATAAGTTATGGGTAGGTTTTGGATAAGTTATGAGCACGTTAAAACATGCTGGCCCGCGTTGAAATACGGCAAGTACGACTTATGCCAGCGCTGCGTCTTATACAGCGACAGTGGTGTTGGATGTAGGAGTTTGCCCTGCAAATAGATCTTGGGCAAGACTCTTCACAGCCATTGTCTACGATGGTGGTCAGAGGGCCCGGTGGCGCCAGTGTGCGGCAGCCTCGCCCGCTTCTGTCAGTGAGCCCCAGGGGCAGCTGTGGCTACAATCCTCCTTCTATAAAGAATTCGGCATAATGGCAGCTTATTGCATTAGGGGTTTTCTTTCCCTAAGACAAAATGTTGAATACAGGACATGTTTCCACCTTTAAACTCTTCAAAGATCAGATTTCCAAGATGAAAACAAGAATTTATTTAGTCCCAGTTTGATGCTATAGCCAACAGCTTTTTAAAGTTTTTTAAAGTGGTTTTAAACACGGATTATTTTCATATTCCATCCCAACAGCCTCCCACTGTGCCGGCAAACTGTCCTGCTGAAAGCCTCCTGGGCATCTGAACATTTCAGAACAAATCACAAATGTCAGGCTGGATTTAGGAAGAAAAAAAAAAGCAAAAATCTGTCAGCTTCTCTACACCACTCTACACGTTTTGTTTATCAGTAAGAAATTAAATGAAATGCAAATTACAGTAGAGCTTTTGTTAAATATCAAAACAGAATGTAACTGCAAAAAAAAAGAGAAAATGTAATTTCATAACATTTAAACAAAAAAATGCGGATAGAATTTCAGTTTGGTATTGCAGGTACAAGTACCAGAACAAAGTATAAAAAAAGGAACTATTTGTGGGATATGTGATAAAGTGGTTTTCCTGTTCAGTGAGGGTAAACAGTGAAAAAAATACACCTGCTTATTGTCTGCCAGCTGCGTGCTGCTCATGCTCACCTCTATGTTCCAGTATCTCAGCCGGCCTTTGATCAGGTAATTGCTCCTCGGCCCCCGGAGTTTGCATCGCTCATATGTCTCTATGGCGACCACCTCGCCATCCTTCATGAGCCGCCTTATTAAGACAGACTTACATGTTACGAGGCCGGGCGTGATGGAGGGAAAAGGGCAGCGAGTGGAATCTCGTCCACTTTGACCTTTTTTATGGTCGCTCACTTTACGGTGGCCGGTGTTTCGGTCTGCATGACCGTCCCCCTAATACTGAGATGTTTTCAGTGTTTTGAGGTTGATCAAATTTTCTTCTTCTAACATCTTACTTCTGTTTGATTGAGCTTTAGATAAGACAGATGCACAGGGATGTGAGAGGATGCTGAGAGGATCAAGACGTCTCTGTAAAGTAATAAGGAAACCGAGATCAAACTGGAACGATTTAAGAATGGCTTGAAATGTTAGACAGAAGAGAAGCCTATAAGTGGCAGATTTTAACTCAATAGCTTTTAAATAAAATATCACCTTGAAGTCATGCAAAGCAACTTTAACAAACTTCTCTGTGCAAAAGTCTTATATCAGTCATTATTTCTTAATATTTTCTTTCCACATCTTAGCTTATTATAGTTTGGTTTGTCTTGCCTCTATATCGGCTCTTATTTTATAATTTCTTGTCTTGTTTATTTCCCAATGCCATCACTTTTTTTAGTTTTACTGGAAAACTTGCATACTTTTATTTGAGTTTATTTTATTTATTTTTTTTTATTTTATTTATTTGAATTAGGACAATGCACATTCATCAACATGTCAGCATAAAGCATCAATGTAAATATGCCAGAATTAGCACAACAGCTCATTTGCATCCACTGTCCTAAGGCAGGTAAAAAAAAAAAACAGTGAACATTAAACAAGAAACTACAGGAGAGAACAGAGTGGAAACAAACAGATAAGATGCCAATAACATAAAATCACAATAAAATTAGGTTAACAGGCCCATAGAAATAGATCAATTTACCTGTTAACACATCTGGTTGGTTTTCAACCAATGTTTCAAGGAGAATTTAAAACTTCTGTAGGTTCCACAGCCCCTAACATGAGCTGGCAGTGTGTTCCATTACTCCATTACTCTCTCTTAGCTACATAGTTTGCAACTGATACACTACTTGAGTCAAAAGTTAGTAGGCGTGGTGTTGCTCCGACCCTCAAAATCTTAACTAATGTTCACCTTCATTTAGCTTCCTTTTGTTTGCTTTTTCGGGTTTAATATAAGAAATGTAGCGCCCAAAAGAAGCCATTTCTCAACTTTATCACAGAGCTGCAGGGATCTGGCAATCAGACGACCAGACATTCTCTTTTTCGCTGACAAGTCCTACTTTTCATACCTTCGTCTGGGTTTTGGTCGACTACCATGCAGCAGAACTAAGACATTATGTCATAAAGTTGTGTTGGTTAGGAGGACCCGAATGTAGAGACCGGTTGGCAGAGGTGAATTTAAGTGGTTTAATAAGGTTCACAGGCACTGAGGCAGGAATAAAAAAAAACAAGAAAATAACTAACGAATCAGAACCAAGGTGACATCAGGGGAAAACCAAAATTTAGGAACCAGGGAGAGACGAGGAAGGCAGACAGACGATTGACAAGTTAGGCGAGGATACAGCAAACAGGAACTGAAGAGGGAGGGCGTTTAAAGGGGACAGAGACAAAGAGAGGGCTAATGAGGGAATTGAAAACAGGTGAGGGCAGAACAGAAAACAGAGCAAGAAGAAAGAGGACACAAGAGGGCAGCAGAGGACAACAAATGAAAAAACCTGGAAGACAGGAAATTAATAAGAAAACAACAAAATAATAATCAAATAACTAGGATAATGAAACATGGTGAAAAGAAAACTAAACACTAGGAATCAAGGAGTAAGGAAAGACAGAATACTCAAAAGAAAAACATAACAGAAACAGAACCCTAACACATGAGCTCCGAGGCTGGTCTGGGAACTCTGGCGGACGGGGGGAGGAAGCCAGCGGTGGACGGAGCGACCGAACCCGACCCATTGATGGCAGCCGCGGCCCCCGTGCTTCCCACCGCCTGCCTTACCGGGCAGACCTTTTAGACCTTTTAGACTTTAGAGACACAAATTTTATTTGTCATTTTGTTTACAAAAGTGTAAAACAAAAAGAAATTTAGTTTGGAAGCAGCTCACTTGGAAATTTCATCTTTTTTAAAAGTGCAGCTTTGAAAAATAGTAAAAATTAATGTAAATTTGCAGTTTCAACTTTTTTTTTTTTCGACCTTGGGAATTTTTCTTTTAAAAAGCAACAAATTTTAAGACTCTTCTTATGTGTTTTTTGGAGACTTTAGCGACAATGCAAAAGCACAGATCGAGTTTATTGTGTCTTCAGTGAGCAGTGAGAGCTGCTGCAAACTCCTCCACCATGCATCTGCAGACAGAGTAGAGTATCCCTCTGTTTCTCCAATAAAAATGTGTCTCACATACACAAAGCTTCCACCTACCCCCCTAAAGAATGTAAATATAAAGTTCAATATGTCTTTTTTTTATTGTTGCATTAAAATGGATTCCTCCCAGCATTTAATTCATAGCTAGCCTCATCCACTGTGTGTGTCCCTCTCTTAACTGTCTTTAAAGTTGAATTTCATAACATTTATGTAATGTTCAGCTAAAACATTCATTGAATACTTGAAATGATTATCAATTGATTTACAAATCTTTAGTTTTCAGAAAATGTATTTAGAGTGTGACTGAATTAATTATCAAATTTGTTGATGATATCATCTTCTAGTGACTTTTAGGACAGCCAATAGCAACTTTTCTTGCTGAAGAGTTGGCAACAGGTAACCTTAGGATATTCAGGTATGTCTTAGCTTAGCCAGCTTATCCCTGCTTCCTGTTGTTTATCTTAATTCATTTTAGCAAGCTTGTTATCCTGGCTTTCCTCTGCCTGTCTTCTATTATCCTTTATTTTATCTATGAATGCACTTTGTTACCTTTTTAATAATTTCAAACACATTTTGGGTTTAAATTGGGCCTCCACATCTTCTCTGCTGCTTTCTGAGATCATTTAAAGTGGCTGCGTGTTACAAAGCTGAACTGATTTAACAACATCGCCACTGAAATAAACCCTGAAACTTTCTGCAACTAATTGACACCAAGTAGAATTCTGTAATGAACGACCCAGCACATTGACCTCCACGCTGATAAAGATGTGAGTGCAGGCTTCATAAGCAGACAAGAAAAGCATGGATGCTGCATCCCCTTCCTCTTCTGATGTCAACTTCCTCAGAGCCTCATTACCTCTGTGCCTCTAGCTTGCTGCAGTCGCAGAGGCCACATGTTAGATGACATCATTTGCATTTAGTTCATAGATCTTAAGTTCTAAATGCAACTCTTTTAATGTTCATGTGCTTAATTGACATAAAACATTTAACTGTACACTATTGGCATCAGTAATTGTCCAAAAATGCATTTTTGAGGGTTGGATCTTAACACTTTTGTAGAAAAATAATGAGAGATTATGTTAGTTGGACTAACTGTCAGACCGCACTTATAAAACATGTGGCTTTTAATTAATTAATAAAACCATTGGGGAAAATAAAAATAAAAAACATTCAATTTGATTAAGTTCTATTTTTTATATTTCTCAGGATATAATTAGGGATGCACGATATTGGGATTTTGGCCGATATGCCGATATTTTAAAACTCATGCGATATTTTTAAAACTCATAGCAGCCTATAACGATATACGATACCGATGTTTAAAGCTGGACAAAAATAAGTAGTCATTGTAGAAATAGGCGAGGTTTTGTTGCTCCATTTCTGACACTTTGAGAAAAATAATATACTCAAATATGTTTTTCATATGCTGATATCAAATTGATTTTTTTAAATGCGCGGTATCGATCTATTTTTACTTTCAAAATCTACGTGAGGCCCTTCATACGTTCTGTTACAAACTCTAAGTGATATTTTGCAAATTCTTGTGAGATTTTGTCAGTAAAATAGATCGATACACAGCGTCATAAATAGTATCAACATAAAAATATGGCAAAAATTTAAATAATTTTCGCCGGGATTTCGTGTGCATAACGATGACATATAAGCAATATTTCATTAGTAAAAGAGATTGATATGGTGTCTTTAAATGGCAATATATCCAGCATATGAAGATATTGGGATATTTTAATCATATCAATATTTTTCCCTCGTCTTTAGAAGTTTTTTAAGTCTGTAAAAAATAAGTTTTTGAAGAAAAGAAGTAGTAGTATTTTATTTCTTTTTAGACTTTTTAGAAACTCAGAAGCCTGATCCAAATATGCGGGTTAAATATCGGTGGGGTGGCCGATGTCCGATATTCATTTTTAAGGCCGATACCGATAGGGGGCCGATTATATCGTGCATCCCTAGATATATGTTTTATTATTTTTACATGTATTCACTCAGTTAAGCCGCTTAAACTAAAACAGTTAATTCCACATGTTAACTGCCTCGTATTCTAGTTAGTATTAACTCTATCGCTAACATAAACTGATACAAGGAATGGTCCTGCCATTATTAAAAAAAAAATCTTTTTATGAGAGATCTTTGTGAATGTGGGGGCTGGTATTGATCCTGTGGGAAGGTCATGGCTTGGTTTTTGTTGGACCTGGCTCTTGTATTTTCATCTCAGGCATTTGGATCCAGGTGTTCACGATACACGCTTACACAAAATTTAGTAAAGTTACTCTTAATTTCCTATATTTATTTCTTTCCTGTCCCTTTTCTCTCTCTACCTCTGGTTCTCTCCCCTTAATGTTATGATTATGGAGCTAATGACTGGCTGGGCTACTCATTTTATACACCTGTCTAACTCTGCCCAGTTTCTCGTTACTGTTCATCTAATCCACCTGCTCCTGCTTCTTTTTAACCTGCCTGTTTCCAGTCATCAGGACCACCAGCCAGTGGTGAGAGTGTTTCAGCGTTACCTTAGGGTTTCTGATTTCCTTGTTCTGCCTCTCAAACACTGAGATTCCCTTTGGAATCTCTTTGGACTCCTGGTCCAAAGAGATGGTTCTGTATCCTGGAATCAACCACCTTCTCTGGGCATGGATTGAACTCTAAAACCAGGTTAGTTATCTTCCTCCGCCAGTTTTAGGTGGTCACTAACCTGTGTTTCCTATCTGCAGAGGTTCCTGCCCTAGACGCCCTAGCCGCTGCTACTGCAGACCTGCCAGTTTTAAATGTTAAATGTTTTTGTATTTTTTGTCTGTGGTATACTTGGTCCTCCGTTCTGAGGCATGACACTTAAGTCCTACCCCATCTTCCTCTCTCACCTTCCTTTCCATGATAATTTTACTCCCAAAATCACTTCTTGCATCGTTTTATGCATGATTACAAAGAACCTTATTGCTACAGCTGTGATGATCAGCTTGTGAAATGAAATCTGGTCAGTGTAATACTGGCAAAAAGAACTTAATGTATATTTTTCTTTTCTTAAACCTCTTAAGGATAACGTATATTAAATAACAGGCTTTTGACAGTAACGCTGATACAGTTGTTTTAACTAAGACTAGTCCAATAACCGTCAGAATAAGAAAAACAAGCGCAAAGAAGAAGCCCAAGAAGAAATTACAGTATTAGTTTTTTTTTTTTTTTTTTAAAAGGACAATTTAGAGTAACTAAAATCTAAAACTGTCAAAAGCTGTGTTTTAAAGTGTGATGTTTCATTAAAGCTCTGCTGTTTTCACCAAAAACAACCACAGTCCATTTTGGCAGCAAGATAACAGAGGTCTACATCGAAATATCATACATTTTTCAAATATGACAAATAGGTTTTACTTTTAAATTTCATTCATTTAGCGATCATATTTTAATTGTTGGACGGTGAGTTTAACAAATAAAACTAACAGTTAATTGACTGTTTGACAGGCCTTTATAGCACTTGGAGATCTGTGTTTATAAATAAAAAGCATTTTTATTAGATAAACAGTTTACACTGAGTTTGGTTGAGTACAGTAGGGTGTATCTGATTTCAATAGCTATAAAACACTAAGGGAAATTAGTTAAAGTCCACTTAACATTATAAACGGAAAGATTTTCCACACAAGGCCTGAGGATGGGATCAAACTCACAATCGTCATGCTGCCGTGTTACAAACGGCACCACTGGGCTTCCTGACCCTTCAACAGTCAGTAATACTAATACAGAGCTACACAACAAGTCAGAATCCAAATTTCTAACTTTTTAAAACAGAAAAATAAGAAAATATGTTTTTGCTTCATATAAAGTTAGATTTAGGGAAGTTATTTTGAACATTATGTTGTTTTTGTGGTGCAAGTTTGTAAGGAAGAGCAGTTACTTCACTGTCATCCACACATTGCAATGGCCACATTTTTGGGTAAATTTTTTATGATATGTTTATGTTTGGGTTTTCTGCTTTTAACAGCAAACTGGGATTTACCCATTATGATAAATATATTATTCGCTACTTCATATTTAAAGGTGATATTTAAAAGATTTGCATGGACTGTATTTCACCAGAATCATTTTTTATAGTGGCGATTAACCAACAGCTGAGAAGACAGGCGAGCCGAGATAAAGTAAAACGCTAAGGAACAGGCAAAAGAAACATGGTTACTCTGGGGGAGCTGCAGAGATCCACGGCTCAGGTGGAATGGTCTGTTAACAAGACAGCCTGTGGCAGTCACAAACCTTTTATTATAGAAAAGTGGCAAGAAGGAATCTGTAGACAGCTTTTAGAGGGTGATTTTAAAGCTCACCACAGGCTATAAACCAAGCAAACATGACAAAAAGCATCCAACATACTGATGAGGAAAAATTGGAATTCTGATGTGAAACATGGTGGTGGCAAAATCATACTGTAGGAATCTAATACAGTAAATTAATATTCACAAATGCTTTCCATTCAGTCTGATTGGGTTTGAGTTAATTCTAGAAGAAAGAAAGAGAAAAACCTTCACTCTGAAATTGTTAAAAGAGCAAATTATTGCAGCTATTGCTGCAATCAAAGTACTTTTTTTCTTATTTTTCATTACAAAACTTTTTTAGAAAAGCCCTGTAATATTTTCTTACCAGTTCTTAATGTAGTCATTTTGATACATGCCAAACTTTTCGAACGAACTCTAAAGATTGAACAAGATGTAAGAAGAGGATTAGGGCCACTGGAAAAAAAAAAAAGTTAACTGATTTTTTAAATTTTATTTCAGTTTAACATCGGGAAAAAAGTCAGAATTCTGACTTCTGAATTCTGAAAAAAAGTCAGTCCAAGAGGCATCTTTTTTTTCTCAAATTCTGACTTTTTTAGTAATTAGGACTTAATCTAGAATTCTGACTTTTGAATTCCAAGTAAAAGTCAGATTATAGAAAAAGTCAGGAATTCTGAGAATTTTTTCTCACAATTCTCACTTTAATCTCAGAATTCTGACTTCACAAGATTCTGAAAAAAGTCAAGAATTCTGACTTAGGAATTCTGACTTTGCCAATTCCAAAAGTAAAAGAGATCCAAATTCACGACTTTTTCTCAGAATTCTGACTTTAATCTTGGAATTTCTGACTTTAATCTCAAATTCTGACTTTTTTCTCAGAATTCTCACTTTAATCTTCGGAATTCTGACTTTTTTTTTCTCAGAATTCTGACTACCAATTCTGACAATAAGTCCAAGAATTCTACCCTTTTACTCAGAATTCTGACTTCACAATTCTAAGATAAAAAAGTCCAGAATTCTGAGAGAAAAAAGTCAAATTCTAACTTACTTTCATATGTCAAAAATTGAAATAAAATTTAAAAAATCAGTTAACTTTCAGTGGCCCTAATCCTCTTCCGTAGTATTCAAATAAAATTGTTAGTGGTTAAAAAAATAGTCTTATTTAGATTTGTTTAATAGTGCACCCTCTGAGACCCTCCTAAATCTCTATTAGTATTAAAAAAAGCCATTACACTTTCAATGTCCTGTAATTAAAAAAGATGAACAGAAAAAAATCTATTTTTATTATAAACAACAAAATGAAAATTCACAACATCTGTGAAAAAGTATGTTTTTATTGGACGTTTCACAAGAACATAAGCCTCCATCAAACGATCACAGCTTTATCTATGCATAGGCTACAGACATGTCTGGATATTTAACGATGATCATCAGTATGACTTAATAAGCAGCCCTGTCTGAGTCGCTGTCGGGATCATTTCTGAAGGTTTCTGGCTTGAGGGGAAAGTATCATGGACGCTTCCAGACCCGGTTTTAGACAAGAAAAAAATATATATAGAGAGAAAATGTGGATCCGTCAGGGTTTGCAGAAATGACACTTGATAATTTTCTTGAAGGCGCTCTGAAAGTCTTTGTTAAAGTACGCGTAGATGATTGGGTTGAGCAGGGAGTTGGAGTAACCCAGCCAGTTTATAACGGCCTCCAGCCAGCCGGGCATGTAGCAGGAGTCCCGGCAGAACGGCATCACCAGAGCCACGATGAAGAAGGGCAGCCAGCAGAGGATGAAGGTCCCCATGATGATGCCCAGGGTCTTCACCGTCTTGCGCTCCCGCGCCAGCGCGATCTTGCGCTTGGCTTCGGTCGCCTTTTCGTGTCGGCTCTCGAACACCGGCGCGGAGTTCGGGGTGTTTGGCAGAGGCAGGTGGCCCCTGGAGCTGCTGTGCACCTCGATGATCTCCAGAGACTCGCCGTCCTCTGCGTGCTTCACCGCGCCGTTGACGGTGGGCAGCGGCCGCGGCTCCACGCTCCTTTTCCAGCTCCTACCCTGCGCGGCTCCGTGGGGCTTCTTGTGGAAGAGCGCCGGGGACAGCGCCAGGCACGAGTCGGAGACCTTCTTTTTCTCAGTTTTACGCACAGTCCTCCTGATCCTGAACCGCGCCGCTTTGAAAATCCGCCCGTACAGCACCAACATTAACATGAGCGGGATGTAAAAAGCCCCGAAGGTGGAGTATATCGTGTACCAGGGGTCCTGCCTGATCTTGCACTCCATCTGGTTGGGCTGTTCGTCCGCTTCGCTGTTCGGCTGGGAGCGCATCACCAGCATCGGCGGCACAGAGATGGAGAACCCGACCAGCCATGTGACGCTGATAAGAACCGCTGCTCTCCTCGGCGTCCTCTTCTTCATGTATTCAATGGGCTCGGTGATCGCCCAATATCTGTCCAGCGCGATGGCGCACAGGTGCAGGATGGACGAGGTGCAGCACACCATGTCCAGGGAGATGAAGATGTCGCAGGGAATCGGCCCCAGCGTCCAGCGGTTCAGGACCTGGTAGAGAGCCGCCATGGGCAGCACCAGCACCGACACCATCAGGTCGGTAACGGCCAGAGAGCCGATCAGGTAGTTGGCCACATTCTGCAGGGAGCGCTCCAGCGCGATGGCGGCTACGACGCAGGCGTTCCCGAAGATTGCGCACAGGATGAGCGCTCCGAGCATGAAGGAGGTGACCACCTGGTAACTCAGCTTCACCTCCTCATCGTCAACTTTAGGGGGTTCGGTTAAGTTTTCAAAGTAAGACCAGGTTGTGGTGTTATTGGTGCCATCCATGGTAGGGGGGGACTCGTGCGTTTGGAGAGAGTGCGTTAGGAGAACCGGATGCGCATCCTTTGAGCGCACATAGCGGAATGCGCTGCAGAGGCGCTCTGAACTGCAGGTCGCGGCTGCTGACGGAGAATGATGCATCTTATTTATACCTGTGATGGAAAATGCGTCATTTCTCAGTGAGGATGATGGAGTCAGACCGGTTCGGACTGCGCCTGTTTCAGTCTCCAGCTCAATGACAGCTGCGTAAACTATGAAGAATAATCTTTTCTTTTTTATTTAAACGGTCGCCATGAAAAAAGTAAAAATATAGAGCTTGAAAATTTCTGGTTTTCTATATCCAACAGTTGTGTTTTCTTTCACTAAAGCTTCTGTGTTCTCAGTATCATGGTCAGAGCACCTGAGGTGACCACTGCAATCAGGCCCTTAGAGCGCCACCTGCTGTTGGCACGGTTAACAAAACATAATCTGGCCTTTTTGAAAAAGAAATCAAATCTAAATAACTGTAAAAAGCTGTAAAACTAGCAGCTGTGATTATATTCATTCTTAAGCTAATCAATTTTTTCCTCTTTTATTTCCACAGCAGAACAAATATATTGTGTCTGTGCAGCTTTACCAGTCTTCTCTCTTCTCCCCTCTTCTTTCGTTTTTTCCTGTCTTTTGGAGAGGACTTACATCCTTGCATCTGATTGGCTGTTTGTCCGCAAGGACTTTGTGTGAAAGTGAAATAAAGAAATTTGAATTTCTAAATAATTTATAAAAGAGAAATATTGAATTAAAATGTATTTTGTTGTTACATAAAAAAAAATGTATTTATTGATTTGTTTATATGTGGTATTGTTGGTGCCATCCAAGGTATCTGTATTTATTTATTTTATTTATTTGTTCCTTTAATGAAAGTGAACAAAATCTGTGCATAAATGTTGTGTTGTAGTCAAGACCGAGACCAAGTATTGATTACAACGCTACATAAATGCGCTTTAAATTTAAATCTAAATAAGTAATTTTTGCTTAAAATAAGTGAATTTTTCTTGAATTGTGGAGGTAAGTGAGACACTGATAGAGCAAGACAATTTACACTTAAATAATAAAAAACAATCACATTTTCTTATTTCAAGTTCATAGTACATACTTGTCTTATTTTAAGAGTTAAAAACACCAATTCCATTGATAACTCATCTTATTTAACTATTCAAATTAAGGGTAAATACACTGAAATTAAGAAATGTTTTCTTATTTCTAGATCATTTTGCAGCGCATGAGTGAAAACGAGGAACAACAAGAAAATAAATCTTGTATTTGCATGCCCCCTATAAAAGATTGTAAAACATCACATACAGTTCTTTTACAGTAGCTTCCATCACGTTGATTATAGTAAGAAGAAAAGAAAATGACAAAGAAAAAAATACAGAGAGAAAAAGGAAGATTTTCTATTTAAGGAAAACCAGTTGATTGCATCGACTCATTGACTTGAATGCAATCTCCTCACACTAAGCATGCTTGTAGCGACAGTGGAGAGGAAAACTCCCTTTTAACAGGGAGGCAAACTGCCTCCAGCAGAACCAGGCTCAGTGTGGCGGCCATCTGCTGAGGGGCCGACTGGGATTCAGGAGACAGAAGCAGAGATACAGAAAAAGCAGCGCTGTAAAAAGGCGGTCCCCGTCCAGGAAACACACAGCCAGGCAGAGAGCTCCGAGCCAGCTCCCATGTCCAGAGGATGAAGAGAGAACATCCAACCAGCCAGTCACAGTCAGAGAAACAGGACTGCACTGAAAAAACAGGCTGATCTCCAGCATCTATTAACAAAGGTGTTGATGGCAGCAGCACGAAAGCTGATATTTCTCTCCAGGATGAGTCACAGCAAAACAGGAACAGACCAGATGAAGCTACTATGAGAAAACAATTATGTAATTAGTTAGCATTACACTGAAAAACCTGATCTAAAAAAAAAAAATAATTATATAACTGCATTTGTCCTTAATTTGAGCAGGTAAATAAAATGATCTGTCAAAGGAACTTAATATTTTTTTTACTTAGAATAACATAATTAGATATTGTGCACTTTAAAGTACAATAATATTTGTTTTTTTCTTATTTAAATGTAAATCATTTTATGCGTCATTTCTCATTGAGGATGATGGAGTCAGACCGGTTCTGACTGCGCCTGTTTCAGTCTGCAGCTCAGGTCCCAGGCAATGACAGCTGCGTAAACTATGAAGAATAATCTTTTTAATTTAAACGGTCGCCATGAAAAAAGTAAAAATATAGATTTCTGGTTTTCCATATCCAACAATTGTGTTTTCTTTCACTAAAGCTTCTGTGTTCTCAGTATCATGGTCAGAGCACCTGAGTGACAACAGATCAGGCCCTTAGAGCGCCTTTTTTTTCTTATTTAAATGTAAATCATTTTATTCCATCTGCAAATTGTCTCAAACACCTAATTGAATCAATGAAAAATATTGTTTTTAGAAAGATGGAATTACTTAAATTATAATTTTGCTGTTTATGATTTCAGTAGGGGCCATAATAAGGGCCGACTGGTTCTACAGGGGCCCCTGAAGGTCCCTGTCCTGAACCGCCCATGTACTGACTAATCATGCTTCGGAGTTTTTCTCCAATCGTCGATTAGCTCGATTCATTTAGGCCCATAATTTAACTCTAACTTAGTAAAAAAGATCAATCTGTTTTGAGAGAAAACGCGTTCTCGTAAAGTTTGCCTCAAGAGGGCTTCCGTAGTCTTACTTTTCCTTGTCAACAAAGGATTAAAATCTACAACACCTCATTATCTCGTCCGTTTGAACCTATAAAAGTTCCTTTCGGTAAGCATAACAGCATAACCGGTCTGTAACCAGGATGTTAACTCGTTCAAAGGTGGAATGTTTGGGGATTTAGAACCGAAACGAGTGAACTTGTTGTTGTTTCCGGTGATAATCTTAGCTAGGTCCGCTCTCCAATCAGCCGCTGTGTTCAAGCTTTTAAAGTTATAGGAAAATTAACTGCTGTTTCTAATAAAAGACGGACTCCTGTATTAAGCTGTTTAAAAGAAAACTTCAGTAGTTTATGTGTTCATTTTAAATCTAAAAGTGTTTCTCTGTCAGGGTGCAGGTGCTTTACAATCCTCGCTCTTCTCATATTTTCCGCAAGCTAATCTATTCTTTTAAAAAGCTAAACTGCTCTAGAGGTTCAGGAGCTTCATAATCAAAATAAACTTTAGACTCAGACTTAGACAAACTTTATTTCGTTTATACAGCTTTTCCACAGAGAATGAGCAGCTTAGCAGTGAAATGAAAGAAGAGCAGCAGTGATTAAAGGGAGAAACATGAGGCAAAAGGTTCAGAACAGAGCAAAAACAAATAGATATGATGCAAAATGCAGTAAAATATTGTTAGAGTTTGGGTTCTATTTTAAATATTTACCATTTAGTGCAAATATGATGTCATCAGTGTGATGCAGAGTCAATAGTTTATAGTTATAATCTATAGCTTATATAGTCTATAGTTTATAGCCTTATAGTCTATAGTTTATAGTCTACAGTCTGTGGTTATAGTCTACAGTCTATAGTTCATAGTCTACAGTCGGTCGTTTATAGCCTATGGTTGTAGTCTATAGTTTATAGTCTACAGTCTATAGTTTTTAGTCTTTATGGTCTATAGTCTACAGTCTGTAGTTTTATAGCCTATGGTTGTAGTCTATAGTTTATAGGCTACAGTCTATAGTTTTTAGTCTTTATGGTCTATAGTCTACAGTCTGTAGTTTTATAGTCTGTGGTTGTAGTCTGTAGTTTATAGGCTACAGTCTGTGGTTATAGTCTACAGTCTATAGTTTTTAGTCTATCTATGGTCTATAGTCTACAGTCTATAGTTTATAGTCTATGGTTATAGTCTACAGTCTATAGTTTATGTCTATGGTTGTAGTCTATAGTTTATAGTCTACAGTCTGTGGTTATAGTCTACAGTCTATAGTTCATAGTCTACAGTCGGTCGTTTATAGTCTATGGTTGTAGTCTATAGTTTATAGTCTACAGTCTATAGTTTTTAGTCTTTATGGTCTATAGTCTACAGTCTGTAGTTTTATAGCCTATGGTTGTAGTCTATAGTTTATAGGCTACAGTCTATAGTTTTTAGTCTTTATGGTCTATAGTCTACAGTCTGTAGTTTTATAGCCTATGGTTGTAGTCTGTAGTTTATAGGCTACAGTCTATGGTTATAGTCTGCAGTCTATAGTTTTTAGTCTATGGTTATGGTCTATAGTCTACAGTCTATAGTTTATAGTCTATGGTTATAGTCTACAGTCTATAGTTTATGTCTATGGTTGTAGTCTATAGTTTATAGTCTACAGTCTGTGGTTATAGTCTACAGTCTATAGTTCATAGTCTACAGTCTGGTTATAGTCTACAGTCTATAGTTTCTAGTCTACAGTCTGTGGTTATAGTCTACAGTTTATAGTCTATGGTTATGGTCTATAGTTTATAGTCTGTGGTTATGGTCTATAGTCTACAGTCTAGTTTATAGCCTATGGTTGTAGTCTATAGTTTATAGTCTACAGTCTGTGGTTATAGTCTACAGTCTATAGTTTTTAGTCTATGGTTATGGTCTATAGTCTACAGTCTATAGTTTATAGTCTATGGTTATAGTCTACAGTCTATAGTTTATGTCTATGGTTGTAGTCTATAGTTTATAGTCTACAGTCTGTGGTTATAGTCTACAGTCTATAGTTCATAGTCTACAGTCTGGTTATAGTCTACAGTCTATAGTTTCTAGTCTACAGTCTGTGGTTATAGTCTACAGTTTATAGTCTATGGTTATGGTCTATAGTTTATAGTCTGTGGTTATGGTCTATAGTCTACAGTCTGTAGTTTATAGCCTATGGTTGTAGTCTATAGTTTATAGTCTACAGTCTGTGGTTATAGTCTACAGTCTATAGTTTTTAGTCTATGGTTATGGTCTATAGTCTACAGTCTATAGTTTATAGTCTATGGTTATGGTCTATATTTTACAGTCTATAGCTTATAGTCTATGGTTATAGTCTACAGTCTATAGTTTATAGTCTATGGTTGTAGTTTATAGTTTATAGTCTATGGTTATGGTCTATATTCTACAGTCTATAGCTTATAGTCTATGGTTATAGTCTACATTCTATAGTTTATAGCCTATGGTTGTTATCTATAGTTTATAGTCTACAGTCTGTGGTTATAGTCTACAGTTTATAGTCTATGGTTATGGTCTATAGTCTGCAGTCTATGGTTATAGTCTGTAGTCTATAGTTTATAGTCTACAGTCTATAGTTCATAGTCTACAGTCTGGTTATAGTCTACAGTCTATAGTTTCTAGTCTACAGTCTGTAGTTTATAGCCTATAGTTGTAGTCTATAGTTTATAGTCTACAGTCTGTGGTTATAGTCTACAGTCTATAGTTTATAGTCTATGGTTATGGTCTATATTCTACAGTCTATAGCTTATAGTCTATGGTTATTGTCTACAGTCTATAGTTTCTAGTCTATGGTTATAGTCTATGGTTATGGTCTATAGTTTATAGTCTGTGGTTATGGTCTATAGTCTACAGTCTAGTTTATAGCCTATGGTTGTAGTCTATAGTTTATAGTCTACAGTCTGTGGTTATAGTCTACAGTCTATAGTTTTTAGTCTATGGTTATGGTCTATAGTCTACAGTCTATAGTTTATAGTCTATGGTTATAGTCTACAGGTTATAGTTTATGTCTAAGGTTGTAGTCTATAGTTTATAGTCTACAGTCTGTGGTTATAGGTCTATAGTTCATAAAGTCTGGTTATATACAGTCTATAGTTTCTAGTCTACAGTCTGTGGTTATAGTCTACAGTTTATTCTATGGTTATGGAACATGGTTATGGTCTATAGTGTAAGTCTGTAGTTTATAGCCTATGGTTGTAGTCTATAGTTTATAGGCTACAGTCTGTGGTTATGCTACAGTCTATAGTTTTTAGTCATGGTTATGGTCTAATACAGTCTTGTTTATAGTCTATTTATGGTTACAGTCTATATTTTAAATATAGTTTTAGTCCTATGGTTATGGTCTATATTCTACAGTCTATAGCTTATAGTCTATGGTTATAGTCTACAGTCATAGTTTATGTCTATGGTTGTAGTCTATGATGCAGTCTGTGGTTATAGTCTACAGAGTTCATAGTCAGTCTGGTTATGGTTACAGTCTATAGTTAGTCTACAGTCTGTGGTTATAGTCTACAGTTTATAGTCTATGGTTATGGTCTATAGTTTATAGTCTGTGGTTATGGTCTATAGTCTACAGTCTAGTTTATAGCCTATAGTTTGTAGTCTATAGTTTATAGTCTAGTCTACAGTCTGTGGTTATAGTCTACAGTCTATAGTTTTTTAGTCTATGGTTATGGTCTATAGTCACAGTCTATAGTTTATAGTCTATGGTTATAGTCTACAGGTTATAGTTTATGTCTATGGTTGTAGTCTATAGTTTATAGTCTACAGTCTGTGGTTATAGTCTACAGTCTATAGTTCATAGTCTACAGTCTGTGGTTATAGTCTACAGTTTATAGTCTATGGTTATGGTCTATAGTGTTTAGTCTATGGTTATGGTCTATAGTGTACAGTCTGTAGTTTATAGCCTATGGTTGTAGTCTATAGTTTATAGGCTACAGTCTGTGGTTATAGTCTACAGTCTATAGTTTATGGTCTACGGTTATAGTCTATAGTTTGTAGTCTATAGGTTATAGTCTATGGTTATGGTCTATATTCTACAGTCTATAGGTTATAGTCTATGGTTATAGTCTACAGTCTATAGGTTATAGTCTATAGTTATAGTCTACAGTCTATAGGTTATAGTCTATGGTTGTAGTTTATAGTTTATAGTCTATGGTTATGGTCTATATTCTACAGTCTATAGCTTATAGTCTATGGTTATTGTCTACAGTCTATAGTTTCTAGTCTATGGTTATAGTCTACAGTCTATAGTTTATAGTCTATGGTTATGGTCTATATTCTACAGTCTATAGCTTATAGTCTATGGTTATTATCTACAGTCTATAGTTTCTAGTCTATGGTTATAGTCTACAGTCTATAGTTTATAGTCTATTGTTATGGTCTATATTCTACAGTCTATAGTTTCTAGTCTATGGTTATAGTCTACAGTCTGTAGTTTATAGCCTATGGTTGAAGTCTATAGTTTATAGTCTATAGTTTTTAGTCTATGGCTATGGTCTATAGTTTATAGTCTATGGTTATGCTCTATATTCTACAGTCTATAGTTTATAGTCTATGGTTATAGCTACATCAGGGGTCAGCAACCCAAACTGCTCAAAGATCCATATTGGACCAAAAAAAAACAGAAAATAAATCTGTCTGGAGGCGCATAAATGTCAAAGTCTTATATAAGCCAACCAGACTCTAAGTGTATTATCTCACTATAATAAAGGACTACATGGGCTTAAATATATAATAAGCATTGATGGTAAATGTTAATCCTGGAGCAAATGTCACATAGCAGCATGAGGTGATGGAGGAGCAGAGAACTCTCCCATCACGCGCTGCTTCACCTCGCTTCACTGCAAGGTTTAGGTTTTGTTGCATTGATGAAATTATAGAAACACAATAAAGGAATCTTTCTATAGTGGACGTGTTTCTGTTGGGAGGAGATGATTGGTTCATGAAGAAAGTTCCCATCCCTGCATCAGAGCCCTACCTCTTTGATCTGTGGACGGTTTTCCATCCTTGCAACCAAACTAGCAGCAGTAGTGGAGTTTGGAGATGCAATCCACTTCTTAAATATATATTTGCTCTCCTCTAATTTATCCAGAAGTTCTGCAATCTCACTTTTTCTCTCCCTCCCACCTTGGTGGTCGGCTGCATATTTAGCCTTCCCTGGAAATGCCTTTCCAAATTACTCTTTCTATTTTTTGACAATGTCTCATTACAAAGCAAAAATGCAGGCAATCCTTCCGCTTTGATAATGAAAGCAAATGATTTGGTCCATTCTTCTTTGAATCCTCTTTTCTCATCAAATCTCTTCCTTTTTTTCCCCTTTTGGGATCCATGTCTGAGACAAACCTGCAGCGCTGTCAAAAGTTCACACATTTGTTACTTAAGTAGAAGAATAGATACTGTAGTTTAAAAAAAACTCTGGTAAAAGTTGAAGTATCAACTTGACCTCTTTACTCAAGTAAAAGTGAAAAAGTATGTTCTCCAAAACTTAAAGTATAAAAGTATAAAGTAACCTTAAAAAAAAAAAACAGCCAGATGCCACTTTATGAATTGAAGCTCAATTTTATAAAGCTATTTCAAAAAATTCTTTGAGATAGAGCCAAGAATGAGGAGGTCTTGTTAGTCTCCATCTCCCGATACGCTCGCGCCTGTGTCCGACCTTTCAGACATTTCAACATCTTTTTTTCTGAATCCAACATCACATTGGCATGGCATAGACAATTCAGGTTAGCAGTTTGAAGAACACCTGCTTGCTTCTGATGATTTCCTTTAGCTAACCAATGAGTGTTTTGCGTTCTATGACTCATCCAGTTACACTAGTTTACACTAGATGTGGATGGAGCACATGATCTGCATTGGATGGAGCACATGATGTGAAATAAATATTTATAAACATTAAACCAGGGGTAACCAATTAAAAATCAGCGGGATACGAATAAAGAAAATCAACAACCAGTAAAGGTCCGTAGAAATTTTTGATTATAATCTGACGGTTGCACAGATTTGACGGTTGCAAGGGCAATGCGTCAGAAGAAAAATTTGGCCTTTAGTCGCACTTTTTTTCATGGTTTAGCTGGAATTGCAACTTATGCTCTAATGTGACATATATACGTTTTTTTCACCAGGAGAGGGCGCTATGTAGCTTTGCTTGCAACAACATGTATTCTATTAATACCACAGAAAGAAAAAAACGTTACAACTTACCACAACAAAAAAAATTAGCTTTACAACAACGACGACTGAACAGAAATATGCCACCCAACAGAAATTCACATACTGCTGAATTCAAGCTGAAAGTAAATTAATATGCAGTCGAAAATGGCGATAGGGCAGCTGAACGACAGACTGGAATCAGTGAAAAACCAGTTAGGTAGTAGTGGTGATATTAAAAAAACAACCAGAGGGCAACTGGCTCGTTATCACTGCTTCTCAGATGCTCGTTCATGAAATAAAACAATGCGGTCTCCGAGTAGTAGCCTACCACGCAGTCATCAAAACACGGATTCCATGGATAGAATAACCTTTCAAAAACATGCGACTTTTAGTCCAGTGCCACATTATATACTTTTTTAAGTCAACTTCATAATGCATTGTTTGGCAGATGCGACGTATAGTCCAGAAAAATACCAAATATAGAGAATAGGGATGCACGATATTGGGATTTTGGCCGATATCCGATATGCCGATATTTTAAAACTCATGTAGCCGATAACCGATATCGATACCGATGTTAAAGCTGGACAAAAATAAGTAGTCATTGAAAATAGCAGTTTTGTTATCCATTTCTGACATTTTGAAAAATAATATACTCAAATATATTTTCATATGCTGATATCAAATAGATTTTTAAAAACGCGGTATCGATCTATTTTACTTTCAAAATCTCGTGAAATTTCATCGTTCTGTTACAAACTCTCGTGATATTTTGCAAATTCTTGTGAGATTTTGTTAGTAAAATAGATCGATACCGCGTCAATATATCAACATATAAAAATATGGCAACATTTCGTGAATTTTCGGCGGATTTCGTAGCATAACGATGACATATAGCAATATTTCATTAGTAAAAGAGATTGATATGGTGTTTTTAAATGGCAATATATCAGCATATGAAGATATTGTGATATTTTAATGTATCAATATTTTTTCCCTCGTCTTTAGAAGTTTTT
>JAGKQL010000057.1:33474370-33485271 GCA_018398635.1 Cyprinodon brontotheroides
AATTCTCAGAGGAAAAAGTCAGAATTCTGAAGTTAAAGTCAGAATTTTGAGAAAAAGTCAGAATTCTGAGAAAAGTCAGAATTCTGAGAAAAATTTTGACTTTAATCTCAGAATTCTGAGAAAAAATCAGAATTCTGAGATTAAAGAATCGGAATTCTGAGAAAAGGTGAGTGCTGAGGAAAAGTCAGGGGTATTCAAGGAAAAGTCAAATTCTGAAGTTAAAAGTCAGAATTCTGACTTTAATCTCCAGAATTCTGAGAAAAGTCAAAATTCTGAGATTAAGAATCCAGAATTTTGACTTTAATCACAGAATTCTGAGAAAAGAATCAGAATTCTGAGATTAAAGTCAGAATTCTGAGAAGTCAGAATTCTGAGAAAATTCATTCACAAAGAGAGAAAAGTCAGGTGTCGAGATTAAAGTCAAATTCTGACTTTTTTTATACTATACTGAAATAAAATAAAAATCAGTTAACTTTTTTTTTCAGTGGCCCTAATCCTCTTCCTCGTATGGACGTCAGTAGAAGCTCACTGGTTTATCTCCATAGTGTCTCAGCAGAAGCTCAAAGGCAAGATTTATTTTTCAGTACATGGACAATTCAAAAGTGCTTTACATGATATGATAAAATAGAAGAAAAATAAAAGCAGAGTAAATAAATTAAAAAAACATTTCAAAAAAATAAAAACGGGTTGATGGCCGCACAGAGAAGCAGTAATTCGGAAAAAGATCCCAAACCCAATACCGAGTATGTCTGACTCATATCTCTTTTATTCAAAAGCATTTTTATTGTTTTGATCCAGTATTTAAATGTTCTAAGCAGCTGGGTTCTGAGCTGTAAACCCGATTTACCAATTAAAATGACCTAAAACATTTCTAAAGATGTTCTGATTTATTGAGTTGCAGCTGAAGTTCTCATCGTTTCAGCTAAAGCTATTAGGTTGAAACGGATAACAGGAAATGACCTCCAGTAACCAACCAGAAGCTCCATCTCTCCTTTATTACCAACAGATGGACGGAGCGACGCTCCGCTGCAGACGGTGTCGCCGGGCGCTCCTAGACTTTACATGTTTGCTGACGGTGGGTAATGTTTCGCTGTGCAGGTTCCTCTCTTCTTCTGAGCTAAAGTCTATCGTTAGCTCCTGTTTATCCGCTGGAATTTAACTCTTCAAACTATATAATGATGAGTTCTTTATTGTTTTTTATTCTGCTCTTCTTCTCATAACTGTTTGAAATGTCTTTTATAAAGTATTTTTTCTTATTTTGATTTGATGATTTGAAAAAACAGCTAAAAATAAAATGAAAACTGACTTTGGGAGAGTTGCTCCTTGTATGATGCGGAGTCTAAAGCAGCGCTGTGATTGGTTGGTTCTCTTTCAGGCTGCTGATGAAAGCCCAGCTGCTGGCTGTAGCATTTGGCACATAGATGCTGACAACCTCCCAGACTGGATCCTGACTTTGGTTCAGCAGGTCAGTCGGTTCTGGAGGAGCTCACGTTTCAGCTGCTGTTTTATAGAAATAATGTTAAATATGTAATGTTTTTTCATTAACAGAAAGGTTTTTTTTTATTGAAAAAAGGCTTAAAATTACTTTTTGAATTCAGATTTTGCGTTTAGTTTTATTCCCGATCCCCTAAACATAAAATATTTATAATGTTCTGAAGACATTTTTTATTTCCGATGCTTCCTGAATGCAACACATTGGAATATTTTGTTCAGGTGTTTTAACTGTCAGTCATAGTTCCATAACTGCTGTCAATAGCCCGCCCAATCGGTCTCCGCCAGTCACGTGACATTTGTTGCTAAGGCGCCATTTTAGGTGGAAAAGGCGTAGTGTACCCCGAGGTAAACAATTGGCGTCACTTGCATTTTTCGGAACCACGTACTAAAAGGGGTACAGGTTTAAAAGTGAATGAGATATTTAGAAAATTTAAACAAAAAAGACAAACTTGAATCTAAAAAGCCATTTTTTTTCCTTTGTCTTCAGTTTACATTCCTTTTTATCAGTTTCCACATATTTGTTCAGTTTCAGAGTTGTTGTTTTTTAAGTAAAAACAAAAACAAACTTTATGGCACCAGTTGAGCTCCATACCTCATTTCTTACCATATTTATTGTTACTGTTACTGTTGAATCATTTCTCACCATATTTGTTCTCTGGTTTGTTTGGGTTTTACTGTGATTTCTGCCATGTGAAGCATTTCCTGAGCCTTTCCCTCGTGGTTCTGGGTATCCAATCAGACGTCTCTCTTCCCCCTCAGGCTCTGTGGACTGCAGGGAAGCTGAGCTGCCGTCACTGCGGGGCTCGTTTGGGCGGCTTCAGCTTCCTCAGTCGCTTCGACTGTCCGTGCGGCCGTGATGCCAGCGTCCATCTCAGCAGGAGTCGGGTAGATCTGGACCAAAAGAACCACCTCTTCATCGTCCAGCCTAGGGGGGCGGGACTCGCGGGTCGGCCCGTGGACCTGAAAGAGAACCCTGCTCCGGAAAAAGCCCTGGTCACCCTCCTGCCATGTCTGCCGCCCGTCGCTCCTGCAGAGGCTTTGGATCCTGTGCCTGCAGCTAAGAACCTGCAGCACTGTGCTGCAGCTCACACACATACATCACAGACTGATCTTTCTGTTAGAGGTCCAACAGAACCTCAGTCGGACTCAGATCACGAAGCCTGCAGAGATGCTTCCCCCTCGGTGTCCGTAATCCCTGGAGGATCTCAGTCTGAGGAGCTTCAGCCAGCAGAGGAAGTTTTCCTCAGGAGGAGATCCACCACTGAAGGAGAACCTGAGCGGGCAGAGGAAGATGTAAGTTTTATTCTTTGCTTTTTTAAGAAAAAAAAAATGCCTGGATCGAGGAATCTATCACAGTTGATCTCTGCTTAGATTTACTTAATTCTCCTTTCAAGGAGAAGTCCGATCAGCAAAGGGCAATCAATGGATCATTATTTATACCTGAAACTTCGTGGTGATTTAATTAATCAGTAAAAAAAATAAAAATATTTTTTGTCACGATCACCTTGAGTCCAGGGAGCGGCCATTTTTGCCCAAATATAGTAACCCCTCCCTCCTGCCATCTTCCAGCAGTGATCGCCGTCGGTCTTGCGGTAAAGCCTGGCGCCATTCTCAGCTTTACAAGCTAAATCAATGGGAACTACTAGACACATCTGCAATCAACAACAATTATTGAAGATTTCCAGAGGACTTGACCATTGAAATTCACCAGAGCTATAGTGAAACTGACAATGCCCACGTGCATGGCAGCTGGATGCTGGAATCATGCCGGGTAAAAGTGGAAAAAAAGAGTTATTCCACCTTTCTGATTCCTGATCCTCCACGGACGACGGGTTGGTGCGTTGGATCGCCAACTTGAAGAGGAGGATTTGCCATCGAACTTCTGGCCAGAGAAAAAACCCGTAATATGTAGCCAACATTTGGAAGAAGAATGTTTTCAAGATGACTTGGATAAGCCGGCGTTGTGACAAACACCAGATACAGCACTGGGACTAGCTGCGTGAAGCTGACACCCCACCCCACCTCAAAAACTCTGCAAATAGACTGAATGGTTAGTGCAACGTTAGTGCAGATTTGTGCAGAAAAAAATATTGTTTGTGCTACTTTTGTTTAAGAGATATTAAAGATTATTTTTTTAGGTCATCCAGAGGTCACCATCTCCCCATCAAACTCCGATTTGATCCAAAGTGGTCTCATTTTTTAGTGCTTCGTTTGTGCTGATTTGTGCCGTTAAAACCAACATTTGTGCTGCTTTACTTTTTAAGATATAATAAATTAAAATTTAGGCCGGTGACGTCACCATCCCCCTATTAGAGAGCTGCGGAAGTGAACAAGTCAGCAACAAAACAAAGGAGTCTCGTCTAATTTAGTTTGAGTCACCTATGCATGTTAGTGGATGTTTCAAGTGTGTAACTGATGACATGTAAGTTTATTAGCACTAAAAAATGAGACCACTTTGGATCAAATCGGAGCTTGATGGGGGGGATGGTGACGCCATCAGCCAAAAATTAAAATGATTATATCTTAAAAACTAAAATAGCACAAATGTTGGTTTTAACTCCACAAATCAGCACAAACGAAGCACTAGAAAATGAGACCACTTTGGTTCAAATCGGAGTTTAATGGGGAGATGGTGACCTCTGGATGACCTAAAAAAATAATCTTTAATATCCCTTAAACAAAAGTAGCACAAACAATATATTTTTCTGCACAAATCTGCACTAACGTTGCACTAACCATTCAGTCTATTTGCAGGAGTTTTTTGACGTGGGTGGGGTGTCAGCTTCACGCAGCTACTGGGACTTGATCAAGCAGCGATACCGCACCGTGGCGTCACAAACCAGTAGGTGGCAGTAGTGTTCTTTGACAAACATGGATGCCTCCATGAAAGCACATTCATATGAAAATTACTCCGAATTAAAAACCACTGATCATTTATTGAACAGCATGTAATCATTTCATTTTTAAAGTACTTTTGGGAGTTTGAATTCTGAATATGGACTTACCTTTAAAACTCCTAGGTAAAGATCTAGAAGCTTGTGATTTGAATCCAGACGAACCCGTTGGGGTGCCTTTACGTTTCTGCCCTAATTGTGTCCCTTCAAAGACGCATCAGTCTATATCCTTTAAATTTTATAAAAATTAGTTCTGTAAAGTTAAATATTTCTGTCCTGATCAGTGTTTCATTTATTCTCCTGCATGATCTTCGGAGGCCAAAGATAATTTTTTTTAAACATTTCCAGAAAATAATCATATGGAAGAGG
Organism: Cyprinodon brontotheroides; assembly: GCA_018398635.1. Taxonomy (NCBI): domain Eukaryota; kingdom Metazoa; phylum Chordata; class Actinopteri; order Cyprinodontiformes; family Cyprinodontidae; genus Cyprinodon; species Cyprinodon brontotheroides. The sequence goes on from JAGKQL010000057.1 coordinate 33,479,128, forward strand.
ATTAGGGCCACTGAAAAAATAAAAAAGAGTTAAATGATTTTTCCATTTTCAGTATAATATAAGAAAAAAACTCAGAATTCTGACTCAATTCTGACAGCTAACAAACATGTTAGCATCAAGCCGTAGCCATGTTTGTGAACTGAACTAGCTCTCTGGTTTTAATCACTTTCTGCTCTTCCATTAATGAAATAGCATCACCAGGGACCCATCAGGCAGATAAAAAATCCACCTTATTCCATCATTGTCCACCAATGTGTTACACATTCTGAAACGGAGTAAAAATGTCTTAAAATAAGTGTATTTAACCTTCATTTGAGTAGGAAAATAGGATAATCTGCCAACGGAATTAACCTTTTTATCCTTAGAATAAGATAATTAGATATTATGCACTTGAAATAAGAGACGATGCTTATTTTAAATGTAAATTGTCGTGTTGCATTGGCAAAGTGATTCACTTACCTCCTCAATTGAACAAAAAACGCTCTTATTTTAAGAAAAACTGACTTACTTAGATTTAAATTTTTTGCAGTGTACTGGCCCTTCCAAACAACTCCCACATCTCTTCCTTTTACATTAAGATCCAATATTCTGAGATTTAAGTCAGAATTAAAAATCAGTTAACTTTTTCTTTTTTCCAGTGGCCCTAATCCTCTTCCATATGATCATAATAATCCATATTTCAATTTTCTTTCTATGTAAGGTGTTATTGTCTTCAATCATTACCTTAAATCACATATATTCACTCTTTCGCCTCCACAGATTAAATACATTTTGATTTTTCTCCATATTTGTCAAAAATCACCTGAAAGTTGTATTGTTTTTTTTTGTTTTTTTAAATATATCGTTCTTGTAGAAATGTGTTAAGCATCCCATTCTGACAGGATTCCATCAAAAACATGAAGCAAACTAAATAAGGACCTCATCCGCATCGGTGGAATGTTTTTAAATTCATTACGAATCAGAGCCGATGGCAGAAAAAACCTGAAACACAAAATAAAAGTTCAAAGAAAAGTTTCCAGAGTTTTTAGAAAAAAAAAAAAAAGAACTAAGAACTGATTAAAGTATTAAAACAGTTTGAGTTAGACGTGATTCGTATCGGTGACTGGGATCTGGACTCTTCCTCCTCACAGGATCGGGTCCTGTCAAGCTTCTCGGCCTGGATCAGACGCAGCAAACGAGATAAGAACCGTCTGAAGAGTCAGAGGAGGAAGGAGAGGAGGAGAGAGAGATGGCTGCAGAGTCAGAGGCAGGAGGAGGCGGTGAGGAAACACAAAAATCATCCTTACAGACTGATCTTTATAGAGTCTGGTTTACAGACTGCTGGTTACAGCTAATTGAAATATCACTTTAAGTTCAAAATATTAGATCAGATTAATAAAACACATTTAATCTAACAAACGAGCCTCTTTTTAAGATCTGATTTAATATTCTATAATGTTCCTGCAGACTGAGAGTTTCTTGAATCTTTAATGCCCCCACTGAGTCAGGTGGACGGTATGCAGAGGTTTGGGAATTTCACTGTGGAGCGTTTAGCTTCAGAGAGCAACAGTGAAGAGTGACGCTGCAGCTGTCGCCTGGACACATCCACTCTGTTAACCCTTTAAAGGACAAATTTGCCAAATGGAGTCCCCCCATCCCTCAGTGAGGTCTAGAAGCACAAGATCTATATCCAGCCATTCAGCAAAAGATCCTGCTACATGGCTGCACATCTTATTTTGGTATTTGACCCGATTAGATGAGCCCTTGAATGATATATTAGCTACTGTTAATTAGGGGTGTAAATAATAATGGTGTGTGTATCGATGCATCGATCCAACAGCCGACGATTCGATGCATCGACCGCGTCTGCAAGAAGAATCGATTCATGTCTTTTTTTCTCAGGTCTATTTTTATCCATTTGCTCCTGGGTGTAATTCTCCTCCCGTGCTGCGGCTACGCTAAACCTATTTTGCCCTCCTACCTGCGCTTCCTGGTTATACTCTTACAGCAGTGTGTTGCAGTGAGCTTGATGCAGACATTTTGATTTTATGCTCAATATTGGAAAGCGTGGTCTGTGCTACACGCTGTGGTCTAGATACGATAATGCCCGGCTTGCGAGGAAGTGGGGCGAGGGATTTAGTCCGCAGCGAGGCGGAGGGACATGAGGGCCAAAAAAGCGGAGATCCAGGTGGAAAAAGGGTCCCAGCGTTCTCGCGCACCTCGCCATCTAGCGGGTCAAACTTCACAAGATGTTTTCCGCAATTTGGTCATAAAACAAAAACAAGCGGCCTCCCTGTGCACAGCACTGCTTTTGCGGTCAGCTACAATCTGAGAGGTGCAGCCGGACAGCCCTGGTGGGAGGGGCGTCTGGAGCGTAGTATTGCATTGCGCTCATTGCACTGATTTTCTGCAGTATTTTTGATGCAACTTTTTCTACTTTTTTATTTGCTGTTGTTTCTCAAAAAAATGCATGAACGATATTACAGCTTTCATTGATTTATTTCAAATTTTAAACTTTTTAGCGCTGTAAGGTGTGTAAAAAAAAAAAAAGAAGAACCAATTAATCGACCGAATCGTATCGTGGTGTATTCTTGAGTAATACGAAAATAATCGAAGTCGTTGGGTCAGGAAATGCGATACTGAATCGCATACGCCATGATGGATGTGATTTACACCCCTACTGTGTAATTAAGTTGGAAAAAAAGTTAACGTCAAGAAAAAAGGATAAAAAGCTAATTGAAAAGTTAAAGAGATAATAAGAATAGTTAATTATATTTAGGTTTATAAACTGAAAAAGGGCCAGTATCAGAGCATTAATGCCTCTAAGGTTATGTTGCACCAAATAAAAAAGTGTTTCTTTTACTCTCAGTGTGTTTTTCATAAATTTCTTATAGAAGCACTTTTGTTATTTTTCTTAATATATTCGAACATGTCTGCGTTGCTAGTTTTTACATTGACATGAATTTTTTGCTGTATCAAAATATCCATATTTTTTAATATTTCAAAGGTAATAAAGTCTAGTCCTGGATTCCAATAACACCTTTTGGCTTTGAAAGTTTTGATTTTTCAAAGTATTTCACTGATTGCCTTAGAAATGGTTCAATTCAATTCAATTCAGTTTATTTCTATAGCGCCAAATTCACAACACATGTCATCTCAAGGCACTTTACAGTTCACCCAGATCATCCAGCGTCAGATTGATGCAAAGTTTTCTGTCTAAGGAAAACTGAATTTGATTGCATCGACTCATTGACTCAAAATACAATCCCTCACACTAAGCTGCCGGTTTAGCGACAGTGGAAGGAAAAACTCGCCTTTAGCAGGAAGAAACCTCCAGCAGAACCGGAAACCAGTGTGAGGCGGCCATCTGCTGAGGAGACCCACTTGGGGTTCAAGGGTTAAATAAGACGGATGGAGGGAGCGAAAATAAAAGGGGGATGGAAGGAGGAAAAAATGTGAAAAAAGGAAGGAATGAAGGAGGTTACAGGAATTAAAGGGATAGAAGGAAGGAAAAATGTACAAAAGGGATTGAAGAAGGTAAAAGAAAAATTCTTCTTATTTATATAGACTTATTTATTATTTGAAATATTTACATAATTCAAACCATACAATCAATTATTGGTATGAAACAAGTGTCAGTTAAAAAACATTAAATGAGGAGCTTGTCATATTGTAGCTGTCCTTCATCTAACAGTACATAACATTTAGTTGAAACCCCATAACTGCATAAAATCCTCCATGTTCTGTGTGGCTCTGTGGAAGTGAAACTCCAGCCATATTCTGGCTTTATCCCTCCTACAGTCTGTCTCCGCGGGACAAGTAAATGTCCATCTTTGCTTCACTGATTAAAAAATGCAAAAATCAGGCCTTTGGTTTGTTTCTTGTATTCTGGAAAACATCTCCTAATAGAAAAAGGGAAGAAGAAAAAAGAGAATAAGGGAGAAAAAGGGTAAGAAGGGGGATGGAAGGAAGCAAGAAGTTTCAAAAGGAAGAAACTGGAGGATTGGCGGCTTGGTGGTTAGGGAACTTGGAATCCTGAGGTTCTGAGTTCGAAACCCACTCCCACAGACTGCCACTTAACCCCCTGATTGCTCCCCGGGCGCCCCACGATGGCAGCCCACTGCTCCCCAAAGGGATGGGTTAAATGCAGAGGTAATTTTTTTAATGTGAGATTAATGAAGTTCAATTATTATCTTTAATATTAACTGGAATAAGAGAAAAGGGACTAAAGGAAGGAAATAGCATAGGAAGGAAGTGCAGAAAAAGGTAGAGAAAAAATAAAGGGAGACATTTGGTGAGGAAGGAGGAAAAGGGGGGAAAATGGAGGGAGGGGAGAAGAAAGGATGAAAGGAAATGACTGAAGAAAAAGTTGGGGGAAATAAAAGTAGATAATTGGGGAAAAAATAATAATTTGGAAGGAAGTAATATAGGAAGAAATGATGAAAAAGGATTAAGAGAGAAGGAAGGGACTAAGGAAAATGGTGAGAAAGGGAAAGTGAGGGAGTTAAAAAAGTAAGAATTGGAGAAGAGAGAGTAAGGAAAAGAAAGTGAAGAAGATAATGAATTAGGATGATGGAGGAAAAAAAGGGAAGGAAGCTGTGAAATGAAGGGAATAAGAGTATAGAAGGAAATAAATAACATTTTGTTTAGAAGCAATAAGGCACGGAGTGAGAGGATGAAGGAAAAGAACCTAGGAAAGGTAGAGAGGGAAGGAAGGAAACAAATAAGAAAGCATTAAATGATGAATGAAGAGATGAATAACTGAGTTTCCCTGGTTAATAACTTCTAAACCTTTTCCTGTCCCAGGCTGAAAGCAGCAGCGACTGTCCTTCGGACTCTGGGGACGTGGACAGAGACAGCCTGACCTGCCCCGTCTGTCTGGACGTCTTCTTCAGCCCCCACAGCTGTCTGCCCTGCGCTCACGTCTTCTGCGAGCCGTGTCTCCGCAGGCTGGCCAAGAACCGGGCCGCCGACACGCCGTGCCCGCTGTGCCGCCGCCTCATCACCCACACCAGCTTCCACAGAGGTCAGCGTCCCACCGGCCCACAGCTGTGGACAGACAACCCTCTGTGGGGATGAGACATTCCTGTCCACACTGATGAAGCAAGAGGAGGAAATGTCAAGTTCTAGTGTTTTATTCCCGCTGGTTTAGAATCTTCTCCTGTTGTTCTCTTCAGAACTCGACCAAACGGCAAAGACTCGGTTCCCGAAGGTCTGGACCCACCGCAGGCAGAACTTCCACAACGCCCCCTGTGCTCGTTGGCCTCTTCCCAGAGCAAAAGAAAACCCGCTCTTCTTATGGGGTGATTATTTTATTAACATTTTATTCATCTGTTCTTTTAATTCAGTATTTATAATTTATTTATATCCATATTATTAACTTCAATTTTTTCTAATTAAATATTTGCGTATAAAATAGCCCTGCGGTTTCGTCGTACAGTGTTCGTTCACAGCTCACAATGTGACGGTTTTACAAGTTTAATTATTTTCGGGTTTGGAAAATTTAGCATGTTTCCGACAGGGGCTGTTTTCTCGCTGGTTCGCCATATTAACTGCAGTGCGCCCTGCGCTAGCAGGCATACCTTTCGCAGGGGAAAATTGTAGCAGTTCGCTAAAAGCAAGACTTGCGACTCTCGCGATGCAGACTTCTGAGCCTGTGGAGTGCGAGGGCGAGGGCTCTGCAATTGCGTGTACGGTATTTCCCCTACAGACCACCAGGGCGGCCGAGAAAACCTTTGTTCGACCTGAAATGACTCATTTAATCATCCAAAACGTTATGGAACACATTAATTAACTGAAAAATGTTGCATAGTATGCCTTTAAGAACTTTGGCTCCGCCCCCATTACACAGCTTGATGGAACGCTTCTAATTTGGTAACAAGCACTAACAGCTCACCAGTTGCTTCTACTCGCTAGCTAAGCCGTTAGCCGAACCCTCTTAGTCCCAGCTACTGATTATGAGCAGCTGCCACAAATGCATACTAACCTCCAACAAGTCTCTAAAGTTTGATTCCTTTGGTCTTTTTGTCCCCAACCTTAAATTTGAACGCTGCAGTTCTGCACCTGATCAAAGCATAAACCCAATGAACCTCCTGATGGATTCCAAGTCATTCAGTTTCAAAACATGATTAGCCTTCATTTTCTACTCACCCCCATGCTGAACAA
>JAGKQL010000057.1:33541206-33585294 GCA_018398635.1 Cyprinodon brontotheroides
TCCTACTGCACACCAGGCATCGTCCTGTTGGGCCCAGTAGTAAAAGTTCAGAGCTAAGTCTTTGCAGAGGGGGCAGTGTTTGCGAAACTTTAGGAAAATGGAGCAATCCAGACCTGTGGCAGAGGAAGCCAAGCGTTTGTAGTCATCAGGTTCTGTATCACCAGAACCCAGCTGTGGTTTGGACCTCCACCCATAAAGCAGACTGGGACAAGGAAAGCTCTGCAGATCACAGTGGTCTGGCTGTGGTTTTGTAGTAGGATCCATGTTCCTGATCCTGTTTCTAATGAACGGCCTGGATTATTCTAGAAGGTGTTGGAAACAGCAGAACTGATTGGTCCAAAGGGCCCAGAGAACATGTCCAATGAGCAGCTAGGGACCCTAGGAATCCAGTAGACTGGTACTGTGGTACTGATATTGGCACTGATGCTGGTGCTGGTACTGCTAATGGGTACGGAAGTATTGATGTAAAAGTTCAAAGCTCAACGTGTTTGCTCTCACACTGTGCGACCCGATGCTCTGATGCGATCTACCTGCTCACACTGTCACGGCTAAAAACCATGTGGGACTCAGCTCCGCAGTGAGATGGCGCTACTCGGACTCGTCTATCCAGAAGCTAAACCAGTAGAAGAGGAATATGAAGCTCACTAGAGTGAAACGCACTGCCTTGGATATTTGGATTATTTTGTGCTGAAAGCCATCAGGGCTGAAATTCAGCCCGATCAAAAAATTTCTCGCACGACTGGAGAATGCGGCAGCGGTGTCAAAAGTTCACACATTTGTTACTTCAGTAGAAGTATAGATGCTGCAGTTTAAAAACACTGGTAAAAGTTGAAGTATCACTACTTATAAAAGTATAAAGTAACCTTTAAAAAAACCAGCCAGATGCCACTATATGAACTGAAAGCTCAATTCTTAGACTATTCTTAAAATTTCCTCTCTGAGATAGGGCCAAGGGATGAGGAGAGGTCTGGTTTGGTCTCCGTCTCGCGATCTCCTCGCCTGTGTCCGACCTTTCAGACATTTTTCAGCATCTTTTTCTAACAATCTGACATTGTAGCATGGCATACAATTCCCGTTAGCAGTTTGAAGAACACCTGCTAGCTTCTGATGATCGTACAGTGAATGGCGACTTAAGCGCTACACACACCCGGTCTGTTTCTCCACCCTAACCTCAGAGAAAGTATGCTACTGTTATTAAAAGGTCCCTCATTCACCCTCAACCAAACTAAAATCCTTTATTGTTCCCAAACACTATTGTTTAATACCTCACAGGTAACCAGGTGACATAGGTTTCATCTCTGTACATCCGTAGAAACATGCTTCTCTACTTTCAGCTGGACAGGCAGCATTAGGCGCATAAGGGTGGAGACTCAAGCAGGGTTTTGCTGGAGTTTAGGTGACAGACGTGGTTGTCGTAGTGGGAAAAAAAGTATTCCAACTATTCACCCCTGCATGGAGATCGATGGATTTTTCCGTCTACATATTTATTCATGTTCTTTGGCCAAAGAGAGAACAGTTCATCATATCAGCCCTAATGGCAGCATTCTGCCCTGTTCACGGGCGAGCTGTTCTCCTTACTTCACAACAATGAAAAGTAAGAGTCAAAACTAAATTACAAACACTTTGGTTAAACAGTAACATGTTATGAATAAACCTTGGAGAAAGAACCTGGTTTGTTATGGGAAGAAGCAATGTCTGGTCTACAAACACCATCCAACTCAGAATTGTTTGGCCTTGTCCTTGAGAGAAAAACAGACTGAGTGAAAACTTTTATGGTGAGTAAATAGGATAATTTAATATATAATAGAAGAGAAATCGAAATTTTTTTTCCAACAATATTCTATAAAACTGATTGGTCGTAGTTGAGGCGCTCATGATCGCTGGAGTTTGCAGCCTAGCAGAAGTTCCTGTTCTCCTCTCTGAGGCTGAGATCATAAACCATCCAGCAATAAGACCTTTGGCTCCATCTGTTGTCTGCTCCTGGCTTTAAAGCAGGGATAAACCTGTTAGTAAACCCTGTAGGTCATGGAGAAACTCTCCTTGTCCATGTAGAACATCGGCCTTCCAGGAGTTGTAGCAGTTACCTTTGCTGCAGAACATCTGAAGAGTAGAACCTAAACTTTTGGATATTTTTCACCCAGTCGTCCGTTTTCTACACCCGACCACCTTCACCTTTCGGCCATGTTGGAGAGGGACTTCCTGTCTTTATCTGTTGTTGGGACTCCATTTGTAAGGGGTATGCAAATGATTAAAAATGCTGACTTCCCCTATAAAGGGTTACACTAATCTGGAATGTGCGACTCCTCTTTTGTAGTTAAGTAATCTCCTTTGTTTTATCATTAGTGATCTTTTATAATTCTTCTTTAAAGTTTTCCTGACCAGGCTAGAAGAACCAGGATAGAAGAACTGGGCTAAAAGGCTTGGATTAGAGCCTACAGCTGGAGGGACGCAGAAAGAAAAGTCAATCATTGAATGAAAGCGGCAGCAGGACGTGCGGTAGATCTGATACCATCTGCTAGAACCACATAACCAGACGCTAGAACAGAACCAAAGGACGGCCATCAGGCTGAACTTTTAGCTGAGAGTCTGTTTAATGAGTGATGACATGATGGGGGGGGGCTGCAGTCCCTTAATGGAGGTTCAGTGCAGCTTCCAGTCAGTCACTGCCGGCCAGCCAGCTCTGCGAGCAGCGAAAACCCCCCTGCAGGGCCCCCACTGATGTCAGGCAGAGAGAGGGAGGGAGAGCTGGGAGGAGAGGGAGGCATGCAGGTCCTTTAGCACAGAGTGAGGCAGCAGCTTAGGGAGAGAGCAGGGAGGCTCTGAAGCTACCACACCTCCCCCTCCTCTTCGCTTCCTCCACATCCTCCCTGTGAACTTCTGGCCCCCCCTCCCTGTTCAGCATCCACGCAGGGATGCGGACCCAGCAGGGCTCGGAGGGGGGCGAGCCCCTGCCCGGGGACAGTAGCGGCAGCTCCTGTCTGTCGCCTGGCTCCGAGTCCGGCGGAGGGAGCCCGGCCAGAGCGGCGGACGGAGGTCTGGGTGGATGCATGGGTGGAGGCGGAGGCAGCCTGGGCGGCACTCTGAGGGGCGTCCTGTCTCGCTATTGGAGCCTGGAGAGTCTGCACTCCACCACAGGTAAGGCTGCTCTGCATCAGGATGGTCAGGTGGCATCCACAGCCTCCTCTGGGTGTTGGCAGGTAGCTGTCCTATCAGAACCACCTTAGGGAGAACATCACCTGATCGCTCCGGTTCATCCTGCATGATGCTGTCCCTTTACCGGCTATCTGAGCCGACATCACCTGCTACACCTGACCTCAGCTCAGCTCCTCTAGGAACGTTCAGGAAGCAGACGTGTCCAGGTCCAAACCCAGTGGGCCTAGAGCTGCAGGACTGGATGTCACCTGCTCAGCTGGGAGTTCTGGGTTCACTGGGATCCTGCTCTCTGGTCCACTGGACCTACTGCAAACCAGGCATCGTCCTGTTGGGCCGGGTCCCGTCCTACTGCACACCGGTACTGTCCTTCTGCACACCAGACATCGTCCTGCTGGGCCCGGTACCGTCCTACTGCACACCGGTACTGTCCTTCTGCACACCAGACATCGTCCTGCTGGGCCCGGTACCGTCCTACTGCACACCGGTACTGTCCTTCTGCACACCAGACATCGTCCTGCTGGGCCCGGTAACGTCCCACTGCACACCAGCACCATCCTACTGCACACCGGTACTGTCCTTCTGCACACCAGACATCGTCCTGCTGGGCCCGGTACCGTCCTACTGCACACTGGTACTGTCCTTCTGCAAACCAGACATCATCCTGCTGGGCCCGGTAACGTCCCACTGCACACCAGCACCATCCTACTGCACACCGGCACCGTCCTACTGGGCCCGGTACCGTCCTACTGGGCCCGGTACCGTCCTACTGCACGCCAGTACCGTCCTGTTTGGCATGGTACCGTCCTGCTGCACACTGATACCGTCCTCTGGGGCCCGGTACCATCCTACTGCACACTGGTACCGTCCTGTTTGGCATGGTACTGTCCTGCTGCACACTGATACCGTCCTGTTTGGCATGGTACCGTCCTGCTGAACACCAGGCATCGTCCTGTTGGCCCAGTACTGTCCTACTGCCCACTGGTACCGTCCTGTTTGGCATGGTACCGTCCTGCTGAACACCGATACCGTCCTACTGGGCCCGGTACCGTCCTAGTGCACACCGGTACCATCCTGTTTGGCACTGTACCGTCCTGCTGCACACTGATACCGTCCTACTGCACACCAGGCATCGTCCTGTTGGCCCAGTACTGTCCTACTGGGCCCTGTACCGTCCTACTGCACACCGGCACCATTCTGCTGGGCCCGGTACCGTTCTACTGCACACCGGTACCCTCGTGTTTGGCATGGTACTGTCCTGCTCCACACCGATACTGTCCTACTGGGCCCGGTACCGTCCTACTGCACACCAGTACCATCGTACTGCACACCGGCACCATCCTGCTGGGCCCGGTACCGTCCTACTGCACACCGGTACCGTCCTGTTTGGCACGGTACTGTCCTGCTGCACACCAATACCATCCTGCTGTGCTGCCTCCAGGTTGGAGAGAGAAGGTTTACAGGATGCCAAACTGTGGACCTTCATGGACTCACCTCCTGTTATCTCAGTGTTATGTCATCAGAAAAGAACGGTTTCTCATTGAGTAATGAACAGATTAATGAAGGACATAGATCTGGTCTTTCTCATTAAGAAACCTGAAAAAGCTGCAAAGGTTTTTTTTCTCATTCAGGTTTAAAAAAAAGGAAAACAGTAAAATGATGAAAGAACGTGGAGAGGAAGGAGTCTGAGCTATGGTGGGAACATTACCCTCCATTCCTTCTTATAACGATGTCCCTTACAATTATCATTAGGGGATACTAGGCAGCTGCTGAGGGCCCCAAGTTCCTGGGGGCCCCATAAAACTCTGTTTCCATGTATAGTTAATACAACTATTCCTTATTTGTGCACATTAATTATAAAAATGCTTTTGCTAAAATGCCATCAGAACGCTGATAATATTAAGTGTGTCTCAGCCCCTTCAGTGTCCACCATATTTGGATCAGTCCATTTGCTGCACATGTTCAGAAAGGTCTTAAACAGAGACAGCAGCAAACCATTTGAAAACAAACCATGCAAAGAGCAGTGTTGCCAACTTAGCGCTTTAGTCGCTATATTTAGCCACTTTTCAGAGACCCTCTAGCACTTTGATTTCTAAAAGCTCCTAGCGCCAAATCTAGAGACTTTTTTCTGCTACTGGAGACTTTTGGAGACAACATCTAAAAGCAGCGAACTCTGCTCTCCAGAAGCTGAGTAGATTGGTAACCCCGCCTCCTGCTCTCTCCTCTATCTTGTCTGCTGTCATGATTCATGCAGCTATTATTTCATCCAAATGAAAAATGGAGAACAGATAAGCAGATCATGGTTTGTCTACAGTGAAAAGAAGGACTGGGTTATTTACTTTGGCCTTTTTTGGAAACACAGGAAGAGGAGCAATCAGCTAAGTGAGCTTAGTGCTTGGAAAAAATCTTTCATTCCTTTAGAGACAGCATGAAAAGTCAGCTGAGTACAAAAACATAGAGAGGAAAAACAAGAAGAAAAGGGACAAGAAGAGAGGGACACAACCTAGAACAGATAATGGATGTCTATTCTATTAACATTTCTATATCTGGAGAATGGGGCTGTTTTTATGTCTTTCTCAGTTCAGGGGGGCCCCTGCCTGTCTTTGCCTAGGCCCCCACATTCCCTAAATCGGCCCCTGCTCCCTAGCCAGGCCTGACAGATGACGATTTGCTAGGGATGTATTCCTCTGAGCTCCTGTTGTCATGTGGAAGATCAGTTCTCTTACTGCGGCTCTCTGAGGGAACAACTGTCCCCGAGCGATGGAGGAGTTTGTTTCTCATCTGGTCACGGCCTGCTTCAGGCTGTCACACAGGTACTGTTAAAGCGCCTCCTTGTGGAAGCCGTCAGGCCTGAGAGGCCAGCAGAAACTCAACCAGGACTGTTAGGAAAAACTGAGTGTTTGACTATGAAGGTGACATCAGCATAAATCTCTGGGTATGAATACTTGTGTAAATCATAATCAGTTTTCACATAGAGATCAAACACTGGGTGGAAGTTAAACACATTCATGCTTCAGTCAGATGATCCCATTGACTGTTTCATCTCTAAATGAAAGTTAGGGTTCAAAACTTGATAATTTGATGTTTAAAGTCTTAAAGCATGAGATGAATGATTAGTTCACCTTCACCACATATGTGAATCATGGCACCACTGCTGGAGATCCTCTAGGAGGAAATATAGAAAAACAAAACTCAGGTTCCAGACAACATTAACACATCAAAAAACTATTTGCTCTGCAGGTTTACTAGTGGTTCCTAGGGCACTAAAAAGTAGAATGGGAGGCAGATCTTTTGGTTCCCTGGGAGGCTCTCTCTATGAATGGGTTAACCAACTACCAGTTTTAGTCCTGCGGGAGGTAGACACACCCTGTGTACTTTAAGAACGGCCTAATCAGGCTTAAAACTTTTCCTTTTTAAATAAAGCTTCCCTGAGATTTAGAGTAGGTTCAGGTTATCCTGGAGCTATACATTTCTATAGTTCTGCTGCTTATAGGCTTAGACTGCTGGAGAGGGACATAGGGACCCTTTTTCATCATTCTGCTTCATTCCATGTCTATTCTCCCACTCTGCAGAATCTGTTAGTTCAAATCTCTAACGCTCTGCTCTATACTTTTTCTCATAGTAGCTTCATCCTGGTCTGGTTCCTGTTTTGGCTGTGACTCATCCTGGAGAGAGAAATATCAGCTGTGCTGCTGCCATCAACACCTTTGTTTCTAGATGTTGGAGCATCAGCCTGTTTTCCAGTGTAGTCCCGTTTCTCTGACTTCAGACTAACTGGATGTGCTCTCTTCATCCCCTGGACATGGGAGCTGGCTCGAGCCTGTCCTCACAACTTCCTGGCTGTGTTTCCTGGACGGGGCCGCCTGTGGAGCTGGTTGACAGTTGCCTTTTGTTTCTATATGCATGCTTTTTTCTATGTCTGCTTCTGTCTCCCTTTGAACCCCAGTGGCCTCAAGCAGCAGATGGCCTCCACACTGAGCCTGGTTCTGCTGGAGGTTTCTTACCTGTTCGAAAAGGGAGTTTTTCCTCCACTGTCGCTACAAGCATGCTTTAGTGTGAGGGATTGCTGAAGAGTCAATGAGTCGATGTAATCAGCTGGTTTTCCTTAGATAAGAAAGCTTTTGAATTAAATCTACGACGAAGGTAGAGGGATGATCTACTAGGATCTGTAATTCTAAAGGGACCTGAGATGATATGATGTGAAGTAGAGCTATAGAAATAAAACTGAATTAATGAATTGAGGTCATGACCCCAGAATCCTTCTAGCCAAAAATATTCTACAAAGATGCTTAGTTTTTTGACTTTTTTTTGTCTTAAGTTCAGGTGTTTATTTCCTGCACACTGTGCTACACTGCCCCACCTTTCTCTGTACGATCATTAGGAAGAGATTAGGAACCGTGACAGAAGTAGATCTGTGTTGGTATGTCTATATCAGGATGAATGGCCTTAAAGAACAAATGTTTAGGATCCTTTGGGTTTCCTGATCCATGCTGTCATTGTTGCTAGGCAACAGATGTTACTCAGGTGGGGGCGTGGACGGCTGCTGGATTCACAGCTGATCTCTTGTCATCTCCTTAGGAGGCGAAGCAGCAGCTGGAGAAGAAAGGATAAAGCTCCTTCCTGTTGTTCTCCATAGATAGATCAGGATGGAGGGAATCCATCCTCCATGGAGCCTTCTGGGATGTTCTGGATGTCCAGGATTAGCAGCAGGGCGTCGGGCTGGAGAGCCCCCTCTGCCCCCCCTACACAGAGGGCCATCATTTCTCAGCAGTCAGGGTGCCACACTGCCCTCTGCAGGCCACTTTCTGTTACAGCCTCCTGTGCTTATTGCTGCTCTGGCATGGAGCTCCATAATTATCCAGGTGATAAAGTGTCATCCATTTCTGATGAGGCTGAGCTGCTCGCCTCTCTCCCCGCTGCTCTATGCTCCTCCCTCCCACCTGTCTGCGCTGCCTTCAGTGAATCCAGTCACATCCATTCCCAGAGTTAGCGGTCGTCCATGGAAACGGCTGTCTGCAGACTGTGACGCCTCTCATCCAGGGAGTATTTTTAGCTCATCAGGCAGGTAGATATAAACACTTTAAAGGGTTGGCACAACCAAACCAAACCCTCTCTGTGTGGAAGCAGTCTGTATTTATACAGCTATAACAATCAGATCTCTGGAATAAACGGCCATATTTAAGCTGCTGCTACATTTTAGTATTCCCTGCTATTGTTTTTGCTGGATGGAGTGGTGTTAAGAACGGCACCTTACTGGCCCAGGGATGGAGCGGTCATGGACTGGGTCAGCAGGACGACCACCCAGTGAGCCAATCAGGACTGCTTTTTCCTCAGCTTGGTCTTTATAAGGTGGAACCATCCTGCTTTGGTCTGAATATCTCTGTTATTCTGAGGTTCCTGACAGAGGAAGTCCAACACCAGGCCTGATGGAGCTAATATAAACAGTCTAGATAGAGACAGGATATGGTGGAATAGGAAAGAGAACATGATAGAGTGGTCAGGTCCTTTATGTCCAGCAGCCTCTGCAGCGTTTGGGATCAGCTGAAGGCTTTTATCTACAGTTTATGGGCCTCCTGATGGTATATTTCCATCAACAAATACCTCCTACAAAATCCCATCAGCCCCTGCTGTTGTCTGATGAAAGCTTCTAGTTAGGCAGCAGAGCTACCTGGTTCACTTCTTTTAAGGCTAGGCTTAAAACTTTCCTTCTGATAAAGCTTCTAGTTAGGAGTGGCTCAGGTTATCCTGATTCATCTCTGGAGTTCTGCTGCTGCATCAGTACCATGAGGACATAGAGACCCCCTTTTTCATCATTCTGCTTTTATTCTATCTCTATTCTCTCCCCACTCTGCAGAATCTGTTAGTTCAATCTCTAGCGTCTCTGCTCTCTGCTTGCTCTTCTCATATAGTAGCTTCATCTGGTCTGTTCCTGTTTGGCTGTGAACTCCATCCTGGAGAGAAATATCAGTCGTGCTGCTGCCATCAACTTACCTTTGTTTCTAGATATTTGGAGATGTCACACTGTTTTTCAGTGTAGTCCTGTTTCTCTGACTGTGACCAACTGGCTGCAAGTTATTTTTTAATCTTTTGACTGTGAAAACGGACTCAGAGTTCATCTGAGTAACTGTTTCTTCCTGTTCAAAGGGAGTTTTCCTCTCTCCACTGTCACTACCAGCATGCTTAGTGTGAGGGATTGCTGACGCAGTCAATGAGTCGATGCAATCAGCTGGTTTTCCTTAGAAAACTTTTGAATCAATCTGACTGGATGATCTGGTGAGGCTGGAAAGAGCCTTGAGATGACATGATGTGAATTGGCGCTATAGAAATAAACTGAATAGAATTGTTAAACAGACGTGTTTCACCAGGATCTATAGACATATTTGTATCTATCATCAGCATAACAATGAAAGGTGACAATTATCTTCATCCTGAGTTTGATTCTTCCCTTCAGATTGTTAAAAACAGAGCCGATCATTAAAAGGCGTCTGCATGAAACACCTTTTTTTCCAGTCATTCTTTTCTGTTACACATCAATACCATGGACTACCCGTCAAAGACGCTGTCAGTCTGAACAGCTCCTCTAAAATGTCCTGTCCCTGCTCTCATTTACAGCTCTGTCCTCACAGATGTCCCAGACCTCTCTCTCCATCTCTTTGAAAAGTGTCCTTCTTTAAATGCCTTTACCTCTCTTCAAGCTAAGCTTTGCTGGAACCATCGCCTAAGAGCTCAGTTGATGCTTACCCCTGCCCCTACCCTGGTTCCTAGAGTTTGGTTTTAAGCCCTGATTTGCTCCTTGGTTCTGGTTTGCTTGCTATTTTTGTTGATTTTTATTCCTGCCTGTTCCCAGAATTTCACAAACCCACCTAAATTTTACTGAATTGATTACTATGTTGACCAGAGGAGGCTGCAAGCTGAACTGAGCTTTTACGGGATGAATAAAGTTGTTTGTTTGAGCTGAAATTAATCCCATGCTGTCTAATAATTCTACCGATTTGGGAGCATGTATAAAGTAGAGAGAATTGGTCCTAGCAGTTCTCCATCCCTGTGGTACGGTCCACAGGTAACCTGTGGCGTGTTGAAGATCTATCATTAACATGAAGAAAAGTTGAGAGTGATGATTCAGATAGATCAGATTTAAGACCAGTCAGAGCTGTTCCTTTAATTCCAACAAAATATTCAAGTCTTTCTAAAAGAATATTATGATCAACTGGATCAAATGCAGCACTCCAGATCCAACAAGGACACGAGCACAGACCAAGAACAGACCAAGCACATAGAAAGCAACGAGTGCAGCGAGTTCTGAGGACAGAACCTCTTCATACATTTTAAACTGCTGCAAAAACTCAGAATCTATCAAAACAATCCTGTTCAGAGAACGAACCAAAGAGCGGTAGTCAAATAATGATGTTATTATATACGGTCCAGAGAATGATGTCCAGAGAACGGTCACAGAGAATGTTCTCACTAGACCTCGATTCAAATAACGGTTTACTGAATTTTAACTGCTTCTGGTTTATAGAAATGCACGAGAACGGTTTAGAGAACGTCCAGAGCTGTTTAGAGAACGTCCAGAGAACATTTAAAAGTGCTTTTCAGAGAACGGTTCTAGAGAAACTGGCCCTCAGAGCTCTTTTACTAGAGAGAGATTTACCAGATGACAATATCAGATCCGGAGCAGTCACAGGTCTTGGTTTAGAGAATGTTTATTTAGAGAACGGTCCAGCTTTACTTTCCAGAGAGCGTTTTAGAGAACGGTTAATTAGAATTTTCTTGAGAACGTCCAGAGAGCGCGTTCAGAGAACGTTTAGAGAATTTGTCCAGAGAGCGTTTAGCTGAACCTCTTTAGAGAACTTTCCAGAGCTCGGGTTTTCTGAGCAGTCCAGGGACCTGTTTAGAGAATGGTCTCGTTAGCCCTCTCTTTGTCTCTGTCCCCTTTACGAAGCCAAGAGGGGTTCAGAGAACTGTTTAGAGAACGGTCCAGAGAACGGTCCAGAGAACTGGTTTAGAGAACGGTCCAGAGAACGGTCCAGAGAGCGGGTTCAGAGAACGGGTTAGAGAAACGCACTGTAGAGCGTTTAGAGAACGTTTAGCCTCTGTTCCTGTGAACCTGTTTAGAGAACGGCTTAAATTCACCTCCTGAGAGAATGGTCCTCTGCATTTGGGTCCTCAATCGTCCATCAAATCCTGACAGATACCCAGACCAGTACGGTTCAGAGAAAGGTCCAGAGAACAGTTCAGAGAACAGGTCATCAAACTTGATTCTGGACAGTTCTCTGGACCAGAGAACGGTCCAGAGAACGTTCAGAGAACGGTTCAGAGAGCAGTTCAGAGAACGATTCAGAGCAGTCAGAGAAGCGGTTCAGAAGCGGTTCAGAAGCAGTACAAGCGGTTCAGAAGTGGTTAGAAGGCGGTTCAGAAGCGGTTCAAAGTGGTTAAGCGGTCAGAAACGGTTCAGTAGCTGAGTTCAGAGAGGGTACAGAAGCGATTTCAGAGAGCAGTTCAGAGAGCAGGTCAGAAGGCAGTTCAGAAGAGCGGTTCAGAAGGCGGTCAGAAGCGTTCCAAAACGGTACGAACAGCCCGGTTTAGAATCAGTTCAGAAGATCCATCCAGAAGAAGCGGTTTAGAAGAAGCGATCCAGAAGCGGTCAGAAAGAAGCAGTCCAGAAGGCGGTTCCGAAAGCGTTTAGAAAGAAGGCAGGTCCAGAGCGGTTTAGAGAACGGTCCAGAAAACGGTCAGAAGCGGTTCAGAAGCCCGGTTTAGAAACGGTTTAGAAGCGGTCAGAAGAAGGTTCAGAGAAGCGGTTCAGAGAGGCGGTACAGAGAGCGGTTCAGAGAACGGATCCAGAAGCGGTTCGAAAGCGGGCAGAAGCGGTTCAGAAACGGTCAAGAAGCGGTACGAACATGGCGGTTTAGAGATAGGATTCAGAAGCGTTCAAGAAGCGGTCCAGAAGCGGTCCAAAGAAACGGTCAGAGAAACGGTCCAGAAGCGGTTCAGAAGCGGTTTAAGCGGTCCAGAAGCTGATTCCAGAAAACGGTGAAACGATTCAGAAAAGCAGTCGAGAGCAGTCCAGAGAAGCAGTTCAGAAAGAGCGGTTTAGAAAGCGGTCAGGAAACGGTTTAGAGAACGGTCCGAAGGCGGTCCAGAAGCGGTTCGAAAGAGTTTAGAAAGAAGCGGGTCCAGAAAGGCGGTTTAGAAGTATAGGAACAGTCCAGAAGGCGGTCAGAGAGGCGGTTTGAAGAAGCGGTCAGAAAGAAGCGGTCAGAAGCAGCAGTCCAGAAGCGGTCCAGAAGCAGTTCAGAAAGCGGTTTAGAAACGGTCCGAAGGAACGGTCAGAAAGCGGTTTAGAAACGCGGTCCAGAAGCGGTCCAGAAAGCCGATCCAGAAAGCGGTTCAGAAGAAGCGAGTTTAGAAAGAAGCGGTCAGAGAAGCGGTTTGAAGACGCGGTCAGAAGCGGTTCAAGAAGAAGCGGTCGAAGAAGCGGTCAGAAGCGGTCAGAAGGCGGTTTTAGAAGCGGTCAGAAGCGGTTTAGAAACGGTCAGAAACGGTCGAACGCGGTCCAGAAAGGCCGGTTTAGAGAACGCGGTTCCAGAGAGCGGTCCAGAAGAATAGTCCAGAAAAGCGGTTGAGAAACGGTCCAGAAGCGGTTTAGAAACGGTCCAGAAAGCGGTTTAGAAGAAGCGGTCCAAGCGGTTCAAGAACGGTTTAGAAGCGGTCAAGAAAGCGGTTCAGAAGAAGCGGTCCGAAGGCGGTCGAAGCCGGTTCAGAAAGAAGCGGTTTTAGAAGAAGCGGTCCAGAAGAACGGTCAGAAGCGGTCCAGAAACGGAGGCGGTCCCAGAAGCGGTCCAGAAGAAGCGGTCAGAGAGCGGTTCAGAAGAGCGGTTTAGAAAACGGTCCAGAAAGAAGCGGTCCAGAAGCTGTTCAGAAAGAAGCAGTCAGAAGCGGTTCGAGAGAAGCAGTTTAGAAAGCGGTCCGAGAGAGAGCTTTAGTCCGGTCAGTCAGAAAAAGCGTTTAGAGAACGGTCCAGAGAGCGGTCGAGAGAGCGGTTTAGAGAACGGTCCAGAGAGCGGTTTAGAGAACGGTCAAGAGGGCGGTTTAGTCAGAAGCGGTTAGAGGCCGGTTTGAAAACGGTCCAGAGCGGTTTAGAAACGGTCCAGAGAGCGGTTCAGGGAGCGGTTTAGAAACGGTCCAGAAGCGGTCCGAAGAAGAGAGCGGATATTTTGGGATTCCATTGCTCCAGTTTCTATCTGATTGAAAAGAAGACAGTCTGTCTGATAGAGAAATGATGTTGCTGTTTTGGAGTTCACATGTTGTCCTACTCCAGTCTCTACCACTTAGTATTTTTTCATCTTTTGTCTCCTGATGGACGTTCTTACTTTGTTGGATTACTGCTCTCTCATTCACTCATCCCTCCTTTCTTCTTTTTCTCCTTTGGATTAGCACTGGTTGTTCCCGACGGCACGTCTGAAAAGTCGGGCCTTGGAGACGAACTGGGCGCTGAGGAGGATTTCCTGTACGAGGAGTTCCGTTCTTCTGGACATCGGTTTGGGCAGCCGGGTGGAGGCGGAGGGGAGCAGCTGGCCATTAATGAGGTAACTATTTCTGGATAAAGACTGCTGGGCTGTTGGTCTGTGTCAGTCTCCAGACCACTGAAAATCACATGAGCCAATCCAGGGACCTGGATCTGTTCTATGTCCCTGAGTAGTCAGCTTTTTCACATCAAACTGTTCAACCAAAACATGCCACCTTTATGCAGACGATGCAGCCCTATCCATCCCAGAAAGAAGGGTTCATTTCTTGCTATTGTAAATGACTTATATTCTCAGAGAGTGCCCCATAGCACTTCCCTTTGCATTCAGTCATCCACACGCTGAAAGTGGTGAGCTATGCTAACAGAAACCAGGCTGCCAGCGGTGCCCTCTGACGTCCAACAGCAGGTAGGCAGGTGAAGAGTCGAGCAGGGGGGAAACACTGGGTGCAGAACCAAGCCCTCCACCTGAGCCCTATAGGCTGACCCCCTGCAAACTTTCTATAGACCAGTATAACCAGTATATCACAGCTCAGTTACACGTCTGCACTAATGAACCTTCAGTTTCTCTGCTTTGATTATTTTATAATAGGAATTAAATCTATGTAAGAAAATCCTTGATGATTAAATCTTTTGTCGGTTTCCTTTTCTTCCATCCATTTTAAATGCTATCTCACCATTCCGGTTCCACATCCTGGGTCAAAGTAATTGTTCCCACATGGTGGCGCTGCTCCTGCTCTGTTCCTTCAGCCATTAAAGAATACGTGAACTCAGACGGAAACGAAGCCACTGTCCTGCTGCTACCATCCATAGAGCAATGCCCGCTGCTCACGACCAGCGCTGCCTTCAACCAATTGGTCAAAACAGGAGATGGCAAATAGACATAGAAGGGTAGAACGGAACCATTTCTGGAACAAACGTTCCATTGATGGAAAACCACATATTTAAGTTCATGATTAAGACTGTAGACCGAAGCTGGAGTACCCAGGGAGACCCCAGATTCCAGGCCTGGAATCGACTCCAGGACGTCTATTGGATTCCTATGTAACTTCTTTTGGTTTCCTATGGGATTCCTATAGGATTCTTATAGAATTCCTTTTGGATTCCTTTGGGCTTTCTATTGGATTCCTATTTTATTCCTTTGGGATTATATTGGATTCCTATAGGAATCCTTTTTCTATGTCTGCTTCTGTCTCCTTGAACCCCAGTGGGCCTCAGCAGATGGCCGCTCACACTGAGCCTGGTTCTGCTGGAGGTTTCTTCCTGTTCAAGGGAGTTTTTCCCTCTCCACTGTCGCTACAAGCATGCTTAGTGTGAGGGATTGCTGAAGAGTCCAATGAGTCGATGCAATCAGCTGTTTTTCCTTAGATAGAAAAACTTTGAATCAATCTGACTGGATGATCTGGTGAACTGGAAGTGACCTGAGATGAAATGAAGTGAACTGGCATCAAGTCAACCTCGGCATATTATGAAAAATCTGACAGTTTGCTCTAAACGCTGCAGAGCAGCATCTGGGACCGAAGCAGCAGCAGTTTATGGAGCAGTTTATTAAAAACAGCTGATTTTCATTCAGCTTTTCTGTGTTTTCCTGATGGATGCAGCAAGTCAGCAGTAAATGATCACAGTAAACCAGGGAAGGACATGAAAAGGCTCTCAGTGGGGGTCGGATGGCACTGGGGGAGGACTGCCAGCTCTGCCTCTAAAACAGACATAAACTGAAACTAAAAGCACAATTTGAAAGAAAAAGTAGTTTAAAACTTTTATTTTCAGTTCCTCTGATTATATATTTCAAGTCTATTTTTAAAGTATTTTATGTTTTTGGTTTCAAATCTTTGTTTCAGTTTCAAAAATGTTTTTATTTTAATTTTTAATCTTTTCAGTTTCAGATCTTTTTTCACTTTTTTCAGTCTTGTTTTCCTTTTTTTTATTCCCTGCTGAAAAGTTTTGGATCAAACCTCTTCAGCTCTGTAGTTTTTAATGTCCTGCAGCAGGTTTTCAATGGATGGCTGCAGGATGCAAACAATAAAAACATATTTCTCTATCTGATCTCCTGGTTGAAGCCAAATCAGAATTGTGTTTTCTAGATCTGAACCTCTGCAGACTTTGATATTCTATGTTCTAGCTGATGCTTAAAGGGAGGGCAGCCACATTACCCCCATCATCCAACCAACCGCACCGTTCTTTATTACAGATCAGCCTGCATGGCCTCCCTGCACCCCACTCCCCACTCTGCTCACCTCCCTCCCTCCCTCCCTCCCTCCCTCCCAGGGGTTGCTATGGTCTTGTCTCAACCAGTCTGGTATCCAGGATGTGCTGACACACTACAGACTCTGATTGGCTGTTGGCGATGCAGGGGCGGGCCCACAAAGACAGAAGGAAAGGAAGGAGGAAAAAAATCCTCCAGTTGTGGTGGTTAGATGGATGGTTGAGGGAGCAGCGCTGAGCTCCATCTTAGAGTCAGAGAGGAAAGCCGCTGACATCCAGAGAGAGCAAAGCGTGTCGGACAGAGAAGCAGAGCAATTTTCTAGAAAAGCAGCACAGAGACTGAGGAGAGCAGGAGGAATGATCATGTCTGGAGGAGAAGGACCATCCCCTCCCCCAGTCTTCATCCTGACATCCTGACTAAAGGCAGCCTGAGACGAAGCCAACAGAGGGGCGCTTCCTGAGCACAGACAGGAAAGCAAATGGTGCTGAGCTCCCAGAGATAGCTCTATAGATCCACCCTGACTGACATAGATTGGCTCCCAGCCTCCAGGGGCCACAGAGAGCAGCGGCAAAGTGGCAGGAGAAGCAGGGGAGGTGGCCCTTCTACAGGACGACGATCCAGGAGCGGGACGAGGTGACGCGGTGTGGTGTGGAGGTTCAGTGCTCAGAGAACGGCGGCCGGGGACGGGGGGCGCTGAGGAGGAGGAGGAGGAGGAAGCCAGGGCACTCATGGCTCGTGGAAATGGCTCTGGGAGGTGGAGCAGGCAGAAGATAGGCTTCTTTAACACCCTCCTGCGCTGTAACCTCCCCCCAGACACCCAGAAGGTGGTGGTGTTTGTCATCATGATGCTGCTCATCATCATCAACGTGGTGCTGATGTTCCTACTGGCCTTCCAGTAGAACCCGACCCCAAAACAGACACCTGGGTTGCACAGGAGGAGCCGCTGAGTTTCTGAGAGCGGATGGAGGCGGAGCTCCTGGAGGTCCATGATGCCTGCAGCAGAACCCAGGTCCATCTGGAGGAACCGAGGGAGAGTAAGAACCTGTCTGCTTAGGTAGTCTCCACGAGGAGAGGAGACCAGCTCTGCCCTCTAGCTTGGTCACTAATGGTGGTACTGGTGGTGAAGATGATAGTGGTGAAGGTGGTTATGATAATGGTGATGATGCTGGAGATGGTGATAGTGGTATTAATACATTTTATGATTGTGGTGGTGAAGATGGTGGTAATAAGGATGTTGATGATGATGTTGGTGGTGATTGTTGTAATGGTGATAGTGGTAATAATAATTATGGTGATAATGGTGGTCATGGTGAGGATGATAATGGTGATGGTGATCCTAATGATGATGGTGATAGTTGTAATAAGGATTTGAACGATAGAGGTGATGATGATTGTTGTAATGGTGATAGTGGTAATAATAATGATGTTGATAATGGTGGTCATGGTGAGGATAATAATGGTGATGGTGGTAATAATGTTGATGGTGAAAAAGTTGTTTGTGGTGATGATGCTAATGGTGATAGTGGTAATAATGATGGATGTTGGTGATAATGCTGATGATGATGGTAATGGTGATAATGGTGGTGATAATGATATTGGTAATAATGATGTTGACAATGGATGTGGTGATAATTGTGGTAATGGTGGTCAAATGCTAATGGTGAGGGTTATAGTGGTAATGAGGATGTTGATGATGATGGTGGTGAAGATGGTGGTTGTAAATATAATGCTAATCATGATAGTGATGATGATGGTGGGGTGAGGGTGAAGATGGTGGTTATGGTGGTGGGAGGATCGTGATGATGGTGATGGTGGTTGTGGTGATAAGGGTGGTGGTGGTAGTGGTGGTAATGGTGATGTAGTGATGGTAATAATGATGGTGATAATAGTGGTGGTGGTGGTGATGGTGGTGATAATGGTGATGTGTAGTGATGATAACGATGATAATGATTAGCAGTGGTGGTGGTGGATGGTGGTTATGATGGTGATGGGGATTGTGGTGACGTAATGCTGGGGTGGTGGTAGTGGTGATAATGGTGATGCAGTGATGGTAACGATGATGGTGATAATAGTGGTGGTGGGGGGATGGTGGTTGGCGATGGTGATGGGGCGTAAGCATGTGGTAATGATGGTACGGTACGGCATATGATAAATGGTGATGTGGACAAGTGATGGCAAACAGCGGCGGATGGTGGTTGGCGATAGTGTCATGGTGATTGTGGTATGTACTATGGTGGTGGTGGTGTGTGGTGAAGGAAAATTTGGCGGATGGTAAGGTGATGATTAATGGATAATAAAGTGGTGGTGGGGATGGTGGTGATTTACCTGATGTACGTAGTGATGCATAGTGATGAATAATGATAATAGTGCATGCAGTGGGGATGGTGGTTATAATGGTGGTGGCAGTAGTGGTGATTATGGTGATGTAGTAATGGTAACTAATGATGGGATAATAGTGGTGCTGGGATGGTGGTTGCGATGGTGATGGTGATGTGGGTGATAATGGTGGTGGTGGTGCAGTGGTGGATAATGGCATGTAGTGATGGTAAATCCATGATGGCGCAGGGCCAGCGGGAAGTGCTGGGGATGGTGGTTATGATGGTATTTGCCAGGTGGATAATGGCGGCGGTGGTGAAGTATTTAAATTATGCATGCGAAAGCGACATACCATAATGAAGTGTGTAATGCGTCGCGACGGCGACGTGTATCGTGCGTGATAATGGTGGTGGTGGTGGTAGTGGTATAACAGATGCAAAAGTGGGATGATAAATGATAATAGTGGTGGTGGGTGGATGGTGGCGGATAATGGTGATGTAGCATTTTATTGTAACGCATGATAATGATAATAGTGGCGTGGGGATTTGGGTGGTGATAATGGTGGCGGTGGTAGTGGTGATAATGGTGATGTAGTGATTGTAACGATGGTGATGGTATGACAGGCGATGGTGGTTGGTGATGTGGCAATGGGATTGGTGTGATTATGTGCGGTGCGGATGGTGGTAAACAATTTAAGTGATGGGGATGGTGGCATATTTATGATAATAGTGGTGCTGGGGTGCGGCCAGGATGGTGATGGGGGACGCAGTGATGACATATGATAATAGTGGTGGTGATTTAGTGGTGATACTGGTGATGTAGTGTGATGATAATGATAATAGTGGTGGTGGGGATGGTGGTGGATAATGAAGCATGTAGTGATGATAACGAGGATAATGATAATAGTGGTGGTGGGGGATGGTGGTTGCGATGGTGATGGGATTTTGGTGATAACGGTGGGTGGTGGTAGTGGTGATAATGGCGATGGTAGTGATGATATTGATAATAGTGGTGGTGGGGATGGTGGTGTTAATGGTGGTGATGTACTGATGGTAAAGATGATTGTGATAATAGTGAAGCTGGAGATGGTGGCTGGCGATGGCGGATGGGGGTTGTGGTGAAAATGGTGGTGGTGGTAGTGGTGATAATGGTGATGTAGTGTGATGATAATAGTATGATGGTGGTGATAATGGTGATGTAGTATGATAACTATGATGGTGATAATTGTGATGTAGTAATGATAGTGGTAGTAGTGGGATGGTGGTTATGATGGTGATGGGGTTGTGGGTGATAATGGTGGTGGTGGGTAGTGGTGATAATGGTGATGTAGTGATGATAACGATGGTGATGGTGATAATAGTGGTGGTGGGGATGGTGGTTATGATAGTGATGTAGTGATGATAACGATGGTGGTGATAATGGTAGTGGCAGTAGTGGTGACGGTGGTGAGGCTGGTGTCTAATGAGTTCTACAGGAAGTTCTGCATCAAAGGCAATGTTTTAACGTTTCATTGTGT
Organism: Cyprinodon brontotheroides; assembly: GCA_018398635.1. Lineage (NCBI taxonomy): Eukaryota > Metazoa > Chordata > Actinopteri > Cyprinodontiformes > Cyprinodontidae > Cyprinodon > Cyprinodon brontotheroides. Next base: position 33,560,920 of record JAGKQL010000057.1, read on the forward strand.
GTAAAAATGGGGTCAGACCCTCAAAGAACAGAGCATGTCCTCGTAGCTGTGCGTCAGCTAACGGGGTCAGGTGCTCTGCTCTGCTCCAGGGTTAGACTCATTTAGTTAGCATAGACCAGAATGTAGAGACAGACCTCTTGGCATAGACCAGAATGTCCAAAGTCTAGGCATCTTCTTCTACCTTCTGGAAAGTTTTAGGCATCATACAGGGGTGACGGGATCTGGTTAGGGAAAGGTGTCTCTTCATCATCAGAGAGTTTTTTGATTTGTGGTAAAAGATACCAAAATATACAATTTAATCATTTTTCTTTAAAGGTTTTAACATTTTTAGTTAATTTAGCTGTTTATAAAAAAGTTTTAGAAGACTAATAATGACCAGAGATCTTTGTACATATAAAATTCTTCCTTTTTAAAAGCGTTGGAGTTGTTTCATTCTGCATAGTTTCCTGCTCACTGCTCTGTAGATGCTGAGGTCTCTGCTTTCATGTAGTTTCTGTCTCCCAGGCAGCTCCTGTAGCAGCTTCTCTCATTGGCTGACACTCTACATGCAGCTGCAAAAGGATGCTGAAAGCTGGACCGCTACAGCCACTAGAAACAAAACTGTAGTCCCGTCTCCTGCTAGAATGGTGCAGCTGGACCTCTGAATGCTCCTAAACTTCATCTCTAATAGTTTTCGCATGTTAACCAGACGCTCCATTAGGGTTAGCTACACTCTGGGAATGCTTAGGGATCAGGGGATGAATAGAAGATAATACACAGTCCTAGTAAATACAGAAAAAAACAGTTTGTCTGTTGGTTTGTTTACTTGCAGAAAAAAAACTTTGGTAGGGACACTATTGGTCCTCAGTTTCATTAATTTCATTTTATCTATGCAAAAATATGCATGCTTTTTTAATGCTTGACGTGAGCATCAGAGGGGTATTTCGTTTAAAGAGAAAAGCAGCACCTGTTGCTACCTTTATACTAATTTTATAAGCACTACACACACTAGATGTTGTTTATCGATGACTGAAGCTTAACTGGCTCTGATCAATGTGGAATTAGGACTTTTCTCCACTTTAAAAAGGTTGCATTTAAACGTACCAGTGACTAAGAAGTAGGCAAATATGTGCCAGTTTAACCACATATAGTCTAAATATGCCTGTTATATAGGATTTATCCTGTATTTTCTTTTGCAGATATATAACTGTGCAAAGGTAAACAGGTGAAACACATTCTTTTTTTTAATGCTCTCTCTGTATCATGAACTGCATAAAATAAAATAAAACTGCAAATACATTTATTTTATTTACATTTAGTGGCATCATCTGCAAAACACAACACCGAGAATGGGATTAAATTTATTCCAATATAAAATCACTTTTAACAATTATTAACAGAAAATATAACGTCATCTTGCCTGTAATGTAATGATATCCCCAAAAAAACAGCCGGAATCAAGCATTTTTACCAAACGTTAATGTTTGTACTAATTAACTTATGGACCGTGTGGAAATCTATGTAAAATAAAATCAGTTTGTTATTGGCTTAATTCTATTTTTAAAAGTAGAAATAGTCAAAGAAAAAAAAAAAGCAACATTATGTGGAACCATAATTATGCTTTCTAAACAAAAAATATCAGACGTTAAAGCGCCATCTTGTGTTGTTATACTCTATGAAAGAAATAACACCTGCTATTTATAGCTGAACTGCCCTTAAAGGGTCGTCATAAAATGAAAACCGTAATTGCAATGAATTATTGTTAAAAGGGAATCCGTCACATTTTCTTTTTCAGTGGGGCTGTGGCTAAGAGTCAAAGTAAATCAGCAGCTTTCACCTGTTTTAGTGTAGATAGAATTAAATTTTTTTTTCATTAGGACTAGTTTCGTAGCCTAATATTATTTGATGTAACTAGCGTGAATAAAAGTCTTATTTCGTGCTCCAAAAACGCACACACACACTAACTAGAAAACAGCCAATCAGGAAGAGAGAAGGCGGAACTTGAGGCAAAACAACCAATGAGAGTGGAGTTAAACAGCACAGTTACTGACTTTAAGGGACAGGACAGACTTGGCAGCAGCAGTTAGACGGAGCGGCAGCAGCTACTAGACAGGAGTGGCTGCCAATGCTGCAACAACGCTGAATTGTAAATTATAAACATGCTATTGTTCATTTTATTCAAATCGAATTATTGTTAGGGACAAATAGGTCGGTCCAAAATTTTGGTAGGGACATGTCCCTATGGTCTCTATGCAAACCTACGCCCATGCTTGCAGATGATGAGACACCATTTGTTACTTGTAAAGTGAGGACTACGAAATAAAGTGAGAACCTTCTTCTAGTCCTTGTTGTTCTCTAGAGCAGGGACTAAGGTGCTAAGGCCAAGCTTAGACTTAGGGTAAGACTTTAGACCCAGTTAGGGTTAGGCAACAGATAAGGGTGAAAAGAACTGGAAGTCAGTTGCAGATCCTCTACTGGTAACTAAAACATAGGTGTGTGTTTTTCTGGGTTTGTGTGTGCTCATGATTTCATGTCAGTGTAAGAACCATAGTGTGCGACGTCCCGAGTCGAGGACTCGGTGGGCGGAGTACTTCGAAGACCTCCTTAATCCCACCAACACGTCTTCCATCGAGGAAGCAGAGCCTGGGGGCTCCGGCTTGGGTCCTCCCATCTCTGTTGCTGTAGTGACTGAGGTTAAAAAGCTCTTCGGTGGCAAGGCTCCAGGGGTGGATGAGATTCACATTGAGTACGTTAGGGCTCTGGATGTTGTGGGGCTGTGTTGGTTAACGCGGCTCTGCAACATTGCGTGGACATTAGGGGCAGTTTCCCTGGATTGGCAGACTGGGGTGGTGGTCCCTCTATTTAAAAAAGGGGACCGGAGGGTGTGCTCCAACTACAGAGGAATCACAACTCTTAAGCCTCCCTGGTAAGGTCTATTCCGGGGTTCTGGAAAGGAGGGTCTGTCGGATAGTGGAATCTGGGATTCAGGAGGAGCAGTGTGGTTTTCATCCTGGCCGTGGAACACTGGATCAGCTCTATACCCTCAGCAGGATTCTGAATGGTGCATGGGAGTTTGCCCAACCAGTCTACATGCGTTTTGTGGATCTGGAGAAGGCATTTGACCGTGTCCCTTGGGGGGTACTCCGGGAGTATGGAGTACCGGGCCCTTTAATAGGGGCTGTTAGGTCTCTGTATGACCGGTGTCAGAGCCTGGTCCGCATTGCCGGCAGTAAGTCGGACTTGTTTCCGGTGAGGGTTGGACTCCGCCAAGGTTGCCCTTTGTCACTGATTCTGTTCATAACTTTTATGGACAGAATTTCTAGGTGCAGCCAATGTCTTGAGGGCATTTGTCTTGGTGGCCTCATGATTGCATGTTGTTGCTCTGTTATTTGCAGATGATGTGGTTCTGTTGGCTCCATCAGGTCATGATCTACAGCTCTCACTGGAGCGGTTCGCAGCCGAGTGTGAAGCAGCTGAGATGAGGATCAGTGCCTGGTCTTGAGCTGGAAAAGGGTAGAGTGCCTTCTCCGGGTTTGGAGAGGATGTACTGCCCCTAGTGGAGGAGTTTAAGTATCTTGGGGTCTTGTTCACTTGGGAAGATAGAGCGGGAGATTGATAGGCAGATTGGTTCAGCGTCTGCTGTGAAGTGGGCCCTGTAAAAAAATTTGTTTGGGACTAAGGAGTATACTGTAGTTAGGTTTATGGTAAGATAAGTACTGGTGATAGTAGGTCTAGGGTTAGCTATGCTGTGGTGATTGTAGAGTTAGAGTTTGCTATGCTGTGGTTATTGTAGGGTTAGCTATGCTATGGTGATAGTAGGTCTAGGGTTTGCTATGTTATGGTGATTGTAGAGTTGGAGGTAGCTATGCTATGGTGATAATAGTGTTAGGGTTAGCTATGCTATGGTGACTCTAGGGTTAGGCTTAGCTATGCTATGGTATGGTGACTGTAGGGTTAGGCTTAGCTATGCTACTGTAGGGTGACTGTAGGGGTAGGGTAGCTAGCTATGCTATGGTGTGACTGTAGGGGTAGGGTTAGCTATGCTATGGTGACTGTAGGGTTAGGGTTAGCTATGCTATGGTGACTGTAGGGGTAGGGTTAGCTATGCTATGGTGATAGGGTTAGCTATAGTATGGTGTTAGGGGGTTAGCTATGCTATGGTGACTCTAGGGGTTATGGTGCTTAGCTATGCTATGGTGACTGTAGGGGTAGGGTTAGCTATGCTATGGTGAGTGTAGGGGTAGGGTTTAGCTAGGGTTAGGCTTAGCTATGCTATGGTGACTGTAGGGTTAGGGTTAGGCTTAGCTAGTTTATGGTGACTGTAGGGTTAGGCTTTAGCTAGTTTATGGTGACTGTAGGGTTAGGCTTAGCTATGCTATGGTGACTGTAGGGGTAGGGTTAGCTATGCTATGGTGACTGTAGGGTTAGGCTTAGCTAGTTTATGGTGACTGTAGGGTTAGGCTTAGCTATGCTATGGTGACTGTAGGGTTAGGGTTAGCTATGTTGCTATGGTGACTGTAGGGGTAGGGTTAGCTATGCTATGGTGACTGTAGGGTTAGGCTTAGCTATGCTACTGTGGTGACTGTAGGGTTAGGAGTTAGCTATGCTATGGTGACTGTAGGGGGGTGACTGGGTTAGCTATGCTATGGTGACTGTAGGGGTTAGGGTTAACTATTATGGTGACTGTGTAGGGGGGTAGTGGGGTTAGGGTTAGCTATGCTATGGTGACGGTGACTGTAGTGGTTAGCTAGTTTATGGTGGGCTTAGCTATGCTATGACTGTGTAGAGTTAGCTATGCTATGGTGACTGTAGGGGTAGGTTAGGGTTTAGCTAGGCTTAGCTATGGTGACTGTAGGGTTAGGGTTAGCTATGCTATGGTGACTGTAGGGGTAGAGTTAGCTATGCTATGGTGACTGTAGGGGTAGGGTTAGCTATGCTATGGTATATGGGTGATAGCTAGTTTAGTGTTAGGGTTAGCTATGCTATGGGTGTTAGGTTGTAGGGTTAGGGGCTTATGCTGGTGACTGTAGGGTTATGGTGACTATGGTGACTGTAGGGTTAGGGGCTATGGTGACTGTAGGGGTAGGGTTAGCTATGCTATGGTGACTGTAGGGTTAGGCTTAGCTATGCTATGGTGACTGTTAGGGTTGGTGACTGTAGGCTTAGCTATGCTATGGTGACTGTAGGGTTAGGCTTAGCTAGCTATGCTATGGTGCTGTAGGGTTAGGCTTGGCTATAACGGTGACTGTGTGGTGAGTTAGCTGCTATGGTGACTGGGTTAGCTATGCTATGGTGACTCTAGGGTTAGGCTTAGCTGATGCTATGGTGACTGTAGGGTTAGGCTTCAGCTAGCTATAGCTATGCTATGGTGACTGTAGGGTTAGAGTTAGCTATGCTATCTATGGTGACTGTAGGGGTAGGGTTAGCTATGCTATGGTGATAATAGTGTGTTAGGGTTAGCTATGCTATGGTGACTGTAGGGTTAGGCTTAGCTGTGCTATGGTGACTGTGTAGGGTTAGCTATGCTATGGTGACTGTAGGGGTAAGTTGGCTATGCTATGGTGACTGTAGGGTTAGGCTTAGTAGAACTGTAGGGTTAGCTTTATGGTGACCTTTGGGAAAGCTATGCTATGGTGACTGTAACTTAGCCCATTGGTCACTGTAGGGGTAGGGTTAGCTATGCTATGGTGACACAGCTAAGCAATGGTGACTGTAAGAGTTAGCTAGTTTATAGGGTGACTATGGTGACTGTAGGGTTAGGCTGAGCTATGCTATGCAGGGGTAGGGTTAGCCATGCTAAATGGTGACTGTAGGGTTAAGGCTTAGCTACTCAACTCCCACTATGGTGACTGTGAGGGTTAGGCTTAGCCTAAGTGATTAGCTATGCTATGGTGACTGCAGGGGCAGGTTAGCTATGCTATGGTGATAATAGTGTTAGGGTTAGCTATGCTATGCTAGTTTATGGTGACTGTAGGGTTAGGCTTAGCTAGTATGCTATGGTGACTGTAGGGTTAGGCTTAGCTATGCTATGGTGACTGTAGGGTATGGTGGATGTAGGGTTAGGCTTAGGCAGACTGTAGGGTTAGGCTTAGCTATGCTATGGTGGATAATAGGGTTAGGGTTAGCTATGCTACGGTGACTGTAGGGGTAGGGTTAGCTAGTTTATGGTGAGTGTGCTTAGCGCTATGGGACGGTAGCCATGCTCATGGGTACCTATGCCAGTCGGTGACTGTAGGGGTAGGGGAGTTTATGGTGACTGTATGAAGGCTATATGGTGACTGTAGGCTTAGCTATGCTATGGTGACTGTAGGGTTAGGGTTAGCTTGCTACGGTGTACTCCCCCCACCAACCTGGCTAGGTGGTCGGGAGTCGAACCTGGTAACCTTTGGGATCCCAGTCTGACACCCTAACCGCTCACCCACAATGGCGTGGGCAGTCAGTCATGTGGGTGAGGGATTAAGGGTTAGCTATGCCCTGCGTGATGGGTGACTGTAGGACTGTAGGGGTAGGGTTAGCTATGCTATGGTGACTGTAGGGGTAGGGTTAGCTATGCTATGGTGACTCTAGGGTTAGGTTTAGCTATGCTATGGTGATGGTAAGTTTATTGTCGGGTTTTTTGTCATGTCCCCATTACTGACATAACAACCTATGTAGCATAACAGCATCATGTTTGCCACAGTTTGTGGTGACATGCAGTCAAAGTGGGATTTTTCAGATGTGGCATCAAAACGGCTAGATGGTGTGCATGTGTTGCTTAGCAACAGCCACATAGCCTGTTGTCCTCATTAGCATGAGAGCTCAGTGTAGCAGCCTGGCTTTTAAAGCAGCACTGAGCTGAAGGGAACAGGAAAATGGAGCTGATGTGCAGGCAGAGAGAGCCGCCATCATTACAGAGCAGGTTGTTGGGGTTAGGTCTGTCAGGTCTGAGCAGACAGTCTACAACTAGGGTGGTCATTTCTTTATCACCAAAAAGGAAGACATTATGCAGCATAGCATTAAAATACTAAGGGGAAAAAAACAAATCTTGCCTACTCTTATTTATAGTACAATTTTGAAGGGTTTCAAGAGGATGCTTCTGTAGCTGAATGTGGAAATATATGAATGAAAATTACTGGCTCATAGTATTTGTATTTACTAAATACATTGTGGTGTTCAAAAATTATCACTGAGATCAATATTTCAAACTGTAGAAATCCACAAAGCATAACATGTGGATTTAAAGGTTAAATACACAGTGCCTGGCCCAAAAAAAATGTCGCCACCATAAAAAAAGGTCATTCACTCTAATAATTTGTTGGACCGCATTTAGCTCTTTTACAGCACGCATTCACTGTGGCGTTGTTTCGATAAGCTTCTGCAATGTCAAAAGATTTATTTCCATCCAGTGTTGCATTAATTTTTCACCAAGATCTTGCATTGATGATGGTAGAGTCTGACCGCTGAGCAAAGCCCTCTCTAGCACATCCCAAAGATTCTCAATGGGGTTGAGGTCTGGACTCTGTGGTGGCCAATCCATGTGTGAAAATGATGAGTCATGCTCCCTGATCCAGTCTTTCCCTATTTGAGCTCGATGAATCCTGGCATTGCCATCTTGGAATATAACCTGGTCATTCAGTATATTCAGGTAGTCAGTTGACCTCATTCTTTGAGCTCATACTGTTGCTGAACCTAGACCTGAGCAACTGCAGCAACCCCAGATCATAACACCGCCCACACAGGCTTGTACAGTAGGCACTAGGCATGGTGGGTGCATCACTTCACCTGCCTCTCTTCTTACCCTGATTGGCTCATCACTCTGGAACAGGGTAAATCTGGACTCATCAGACCACATGACCTTCTTCCATTGCTCCACAGTCCAAACTTTGTGCTCCCTGCAAACTGAAGCCTTTTTCTCAATGATTAGTGGTTTTCTTACGGCTACAGAGCTGTTCAGTCTCAGTCCCTTGAGTTCCCTTCCCATTGTGCGTGTGGAAATGCTCTTACTTTCAGTATTAAACATAGTCCTGAGTTCTACTGTTGTTTTTCTACCATTTGATCTCACCACATGTTTAAGTGATCGCCGATCACCATCATTCAGGATTTTTTTCCGGCCACATTTCTTCCTTGAAGATGTTGGGTCCCCACTATCCTTCCAGTTTTTAATAATGCGTTGGACAGTTCTTAACCCAATTTTAGTAGTTTCTGCATCTCTTTAGATGTTTTCTCTGCTTGATGCATGCCAATGATTTGACCCTTCTCAATCAGACTAACATCTTTTCCACGACCACGGGATGTGTCTCTCCACATGGTTGTTTAGGAAATGAGAAGCAAGTCATTGCACCAGTTGGGGTTAAATAACTTGTTTCCAGCTGAAAGATAATCGCCCATGCAGTGATTATCCAATAGGAGGCTCCTACCTGTTTGCTTAGTTGAATCCAGGTGGCAACTTTTTTTTGGCCAGGCAGTGTATATATATATTTAAATGGGTAACATACATAATAAAAAAGCCTAATATTTATTTAAACAACAAAAGATTTGTTTCTAAAGTTCTTCAGTGTACTTTAAGGTTTAGCTGTGGGAGAGTCCCTGAAAATCTCCACAGTCTCCTCTTCCGTAGGACTGCTAATGTTTTACAGTCTGTCAACCTTGCAGCTCTGCAGCAGTTATTTAAGCATCCAGGGCGAACAAAACGTCATGAAATAAAGCACTCATTGATGAGCTACCTGCCGCACGTTTATTACTTTTATGCTAATCCATCCTCACATGTTTTTAAACTGCAGCTTTTCCTCAACCAAGTCTGCAGAAGTAATAGTTTCTTGCTCTTTTGTCTGTTCAGTCTTGGCATGATGCTAACTTTCTATTAATGTCCTTAGCAGCACTCTAATGCCTGTGTGCTTATCTAACCAATGACACGCAGATATTAATCTGACACGGCACCACTCTAAATGCCTGGTTATCCTCCCGCAGCAGTGTGTTGCAGTTAGCATGTTGCAGGTATGATGCAGATATTTTAGATTTATGCCCAATATTGAAGCCTGGTCTGCGCTATGTTATTCCACGCCACAACGCCAGAGGGACAATCAGGAACTAGCTAGCATGGTGGGTGGCGTGTTTCTCTTCCAGTTACGGAGGTCATTCAACAACAATGGAGACTGCAGCGATGCGCACATTGACTGAGATGCAGCTGATCCATCTAGAAATAGAAGACCATGCAGACTCGCTCTTCTAGCTGGTCCATCTTCATCAGTCCTTTTCCTCAATGGCAGTCATATGAACAAAACAAGCCGGTAAGGTACCAAACAGGAAATACGCATAGTGTAGAGCGGAAGTGGATTTGACCAATCAGAGGCCCCCTGTGTGCGGCACGGTCTGCGGTCAGCTACAGCTGAGAGGTGCAGCAGAGTGTCTGTTGAGGGGGCGGGGCATGTCTGCGTTAACTGCGACACACATGCAGACGACCTGGTTTCTGAGCATAAACCAGGATTTAGCCAATCATCTGTTAGAACAGATAGTCAATGCATTTTTTACATTCTATGAGTGGATATTGGGCTACAGCGCAGCAAAAATGGAAATAAGGCTTTAAGCCCAGTTCCCTAATAAGGGAGGACAACTATGCGTCCCGCTGGACATTTGACAGTGCAATGAAAATCACCAACATCATCTTCTTGTTTCATTGGCTTCATTTTCATTCCTATTCTGCTTTGTTGTCTGGTTCCTCATCCTGATGAGTCCCGCTGTGTCTCTCGGCTCTGACATCACTAATGCCATCACAGGGACACCAGGCTGGTCAGAGCTTTGCATACACAAAACACAAGCATGGGATGAACCAGTCAATGGATCATTGAGATGACCCAATGAGTCATCATGAGTCATTCTGACCATCTTCATCACTCTCAGCGTGATGCTTGGATATGCCCCCTTAACCCCAACCAGGGGCCCCAGGACCTAAAGCACTGTCAGACAGCACAGGGGCCCTGGATCATAGGCAGCAACCTTATGGCAGCCACTGGTTTGGCCCGGTCGGGCTGGGCTTGGGAAACCTTTGCCTCCCCAGGAGCTACCGGCTAACCTTTCCTAGATCCGTATGTCCAGAAATGGTGTTCATGATGCAGAAGTTCAGAGGTCAGCAGGCAGACATGGTAGAAACGGGTAGTCCCGCCTGCTCTGACCGACCTGCTGTCTTGTTGTCTGTTTGATCCCTCAGCTGATCAGCGACGGCAGCGTGGTGTACGCCGAAGCCCTGTGGGACCACGTCACCATGGACATCCAGGAGCTAGGCTTCAAGGCCGGTGATGTCATCGAGGTCATCGACGCCACAAACAAGGAGTGGTGGTGGGGCCGCATCGTGGAAAGCGAGGGCTGGTTTCCTGCCAGCTTTGTTCGGGTGAGTGATCCAGAACCGTTTCCTGACGCCTGGAGCCTCAGCTGCTCTTTAGGTGCTGACGCTGCCTGTGTGTTACCTCTGTTCACATAGCTGCGGGTGAATCAGGACGAACCCATGGAGAAGTTCTCCAGCCACCTGGATGAGGCCCAGTGTGGAGAGCAGGACCTAGCCGCTCTGGGCCGGCTGCTAGGACCTGGATTACCCTGCAAAGAGGAGATGAGGGCCAACGTCATCAACGAGATCATGAGCACGGAGCGGGACTACATCAAGCACCTGAAGGACATCTGTGAGGTGAGTGACCGGCTGAGTCTAGAACAGACGCTTAGGAACCAGAGATACCAGCTTAGAGCTGCTTCCCGTGTTCAGGTCATTTCTAAGTTTCCGTGTGAGGTTCTGCAGCGTGGTTTTGATGTGGAACCCTCCCTTACCTAACTTGGCCAGGTTAGTATCAGCTAAGAGCCGCCTTCCATAATACGCTTTCAGCCAATCGTAGCAGCGAATCGGGATGTTTCAGTGGATTAAGGTGATCAATCAAATCCTTTGGGAAGAAAAATACAGACATCTTTTCCATCAAATGCACAAAGTGCTTCTTTGCTCCTTTTTAAAACTAGAAATTGTTGGTATTTTAGCTAAAACCAAGCTAGAATTGCGATATCAACAGGTGAGTCCTCCAGCGTAGCCATGTTTGCCCTTCTGACTGTCCTCATTCTTACATGCCCCGCCCCTAAAAACACTGCTGGCCTCTCATTGGTCCGACCCGCTGATTGTTACAAGACAGACGTATTACCGGGGGCCTTTCAAGATAGGAGCTGTTGTGAGACTCAAAACTCAGATCTTGCAACAATCCAGTTTGCAGAGCAAAGTTATTCCTCACCTGGTCTCACGCAGTTTTATGGTTCCTACCAGCCCTGTTCTGGTAGGAACAGTCCATGGTGCAGGCCATCTCAGCCATCTTTGAGCCTTGTTCCGCTCCTACCCTGGTTCTGCTCTGACCCTGGTTCTAGTTCTGCTCTGACCCTGGTTCTGCTCTGACACTGGTTCTAGTTCTGCTCTGACCCTGGTTCTAGTTCTGCTCTGACCCTGGTTCTGAAGTTCTGCTCTGACAAATGGTTCTGGTTCTAGTTCTGCTCTTACCCTGGTTGTAGTTCTGCTCTTACCCTGGTTGTAGTTCAGCTCTGATCCTGGTTGTGGTTCTGCTCTGACCCTGGTTGTAGTTCTGTTCTGACCCTGGATGTAGTTCTGCTCTGACCCTGGTTGTGGTTCTGCTCTGACCCTGGTTCTAGTTCTGCTCTGACCCTGGTTGTGGTTCTGCTCTGACCCTGGTTGTAGTTCTGTTCTGACCCTGGTTGTAGTTCTGCTCTGACCCTGGTTCTGCTCTGACACTGGTTCTAGTTCTGCTCTGACCCTGGTTGTAGTTCTGCTCTGACCCTGGTTCTGCTCTGACCCTGGTTCTAGTTCTGCTCTGACCCTGGTTGTGGTTCTGCTCTGACCCTGGTTGTGGTTCTGCTCTGACACTGGTTCTAGTTCTGCTCTGACCCTTGTTGTGGTTCTGCTCTGACCCTGGTTGTAGTACTGCTCTGACCCTGGTTGTAGTTCTGCTCTGACCCTGGTTGTAGTTCTGTTCTGACCCTGGTTCTAGTTCTGCCCTGACCCTGGTTCTAGTTCTGCCCTGACCCTGGTTGTAGTTCTGCTCTGACGCTGGTTGTAGTTCTGTTCTGACCCTGGTTCTAGTTCTGCCCTGATCCTGGTTCTAGTTCTGCCCTGACCCTGGTTGTAGTTCTGCTCTGACCCTGGTTGTAGTTCTGCTCTGACCCTGGTTCTGCTCTGACCCTGGTTGTAGTTCTGCTCTGACCCTGGTTCTGCTCTGACCCTGTTTGTGGTTCTGCTCTGACCCTGGTTGTAGTTCTGTTCTGACCCTGGTTGTAGTTCTGCTCTGACCCTGGTTGTGGTTCTGCTCTGACCCTGGTTGTAGTTCTGCTCTGACCCTGGTTCTAGTTCTGCCCTGACCCTGGTTGTAGTTCTGCTCTGACCCTGGTTGTAGTTCTGCTCTGACCCTGGTTCTGCTCTGACCCTGGTTGTAGTTCTGTTCTGACCCTGGTTCTAGTTCTGCCCTGACCCTGGTTCTAGTTCTGCCCTGACCCTGGTTGTAGTTCTGCTCTGACGCTGGTTGTAGTTCTGTTCTGACCCTGGTTCTAGTTCTGCCCTGATCCTGGTTCTAGTTCTGCCCTGACCCTGGTTGTGGTTCTGCTCTGACCCTGGTTGTGGTTCTGCTTTGACCTTTGTTGTGGTTCTGCTTTGACCTTGGTTGTAGTTGTGCTCTGACCTTGGTTCTGGTTCTCTCAGGGCTACATCAAACAGTGCCGGAGGAGGACAGACATGTTCAGTGAGGAGCAGCTTCGGACCATCTTTGGCAACATTGAGGACATCTATAGGTTCCAGAGGAAGTTCCTGAAGGGCCTGGAAAGAAGGTTTAACCAAGATCAGCCCCACCTCAGCGAGATCGGCTGCTGCTTCCTGGAACACGTGAGTTCCTGCTTCCAGTTCAGCCTCCCTCAGACGGGGCACCCCTACTGGAGGTAGGCCTCCTGACTGCCTATCTCTTCTGTCCAGCAAACAGATTTCCAGATTTACTCCGAGTACTGCAACAACCACCCCAACGCCTGCGTCCAGCTCTCCAGGCTGATGAAAGTCAACAAGTATGTGTTTTTCTTCGAGGCCTGTCGGCTGCTACAGAGGATGATCCACATCTCCTTAGATGGCTTCCTGCTCACCCCGGTGCAGAAGATCTGCAAGTACCCTCTGCAGCTGGCCGAGCTCCTCAAGTACACCAACCCCCAGCACAGGTGACTGGCTGAGCGGAACCCGTCAGAACCTAGAGCCGGGTAGAACCGTCCACAACCTAGTGTTAATATAACCCAACAGGTCTGTTGAGATGTTTTCTTTAGTAGAACCGCTCTAACCTTCCAAAACCCTCCATTTTAAAGGGTTTACATATTATAACTCAGAAAGCATGACATTTCCAGCGGTAAAATGTTTACCATTATTAACATGTTAGACATCTTTGGAAAGCTTAGATTCTCCACAATTCAACCACCTAGTTCATTTTATGGACATAGCGAGCACCAAAGCACAATCACAGCAGCATGTCATACTGTAGCATGACAAAGCAGCCCTAACAAGCAAGCATGTCTTTATTACTGCTGTTCAAAAATGACCTATTGATTTGGAGAATAAAAAAATAACTTTGAGTCTTGTTTGAACTGATGCAGCTTGGATATTTTACTCACCGAAGTTTCATGTATATATTCAGAATCTAGAAGGTGTTAGCTTTCAAATAACGTATCACACATGTTATTTGGGCTTACAGTTACTCAGTTATTTGCTTTTCCATTTGGGTATGCAAAATAGGCGAATTTCCCAGAAATGAGGTGGATAATAAGGGGCTAAAGCATGGTAAACATTTAGTTTTCATGTGGGTTCTGCACTCGGTCGGGTTCCCCCTCCTCGAAGTAGAAATGGACCAGAATCAGCTCTCCTGTTCTCTGTAGATCAGGTTTTTGTGATCTAGATCTAGAGCAACCTGTTCAGCCATCTTTGTCATCCAGAATGACAGACGTTTTCCCAAAGGAAGCTTAGAGTTTGAGCTTGTTCGCTGAGGTTTTATTGGCTCCTCTTGCGGTTCAGCCTAGTATTCATTGATTCAGTCATCCATTCCATAAAATAGAATAATAAAATAGAATGAAATTATATATAATAAGGTCTAGACAGACCAATCTAGATCAGCAAGTCTAGATGAACCGGTCTAGATGACTCGGTTTAGATGAACCAGCCTAGATGAATCGGTCCAGATAAACCAGCGTAGATGACTTTGTGTAGATGAACCAGTCTAGATCAATCGGTCTAGATCAACCAGTCTAGATGAATCGGTCTAGATGAACCAGTCTAGATGAATTGGTCCAGATGAACCAGCCTAGATGACTCGGTCTAGACTAACCAGTCTAGGTGAACCGGTCTAGATGAATCGGTCCAGATGAACCAGTCTAAGTGACTCGGTCTAGATCAACCAGTCTAGATCAATCGGTCTAGATCAACCAGTTTAGATGTATCGGTCCAGATGACCCAGCCTAGATGACTCGGTCTAGATTAACCAGTCTAGATGAACCAGTCTAGATGATTTGGTCTAGATGAATCGGTCCAAATGAACCAGTCCAGATTAATCGGTCTAGATGAACCAGCCTAGATGACTTGGTCTGGAAGAACCAGTCTAGATGAATCTGTCTAGATTAACGAGTCTAGATGAATCGGTCCAGATGAACCAGCCTAGATGACTCGGTCTAGATTAACCAGTCTAGGTGAACCAGTCTAGATGAATCGGTCCAGATGAACCAGTCTAGATGAATCAGTCTAAATGAATCGGTCCAGATGAACTAGTCTAGATGACTCGGTCTAGATGAACCAATCTAGATGAATTCTGTCTACATGAATCTGTCCAGATGAACCAGCCTAGATGAACCGGTCTAGATGAATTGGTCTAAATTAATCAGTCCAGATGAACCAGTCTAGATGAATCGGTCTAGATGGATCGGTCTAGATATACCAGACTACATCAACCAGTTTTACTGAACCAGTCTAGATCAACCAGTCTACATTGACTAGTCTAACTGAACCAGTCTTCAGTCCTGGCTGACCTTTACTGTGGGCCACTGTGGGTGGTATTTACCTAATCAATCAGTGAACCCAGTGATCTAACCAGCAGCTTCTATCTAACTAAAATCTGCTCTATCCATCGGTTCTAGGTAAATTGTCTCTATGGTTTTAATAATCTCTCCCAGCAGAGATCAGAGACCTTCTTCGGCCTCTAGATTGTAGATGTGTCTAAATATTAAAGTCAGCAATCATATCAGATACGGAGGGACCTGAACGGTGGTGTTGAAGGACTGTTCTGATTCCTGCAGGGACTACCAGGATGTGGAGGCAGCCTTGGACGCCATGAAGAACGTGGCCAGGCTCATCAACGAGAGGAAACGGCGCCTGGAAAACATTGACAAGATCGCCCAGTGGCAGAGTTCAATAGAAGACTGGGAGGTCTGTCCCCAACGCTGTTCTGACATCTGTTAGCGGGCTGAGGAAAAGGTAGCATGAGTGTCTGTTCTGGTTCCCGCAGGGTGAGGACGTTCTGGTCAGAAGCTCTGAGCTCATCTTCTCTGGGGAGATGACCAAGCTGTCCCAGCCACAGACCAAGGGCCAGCAGAGGATGTTCTTCCTCTTTGACCATCAGATGGTTTATTGCAAAAAGGTACTGAAGCCATTTTCTATGAAATCTGAGGCTCAGAAAGTATTAATGGTCTTCACCTTCCAGCCATTTGGTTGTCCTCCTAGCAGAGGGGAGGCCTTCTTAGAGCAGCTAGTATACAGTTGTGCAAAATTATATCCTGCAGATAATGAATAAATGATTAACTAGAACTGGAGTTATAGTTAATTATTTAACTTATTCAAAATTGGGGGTAAAATCAATTTTGTGTTCTTAGTTGAATAATTGTAGCTTTAGTCTGCTTACTTACCAGGGTTTGTGGTTTCACCTCTGGATAGTTCCTGGAAAGGCTGTTAAAATCCAGGTATCCACCAATCTAGTGACCCAGGCTAAGTTATCAGCAGAGCTATTAATTATCAATAAAGAAGCTTTTATCTCTGTTTATTCACACTGTCACCAAAGGGGGTGGATCTGACCTGAGTGATAAATCGTCCGCTATATGAAACACAGAACCACTACAAGTTAAACAATGACGTCTTTATTCTAATAATTCAGGATTACAGAAAATCTAACATCTATGCAAACACTACACTCTAGAAAATAAACACAAGGAGGAATAAATGAATAGTTTAAAAATAAAACCCTAATAGTCAGTTTAACTGGCTTCTGAGACTGTTTAAGATAGGCCAGATGTTAATACATTCACTAATGTCTGTTGGAATAGCAGCAGGTATGATAACAGTACAATTAATCAACATTAAAATAATACATTCAGCTTCAAATGGTAAATGGTTAAAATGCATTAAACAAACAGCAGCAGAAGTCGTTTTAGCAAAGGTATGTGTGTGTGGGGAAGGCATGTTAATGTATGAGAGACTCCCTCTTCATGTGATGAGGGGGGTGGGGGGGTGGTAACACTGGCCCTCACCCACGTGACCACACACGGTTGAATGTGGCAAACTCTACAACTACTTTAAAGCAGAAACAACCAAAAACAGGACAGGAAAGAGAAGGAGGAAGAAATGTCACCTGCAGCTTTCACAGCAGATTTATTTCAACCAATGAACCAGAACTCCTATAACCAACACAGATTAACATCAGCATCAGTTTAGATCCCTGACCACCTGTCTCTCTCGCCGAGCGCAGCACCTCATTAATGCATCAAAAGAAAAGTGGAGGGATATTACTTTGAGATGCCTTCAGTCCGGGAGGGGGGGCTGGGGGTTACGATGGTCCGGCTCCAGCCACACGTGGGTCTTCTCCACCACAGGATCCGCTCTCAGAAAAGTTTCAGTTTGATGCTACAGCAGAGGGCCTGATGTGCTTGTAGGTGGAGGAAGTTAACTTATGGAGACCATCAAACAAAAGGCGTCCCTTTGCCGATAGGCCGTGATTTCTGCAGCGAGGTCCTCAAAAAGGGAAGGGGGTGAAGCACAAACTCAGCATTCAGCTACGGAGGTTTCTGTCTCCCCAGTTAGCGCGGCCGCTATGCACGATGGGACACTGCGATCCGTGAGAGAGAGAACTTTTGATGCAGGAAAATGAAAGCTACTTCCAGTTAGCTTTCTTTTAGCATTTCATGTGAAATGGGGTCTCTCCTTACAGGCGATGGAACCCAGGAGAAGGAGGAAGGTTTAGTTTGTGCTCTGAGTTTTAAACCATGAGTGACGTAGGAGTATTCCTGTTGAAGTATCGGTCTGTCGGTCCGTTTTGGCTGGATCTCAGGTAGGAACCGGTTCCTATAACGCTGAAACCCAGAAGGTCACTGATTCTGCAGCAATCCCTCGAAGCGAGCAGCATTCAGGTCAGGTTCTCCTGATCCACAGGAACTTTCTATGTTCGCCTTTAGTGGATCCATCCTGGAGAGGAATAGATGAGCTGTGATCCAGGATCCAGAGTCCAGGTCCAGTTCAGCCAGAGGAGACCGGTGGGAGACAGAAGAAGCTGAATAGGAAGGACAGGGCCAGGAGGGGGCTTCGTGCTGAACCTTCTGTTGTTGTTTCAGGACCTTCTGCGCAGAGACATCCTGTACTACAAGGGACGCATGGACATGGACCTGATGGATGTGATGGACGTGGAGGATGGCAGAGAGAAGGACTTCAACATCAGTGTGAAGAACGGTCTGAAGCTGCGGGTCCGGGGCAGCGATGAGGTCCACCTCCTGTGTACCAAGAAACCCGAACAGAAGCAGCGTTGGATCCGGGCCTTCGCAGAGGAGAGGAAGCAGGTCCACCAGGATCAGGAGACAGGTTTGACTTTATCTCAGCTTCCGGTTTAGTTCAGGGTAGAGGGAGCCGTTCAAAGCAGAACCTCCTCCCGAACCCATCTGCAGGTCCCCAGGATGCTGATGTTCTCTGAAGAACCAGAGGCCAGAACCAGAACTTCCATCCGGGTTCTACAGGTTCAGCAGTTATGTTTGACTTTCAGGTTGTTTCGAGGTTCCTCTGGGTGACCCATTCTATTCAGTTTATTTCTACAGCTCTAGCCCACAACATCTAGTCTGGAGTCGCTCTCCAGAAACAATCCAATCAGTTCATTCAGCAGAACCAGAACCAGGCTCAGTGTGGGCGGCCATCTGCTGAGACTGACTGGTGTTCATGGGTACAGAAGCGGACAGAGAAAAATAACATAGAAGCTCTGATCTATAAGCATTTTCTCTATTAACGGTAACAGTCTTAAGTGCTGATGGCAGCAGATCAGCTTGCTGCTGTCCTTCTGACCTGGATGAGATGAAGGACGTAATCTGAAGGCTGATCTCTGCTTAAGAACGTTTCTCCATCTGTTTTTCAGGATTCTCTCTCACCGAAGTCCAGAAGAAACAAGCCATGGTGAATGCCTTCAGAGGTCATCCAGCAGGGAAACCCAAAGGTCAGCAGCCTGGTTGCTCTTATAGTTCCAGAGCAGAACATCCAGTCTGTAGACCACCCAACATCAGCAAACACCTCTTTGGTCCCTCTTCAGGGTGACAGTGGAAGAGTTTGGACCACAACCAAGGAATCTGACCTTTCTGCCACTCTGAGCTCAATAAACAAACATTAAATACGGTGGGAGGGAAAATTTCTAATGTCAAAACATAGAAATAAAGTATTGACCTTGGACCGGTACCGGTACAGACAGCGGGACAGCTGGCCCTGATGGTCCCCTGCAGACTTTTTAGATTGGACCTGTCCTTTTTGGGAATAAGACAAACCACACAGAGATGCAATGCTGCAAGATTTTTTATCTTCATGTCATGTTAGAACAGGTAATTAAACTTTAGAACCAGGCAGATGTTCTCTACTTTCATAGTTCTACTGAGGACAACAGCAGCAGTGTCTGGATCAACTGCAGCTGTCTGATCTACTTTCTTAGTTCTAGTGAGGATGCAGGCAGCAGCATCTAGATCAGCTGTCTGATCTACTTTCTTAGATGACATTTAAGTGACAGGTGACCCCATACAGGAACCACATCCAGGCAAATGAGCTCTGAGGAACTAACAGACTCTGCAGAATAGGAGAACAGAGAGAGAGAATGAAGCAGAATGATGAAAAGGGTCCCTATGTCCTCCAGCAGTCTAAGCCTATAACAGCAGAACTATAGAGATAGATCAGGATAACCTGAGCCACTCTAACTATAAAGCTTTATCAAAAAGGAAAGTTTTAAGCCCTAGCCTTAAAAGTAGACAGGGTGTCTGCCTCACAGGACTAAAAACTGGTAGTTGGTTCCAAAGAAGAGGAGCCTGAGAACTAAAAAAGATCTGCCTCCCATTCTATTTTTAGAAATTCTAGGAACCACTGAAGAAGAGAGTGCACAATTGAGAGCGAAGTGCTCTGTTAGGAACATAAGGAACAATCAGATCTCTGATATCAGATGGAGCTTGGCCATTTAAGGCTAGGCTTTATATGTGAGAAGGAGGATTTTTAAATTCTATTCTGGATTTAACAGGAAGCCAATATGAAGAGAAGCCAGGATAGGAGATATGATCTCTCTTTTTCATTTTCATCAGAACTCTGGCTGCAGCATTTTGGATCAGCTGAAGGCTTTTTAACTACAGTTTGTGGACTTCCTGATAGTAAAGAATTACAATAGTCCAGCCTTGAAGTAACAAATGGGTCCAGTGGTTCTGGATGTTCTGCTCATTGATAAATGATGGAGCTTCACTTGAGTCCGTGTTTGAAGGCAGCAGTGCTGGTCCAGCCTCTCATGTTCTGCTCTCTCTGCCCGCAGTGACCCAGCCGTATTGTGACTTCCTGCTCGTCAGAAACATCCGTCCCTCCCCCCGCCCTGCCCAGCAGCAGGTCTTCATGCTGGCGAGGCGAGCGCCAAAACCACCTTCTGGCATAACATAGGTAGACTGACACCTTTCCAGAAATGAACCAAAAGCAGAGGAGCTCTCTGCTGGTGCCTGCATGGACCCTTTCAATGGTTCCTCTTTTCTTTCCCATCTAAACCTTTGATGGCTCATGGTTGGACGGGTGAAGCTGACTGTGATGGGATAGAGGCGGGGCTGGTTTTGAAAGCACTTTTTATTGGTTGGATAACAATCAGACATGGGAGCAGTCTCTGTGGACACTGGTACAAACTTAACCCAGAGGGAACGCTCTGCTTCTTAACTTTAGACCTTGACCTCTGCTGGGTGTAATGGACTTCTGACTGAAAAAGTTTCCTCACTTCTCTATGCTTCTGTTCTATGATTTGCCAACTAGCTTCTTCTGTTATTATCTGATAATGTGATATAGTTTGCCTCCATGTTCATGCTGGTTCTGTGTCTGCTTTAAAAGGGAAACAGGTTGTGTTTTTGGATCCTTTCCAAGTTGTTTTCAGTGTCTTGTGGACTCTGTCTTTGGCTCTTCTTTGGAAGAACGATGCACCAAACTTGACTCCAGCCAAAGAAGATAAGGAAATTCCATTTCCTCATCAGACGAAGGTCCGAGGTCCGGAGGAACCATTAGCGCTTTGCTTCAGTCTGATGTTTGACTCTCCTCTCGTCTCCCACTGACTGAGAGAAACCAGCCGCTCTGAGCTCCTCTCCATGCCATGTTCTGTTGTTTTACACAGTGCCATCTGAGATGTGACACACATAGATATAACTATACTGTGAAGAAGTGTTTTTTATAACTCTGGTGAGTGCTGATGTAACCGAGCAGCCTCCTCCTCTTCTGGTTCTTTGATCTAGCAGTGCTTCTCGTCTCCAGTGTTCCTGCTCCGTGCTGGAGTCTGGCCTCAGATCAGCACAGCAGCTATGTCAACAACTTCTACTTTCTGTTCAAATGTTATCTGATATTAAACATTCCTTACAGAAACACTGACTCCTTATTAACATGGTTCCAGCTCTATATTCTAACAACTTTGTTTTATTTCTCAGTGTTTGTAGGTGGTGGACCAGATCTTGGAAATCTCTAATTAAAATTAGAGCGTAATGGTTAACTCTAATGGTAAGGCCTAATAGTAGAGCCTAATGGTTGAGCCTAATAGTAGAGCCTAATGCTAGATGTAATGGTAAGGCAAAATGGTGGAGCCTAAAAGTAGTACCGAAAAATGAAATGACGTTTCCTTATCATTAAGGATAAAATATTGATCTTGCACATCTAAAAAAAATCTATATATTTTGAAATATTTTAGATTATAATTTAACATAAAGATTATAAAAACATATCTATGTTAAAATCTTTGTTATAGTGTAATGGTAGAGCCTAATAGTAGAATCTAATGGTAGGGCCTACTGGTAGAACATAATGGCCGAGCCCAATGGTAGAACCTTATGGTGGAACCTAATGGAAGATCCCAATGATAGAGTCCAATGTTATAACCTAATATTACAGCCTAATGGTGGAACCTAATGTTAGAGCCTAATAGTAGAGCCCAATGGCAGAGCCCAATGTTAGAACCTAACCGTAGAACTTAATGGTAGAGACTCATGTTGGAGCCCAATGGTAGAGAGCCTAATAGTAAAGCCCATTGGAAGAACCTAACGATAGAGCCTAATAGTAAAACTTAACAGTAGAGCCTAATGGTAGAGCCTTATGTCATGGCCTAATGGTAGAGGCTAATGGTAGAGCCCAATGGTACAGCCTAACGGTAGGGCCAGATGGTAGATCCCCATGGTAGAGCCCAATGGTAGAACCTAATGGTAAAACGTAATGGTAGAATCTAATGGTAGAGCCCAGTGGTAGAACCAAATCGCAGAGCGTAATGGTAGAATCCAATGTTAGACCCAAATGGTAGATCCCTATGGTAGAGCCCAATGGTAGAACCTAACTGTAGAGCGTAATGGTAGAAACTAATGGTAGAGCCTATTGGAAGAACCTAATGGTAGAGCCTAAAGGTAGAATCTAATGGTAGAGCCTAATGGTAGAGCCTATTGAAAGAACATAATGGTAGAGCCTAATAGTAGAATCTAATGGTAGAGGCTAATGGTAGACTCTAATAGCAGAGCCTAATGTTCGAGCCCAATGGTAGAGTCCAATGTTAGAACCTAACCATAGAGCCTAATGGTAGAGCCCAATGGTACAACCTAATGGTATAGCCTAATGGTAGATCCCTATGGTAGAGCCAAATAGTAGAACCTAATTGTAGAGCCTAATGGTAGAATCTAAAGGTAGAGTCTAATGGTAGAACCTAATTGTAGGATCTAATGGTAGAACATAATGGTAGAGCCTAATGGTAAATTATAATGGTATAATCTAAAGCTAGAGTATAATGGTATAGCTGAATGGAAGGGCCAAATGGTAGAGCCTAGTGGTAGAACATAATGGTAGAGGCTAGTTGTTATGATTCTGGCCTTCCTGCTGGTTTTACCCTCTGCTCTGTGTCAGCAATGAAGTTTAATTTAAGCCTAAAGGTAGACTCTAATGGTAGATGATAATGGTAGAGCCTAATAGTAGAACCTAATGGTAGAGGCTAATGGTAGACTCTAAAGGTTGAGCCTAATAGTAGAATCTAACGGTAGAGGCTAATGATAGACTCTAATAGTAGAGGCTAATGTTAGAGCCCAATGGTAGAGCCCAATGTTAGAACCTAACCATAGAGCCTAATGGTAGAGCCTAATGGTAGAAACTGATAGTAGAGCCAAATGGTAGAGCCCAATAGTAGAACCTAATGGTAGAGCCCAATAGTAGAACCTAATGGTAGAGCCTAATGGTAGAATCTAATGGTAGAGCCTAATGGTAGAATCTAATGGTAGAGCCTAATGGCAGAACCTAATTGTAGGAATCTATTGGTAGAGCCTAATGGCAGAACCTAATTGTAGGGTCTAATGGTAGAACATAATGGTAGACCCTAATGGTAAATTATAATGGTATAACCTAATGCTAGAGTATAATGGTAGAGCTAAATGAAAGGATCTAATGGTAGAGCCTATTGGTAGAACATAATGATAGAGGTTAATTGTTATGGCCTTCCTGCTGGTTTTACCCTCTATTCTTTGTCAGCAATGAAGTTTAGTTTAGAGCCTAATGGTAGAGCCTAATGGTAGAAACTGATAGTAGAGCCAAATGGTAGAGCCCAATAGTAGAACCTAATGGTAGAGCCTAATGGTGAGGCTAATGGTAGAGCCTAATCTAATGTTAGAGCCAAATGGTAGACTCTAATGATAGAAGCTAATGGTAGAGCCTAATAGTAGAATCTAATGGTAGAGGCTAATTGTAGACTCTAATGGTAGAGCCCAATGGTAGAGTCCAATGTTAGAACCAAACTGTAGAGCCTAATGGTAGAGCCCAATGGTACAACCTAATGGTAGAGCCCTATGTTAGAGGCCAATGGTAAAATCTAATGTTAGAGCCAAATGGTAGATCCCTATGGTAGAACCTAATGGTAGAATCTAATGAAAGAGCCTAATGGTAGAACCCTAATTGTGGACTTCTCACGGTAGACACCTAACGGTAGACCCCTAATGGTAGAGCCCTAATGGTAGACCTCTCACGGTAGAGCCCTAATGGTAGACTCCTAACAGAAGGCCCTAACAGTAGACCCCTAACGGTAGACACCTAACGGTAGACCCCAAATGGTAGAGCCCTAACAGTAGACCCCTAATGGTAGACCCCTAATGGTAGACCTCTCACGGTAGAGCCCTAATGGTAGACCCCTAACGGTAGAGCCCTAACAGTAGATCCCTAATAGTAGACCCCTAATGGTAGACCTCTCACGGTAGAGCCCTAATGGTAGACCCCTAACGGTAGAGCCCTAACAGTAGATTCCTAATAGTAGACCCCTAATGGTAGACCTCTCACGTTAGAGCCCTAATGGTAGAGCCCTAATGGTAGAGCCCTAACAGTAGACCCCTAACAGTAGACACCTAATGGTAGAGCCCTAATGGTAGACACTTAACATTAGAGCCCTAATGGTAGAGCCCTAATGGTTGACCCCTAATGGTAGAGCCCTAATGGTAGATCCCTAATGGTAGACCCCTAATGGTAGAGCCCTAACAGTAGACCCCTAAAGGTTGAGCCCTAATGGTAGACCCCTATCAGTAGAACCCTAACAGTAGACCTCTCACGGTAGAGCCCTAATGGTAGGCCCCTAACAGTAGGGCCCTAACAGTAGACCCCTAATGGTAGACACCTAACGGTAGACCCCAAATGGTAAAGCCCTAACAGTAGACCCCTAATTGTAGAGTCCTAATGTTAGACACCTAACGGTAGAGCCCTAACTGTAGATCCCTAATAGTAGACCCCTAATGGTAGACCTCTCACGGTTGAGCCCTAATGGTAGAGCCCTAACAGTAGACTGCTAACAGTAGACACCTAATGGTAGACCCTTAATGGTAGAGCCCTAACAGTAGACCCCTAATGGTAGACACCTAACG
>JAGKQL010000057.1:33588037-33610862 GCA_018398635.1 Cyprinodon brontotheroides
TATATATATATATATATATATATATATATATATATATATATATATATGTTTGTATGTATGTATATATATATGTATACTTATTTAGAAAATGTTGTCCATGCCTGAACCCATTCTCACCTCCTCCATCTCCCTCCTCATCAACCCATTACTCGTTCCTCTTCATACAATCATCTTTACCTCCTCATTCTTTTCCCTCATCTTATTCTCTGAGGGGAGTGGGGGGTCCTAAGTGGGCTTGAGAAAAGCCATTTCCCGAAGACTACACCCCCACATTCACTCTATCCAGTCCACACTCTCTATCCATCCATCCCTTTGACCCATTTTTCAATAAACCTTTAAACACATACTGTATCTTTGTGGACCTTAGAGAATATAGATTGGAATCCAGTAAATAAAATGGAAAGAAATGTAATTTGTTTGTTTTTTTCATTCTAAAATGAATGAAAGGAAAGGTTTCTTTATTTTTCCACAATACTCCAAACTGACCTTTGTTTTACCCAGATTTACTTGAACATTTTCATGGTGTATTCTTTTAGCTTACTGTGAAAAATTTTCCTCACATCTTTAAAGAAGCAGACGACTCCTGTCGTGTCTGTCTCCCCATGTGCTCTATTCTATTTAGTCGATGCTTTCAGAGCTGTCATCAATGTTTATCTCTGCTCTCATGTAGATCCTGCGGACATGCTGGCCACACAGTTTGTCAAAAAGGAATTTGTCAATAATATATGGCTCAGACACAAGTTTTTGTCTCTCCAGAAGAAAAACAAATCAGGGCTGTCTAATGAAAGCTGTGAAAAAAATGAAAATCCACAAACAGCTTGATGTGTGTAATATATCAAACATATGAATCTGTGCCTGTCCTTGCTCCCACACACACCAGCGCCATGAGTACATGCAAACACTCAAGTCAACACTCAAGTATAACGACGGTGTGATTTATGAGCGCAACATTTGACGCAGGGCTGCTGGGTAATGCATTTAGCTCTTATCTGCCTTGCCTGTAGAAGGCAGCTTTCCAAACCATTTGCAACAAAAGATTCAAACACCAACAGAAATGCAGAGAGAGGAGAAACATGAGAAAAAGGCTTTGTTATTGATAGGTTCTTGGTTTGGCTGTGAGCAGGAGGTGAGTGCCGCATTTGTACCGACTGTAAAATCAAGGGTGAAGTCAGAAAGGAGGATAACTTGTTAGAAATGAAAGAATACATGGCTTCTATAGAAAATAAAATATCAAAGGTTATTGGACTTTCTGAGGGTAAATTGTTTTATTTAAGCTGTGGGATCTGTGGATGCTTTGTGTCTGGAAATGGAGATGTGAAAACACAACCTATTTGATCCAAGCTAATAAGCTCCAACATAATCCCCTCACTTTGGTCTTTTTGGAATAGAGCGTAGGTGGAATGCTCATAAAGGAGAGGTAGCTGAAAGAAAAAAGGCACACTAACACTTTTACTAGATGTACTGAACAACTGACTTCATGTTAGGAGTAGGTGTTAGAATATTACAGTCAAGAGAAATCACAAAGAAAAGGCAGCTCATTTACTATTTCATGTCTACAGAAGCTTATAGATGCAAAGTCCAAGTAAAGGTCTGGTTCACTGTACACACAATTTAAAATAACGACTTTTTTGTTTGGTTTACCAGCAGGAAAGAACTAAAAGGGATTAACTCTGTGAACTTTATCATTGTTGCTTCACAGAAAGTGTGCATCACAAATCTGGTCATGATGTTGTTTTAAACAATTTCCACATTATTGTAATGAACTGAGTAGACGCTGCTGAAGCATTAAAGAAAACTTCAGTAGAAAATAGCTCACTCTGTAGATACAATAAGCTCATAAATACATCTTTTTCTCTCCAGGCAAAAACAACATACTGTTGAGTTCAAATCGGTAAATTTAAAAACTTTAACTTTTGTTTCTGAGATGTAAGAAACATTTTAAATTTCTATACATATGCAAGATATGACATATTAATCTGGGAAAGCCCAAGCAACATTACAGATTCACCACAATAGAATATGTATACAGAAAATTGGTAGTATTTTGGCCCCAAGATGGAAGCCAGTGAGGTTCTTAATTAGAGTTTTGATGTAGAACAACTGTTTTTAATGATATATGTTTTAAAACCTAACATAATTAGGCTGTTAAGTATAATACACATGTATGCCTCTCCATCAATTACAGATACTAAGATATGTTGTAATGTTTTATTCCATCTTTCTCAAATTTCTAACCAGTTTGTGCAGTGCATATTGATTTCTTTTGTTGAGATTAGGATCATCATCTTCATTACATTACCTAAAGCTGCAGGAGATATAATGGAAAAATACTGAGCAGCGAGGACTGGTTTCGATACTTAAAAAAAAATCTCTGTAAGTGGTCTGAAGCCACAACACAGATTAAAAACATTGGGCACCTGCTAATCACAAAACCTTTTAGATAATAACCAAAGATGTAACACGTTGCGAATGACGTCATATGAGGAAGAGGACAACCCTTGTAAGAGTGTAATCAGGGTTATACCTATCTAATTTCTTCATGATTCAGTGCCCCTTTTTCATTCCGTGCCCATGTTGTCATCTGAAAAAAAAAAAGACTCATCACTGACATTCATCCTTTCTCCACTTTGCTTGTGAATAAAAGGAGTTAAACTTTGTCCAACCAGAGAGTCATCCTTGAGACCCATATTGTTGTAGCTGTGAATCGCCTCTGGGGTGCAGAGCTTATGACTGAAGACCAAATTCCATTCTATAAAATAGTATATACGCGGATTAAAGCTGTGGTGCCATTTTTAGACTTTATTTCTGAATACAGTGAGAAAATGTATGTAATCTGTTATGAATTTAACGACTAAATAAATCGGAATCAGAACTTTAGCTTGGGTAGTATTTTCACTTATTATAACAATCTGTAGCTCCATTACACTAAAACCAATCAGGTTAAGTTCTGACCAAGCTTGTATCAATCCGCGTCAAGCTTGGTTCCTTACGACCGTTTATAAATCACGCTAGCACTGTTCCTCGTCTCCTAGTGAGGATCTACGGTACTACTGCTCTCTGGAGGATAAATAAGCAAATCAACATGACGGCTATCATATTATTCAGGAAGTTTGGTTATAATTGTGATATTTCATTGTTTGAAGAGAGTCAGGCGAAGAAGGTAGCCTTTGGTGAATTTGCTTGACAGAGTCAGCTTTTGGGAAGTGGATACAACAAAACGATAGTCTAATCAGGGCTTACAGACACAGGAAACAATGACAGAGGTTAATTACATTACTAAGCAGAATTATCACTGGAAATCGGCATGGCACAGTAGGGAAGTTTTAGTATTTATGAATGTCTGAAATGTCATGATTACTGAGGCTGACTGTAAGGAGATGACGCAGTCTGCTCATGCACTCTTTGTTATCTGACAACTGAGCCTGAACTTAACCGTGTTGAGCTCTACTGATGAACTAGTACCAGTTTAGAGTGGTTCGGTTGTGTCTGACATGGTCTTGTTCAGTTTTGTGTGGCATATATACTCAACAGTTATGTCAGTTACCGTGCTCAGACTGACCTCGGCACGGTTCCAAAAGAAAAGTGTAAATGGTGCTTGTATTGACATAAAATCATACAGACCAATTCAGACTGTTGGTTATTCTTTCACTTAACGAGGGGAACCAGCTTTTGTTAAAATAAAGAATTAACTTAAACCTAATTAGATCGTATGAATTAATAATTAATCATACACTTTCAATATGATGTTGGTCCTGGGACTAATGGCAATTTTTTTGCAAATGCAAAGAGTCCTATGTATATTATCCAAGACGTTAAAGGCAAGTATATCCAGAAATGTTGTGTATTCATGTTTTTTGTTTTTTTGTCATTGCATTGGTAGAGGATTTATTCACTGTTCCATTTTAAAAAGATGTGCCTTTTAAGCACGGGGGAACATTTAAAAATCTGATTAAAAGATGCAAAAATTCCATCAGAAGGTGTTGGAGTGATACAGAATAAGTAAATCTTTTGAGTCCCAACCCCTCACTCTTTAAAACACCCCTTAAGTTAAAAGAGAGTTAAAGTCTGCAGCAACTCCAATTTAGTTTTTCTGGTGAGAGCAATTTTCAAGGAGATACAAATATATTATTAAGGGAGAAAGGGAATCTAGCAGCAGCATGCACAACTGAAGATGTGGGCGGATAGAGAGAAATAAACTGGATATAATGACAAGAAATCCTCTCATTATTTCTTCTTCTTTATATCACAAATTCACACACAACCAATTTCTTCTCCCTCCAGCTATGTACTCATGTGGAGGTTTAAATCAAAGGATATGAGATAAATTGAGGCTTAGCACATTCGCCTGCCAAGTTTAGCTTGTCTTTCATTTCCCCATCTGTCTGTCTCTCTCTTCCACTTTACCTCCATACCAAATGTGTTCCTTCTTTCTTTTGTCTGTGTGCGAATTAACTCATCTATTGACTACATCATGCATTCAGAAAAAAAAAAAACAAAACAAAAAACACAACTTAAAAATGTAATTACTATAGAAATAGTCTGAATTATCCTTTTTGTCCCTTTAGTTACAGGGTAAGAGGTTTGCAGTGAGTACTGACTTCTCCTGACCCAAATGTGTTATTACCACTAATAGAGCAAAATACCCCAGATGTTTGAAACTTCCATCCATCGATAAAATGCTTGTTCAGGGGGAGATGACCTGCCTGAAGCTGTTCAAAGAAGATAAAAACGTAATTTCAGCACATTAAGCCATTTTGCCCTTTGAGAGGAACAGGTGTGTAATTGGCTAGAACAGCAAAATTGAATAAAGTTTTATTACTTGAAATAGAAAAAAGAGAAAAATGGTAACTTTCCCTCGAACTTTTTCAAGCTGAGTGATGCTGTATTTGTGTAAAACCCATAACACTAGACCTTGACACAGCTAGTGTAATACTGCCCACTGCATGACTTAGGACATAAATGGCTTGTTTAATGGGTTTCTACTTGACACCCTTTCCTAAAGGACAGAATCGTGTGAAGAATAGTCATGCCTCTGTACCTTCTCGGGTGAGTTTTTGAAGGCTTGCATTAGACGAGGTTGATGGAGCAGCAAAATTCAAATTAATGTACCAAATATAGCAAACAAAAGTTTTAGTGCTTGCTTGCCGTTTTTTGTTTTTTTTTTCATTTTTTTTTTATTTCTTTTAAAAATAGTAATGGCAAACATTTATCTCACATAGCCGTTTCTGCTGCTTAAATGCAAGCATTTCTCTCTCAATATCTCCAGATGGCATGTACCAAAACTAATAAAAGCTGAGATGAACACATAAAGACAATGCGCCTCAAACCATTTGGATAAGTCGCTCCAATAGATAAAAAAAAAAAAAAAACATGTCTAATTTGCATCTTCTTTTTTTCAACATTTTAAAAGTTTGCCTAAAAGTCACATGAAATACATTTACCTTTATTCAATTGAATTTACTTGGGTAACTTTAAACAAAAATGCACTTGTACATTGATATACATTTTACTCAAGTAATATTCTTGTACAAATAATGCTACCGTTATGGATTTATATTCAATTGCAATCCTGGTTGGATGCCATATTTATGTTGTGAATAACTGTTCACCAGCTGGGAAGTTATATTTCTGATACTTTAAGACGTTTATTGCCCTCCCCCGTAGGGGTGGTAAATATCTTATTTAATCAGATATTATTTTGGCTGTTATATATTGTTTATTAACATACGTCCTACTAGCTGTGTGTTAGAACAATAAATGAAAGAGTGATTCGAGCTCAAATCATGGTCAAACAGTTAATTCTGCACATACATGGAATAAATTCACTACAACTTCTGTTCAAAATATTAAAGTTTATTAACAAAAATCATTCAGCTCCAAGTTAAACATTTTTCTGTTTAAAACTCTTAACTAAACTAGTGAAACTCAACCAAACTACTATGTACAAAGAGGAAAGGGAAAAAAATGAGTAGCAAACCATATTACAGTATTAAGATTGATTCTGTGTTTGAAATACAATGTTTATCTGGAAGAAATTGGGATATCAAATTAGCTTTTCACCAATTTAGAGAAATTGAATGTTTTCAAACTAATTCACAGTGCAAATCCATGAGGTATAAAACATTATTTGACAAATAATGTTTTATTAAATGATTTGCTTAATCAGGAACCAATAACCCTTTAGTTAAAATGATTCTTTACCCTTTTAGAAATAGCTAGCAGTGAATAGACATGAGGATTCCATGAAATGACTCTTGGTCATACTTGTTAATCAAAATGTAACGAGCATATGAGGAACCCGTGACAGCTAATGTTATATCAGTATTTAAACCCTAAATGAAATAAAGCTTGTCCAAGCTTCAACAATGGCTCAAAACATATTACTGTAGCATAGCAAGCAGTCCATCCTGTTAGCTTTGTCTTTGCTCATCAGTAGACACATGAAATGATCAAAATCATCAAAAGACATACTGTTTGTTCTGTCCCTATTTGTGCCAGACCTTGCAGAGGTATTACAGCTGCTTATGAGCCAAAATTGCAACCTTTTTTCTGGTCACAATGTCAAGATGAAATATGAGCACTCCAATTGGTTCCAATGTCCAAAAACCATGGTCATGGCATATGGCAAAACAAACCTCTTACTTGAGTCAAATTTCTGGTTGCCATGAGTAACTTGAGCTATTTGGGGCTATTATAAAAGTGGCTGCAGTGATTCTTGTGATCTGTCTTTATTCTTTATTCTCTCCTCACTCATCAAAAGGACCTAAGCATATCTGAACACCTCCACTCCAAGATGAAACTCTCCTCCAACCTGAGCGGAACTTGTCACGTTTTTCCAGTCGATAACCATGGCATTGGATTTGGAGGAGCTGACCTTAAAAAAGGATTTGGAAAAGTGTCTTTTTTCTGCATGGATTTGTTATTACCTCCACAAAGGAGGTTATGTTTTTAAGAGATTTTGTGTGTTTGTCTGTCTTTGTACAGTACAACTTTTTATCAGAGGTGTCCCTCATGCCAGGGAACAATCCATACAATTTTGGCTATGATCCAGATCATAATTTGAATACAGGATTTTTTTTTTTTTTTAAGATTTTCTAACATTGTTAGATAGGGATATTTCGCGGAACAAGGAGTTCCCCACTTAACCAGACCGTGGCAGCAATGACTTTTGACAGCCTTTGCATCGGACTCAAAAAGTCCGGAGGAATTTTATTGAACATAAAAAGACATGAAAAGGGAACATTGTTGCTTTCAATTGAAAATGTATGAACGGATTTTATGGACATTTTTTACCAGGGCTACACCAAAGGAACAATTCGTTACATTTGGTAATGATCTAGAACATTGGAAGTTATAACTATAGATGTAAGTCACAATTTGGGGCGTAAATTAATCCAAACGATCTCTTGGATGTATCTACTTTTGAGTAAAAAAATGTTAAAGTAGCGAAACATTTAATTATGTAAAACTTTTAAGTGCTCTACCCACCTCCACTTTGATAGAGCTACATAAAATAAACCGCCTAAAGCCCCGTTCACACCTTGACGATTTAGACAGCTTATGCCTGACGTACAAAACCACGCTGAAATACGCAGGCACACATAGACATACAGCAAGTATGTCGACAAATTTTGAGCATGACGTATGCCAGCGTATGCTCATAGGGCATAAGTTACAGGTAAGATATCTGATCATTGACATACGTGAAGTGTAAGTTACTCATAAGTCATGGTGTCTAGCTTATAAGTAACTTGTGCATGACTTGTGTGTAACTTATCTCCATCACATATCAACGTATTTCACGTGTTCCAGGCGACCACTGAGAGTGTTTTTAATGTACGGCTACTATATAATTCTGTATGGAAGCGTTGTGGTATAAACGGGGTTCACAGGAGGAAACCTTCAGTTCTCCTCCAGACTTCATCCCCATCATGGGGTGATTTAGAAGGTGAGTTTCACTGATCCTGCCTGCGTTCACACCTACAGACACAACCAACAAACTACCTAGCAAACATGACGCTGAATGCTACCCTCTTTCTTTCTTTTTTCTTTTTATTTATTTATTCTTTTTTTCTTCTGGTGGGCAGTAAATAGCAGCTAAACAGAATAAATGTTTGCAAGGCCGGGCACCTCCATTGCATTGTTGCCCCCCTCAGGACACTGGCTTGGGCATCATTTCGTGGGCACTACGCTGTTGTGCGTTATGCATAAGTTAGGCTGTAGTTGGACATATGCTCTGGACTCATTATGAATACTCTATACATATGCCAAAAATTAAAAAAATACATAGAAAGTTCAGACTATGCTCACATTTTAGAAGATTTGGGGATGTCAGACATACGCTGGCTAAATTATTAAGGTGTGACAGAGGCTTACAACAGTTTAGCACCAACTGGTGGTAGTAGTCAGAGTGCTGCTATTGCAGAACGGCATAGAGCTGTGACTTTTGAAAGTCCTCTGGCATTGAATATACACAACTGTACTCATGAATTAATGATGCCCATGTGCCCTGCAGGAGTAGATATAAATGTGCCAGGATGAATGCTTCTACAAACTGTAACTATCCTGTAGGAGTAATCTCAACAGTATCTTGGTCTAATTTTTTTTTATCATGAGATAAGCAAGATTCTGGATGAGCAACCTTCCAATGTCAACTTTTAAAGGGTTGATATTTCAGCAGCATGCTTCTTTTCTCTACAAGTCGTGCAGGAAGCTGAGATGGCGTGCAGGGATTTAACCATGGCTTTCTGCTCCTGCGCACCCATTGTGGTGACTCATACTCAAATGACTAAGTTATGCAGGGAATTCAGTTTTCATTAGTGAGTTTCCATTCCCACCTGACTCAGGTGTAGAAAAGCACATCACTATTCTGAAAAATGCCAAAGAGAAAAGAAACAACAGAACACTTTTCTATACTTTTTGACCCAATCAATCAGCATGTATACAGCAGAGGATATTCAAGCTACATTTAAAAAAACAATAAATGGAGTCAATAAAAGATGGTGTAATTGTTTTTTTTTTCTCCTGTTTTTCAAGGTTTACTGGCCAATCAATAATGAGATTATCATTAAAGGAGGTATCTGTACCTATAGCAGTGTGGACAGGTGCCAAATTCAGCTGTAGATTGACATTCAGCAGGCTTGTCAACACATGGAAGCATGAAGTACTCCATAATTACTTTTTGATGCTGTTATTGAAAACATGTTCACTGCTAAGCCAAATTATGAGTTAAAACAAAGAATTTAATATTTGTATTTCTGGTCCAAAGAACGTCTGGGAGTGGTTGTTCGTAAACTGATGACTCCAGCTAAAGCATTGTGTAAATCTCCCCAAACTTATAAATTAGGTTTGCTTCACCATCTGCTGCGCATAATCCAGTCTATACTTTTTAGTTCTACTTTATTTTCCTTTATTGCATTTGCACACAGTACTGTAAATAGCCAGCTTCTAAAAGTAATTCTATATTTTTTAGTCCCTACCCTAGCAGGGTCTTGTCTGTCTGTTCCTGTTTTATAAAGGCAGGACTTTTTCCTTTGTAGTAAAATTTTGGCCCATAAAGTTTGTTTTAAAAAAAAAAGTAAAAACAAAACAAAAACACTTAAACCTGAAAAGAAAGTTTGTTAAAAAAAAAAAAAAGTTATTTACTGTATACTTGAGAAAAAAAAAGTTTTTTTTTTTTTCAGATTAAAGCTTTTTTTTCTGAAGTTGCAAATCTTGCAAAGAGGCAGTGGGTGGCTGGATCTAGCTCTCTCTGCAGCGAGGTGTACTCACTCGGACTGGTGGTTCTTCCAATTTACGTTTCATGGGAAACCTCCGACACCTACTTAAAATGCTGTGCAAATCTGTCAAAATCATATTTTATTCTCTCAGATTTGCTTTTTTGTATTCTTGTAAGCTGCCTCTCTTGATGAAATATTTTTCAAAACGAATCACATACACACAGAAATTGATGATGTTTAAAAAATATATATATATATTACCTTTCCCACGGTGCCTGGATGCAACAGCTGGGTGTACTGTAGTGTAGGTCAGCTCGCTAAAAGCTGATTTCTTCATCTGAGTGTCGCCCTTAATTAAAACATGGTCATAAGTTTCTTAGAAAAACTCCGCTAAAAGAAAAATAAAGAAAAATGTAAATCCTGCCCAATATTAGAAAAATTTGGAAAAAGTTAGAAAAACAGATCTAAAGCTGAAAAGCATTTTTTCTTTGAGTAATGTTTTTCTGAGGTGTAAATTATTTTACAGTATTTTTTTTCCCCAACAAACCTTATGGCCCCAATTCAGCTCCATACTTCCCTAAGATGGTGAAGGGTATAAACAACTTTTAAATCAAAAGAGTTTTATAATCAAGTTCTGCAAACAAAAAATCTTCTTTGAAACAAAAATAATGGGGTTTTTCAACAGCTTTAAGCACACCCAAAATTAACAAAAATAGACTTGGAAAAAAATATATCAGTATATCATAAATATAGAGTTGAATGGTTAAAACTTCAGGTTTTTTTCTAAAAGATTTCCTGTTATATTAAGAGTAACCAGTGTCACAACAGCTATCTTACATCTGTCTTGGGTTTTGCTTGAGTTTACCATTCAGTGTTTTTGTATTTGCCATCCTCTGATTAATAAATCTGGTTCTGAATCATTTTTGCTCTTTGATATTTTAGCTCAAGAGCTACTATTTCATTATAACTTGATTAACCATCCTATAAACAGATTTAAGTCCCTCTCAAGTCAGAGTGATTGAAACTGATAAACGCAGTTGGGACTTTTAAATCACTGATATTGTCTTACCTATTTTGTGCTACTCACATAACCAAAATAAAGACAGAAATTAATCAGGATCAAGACCAAGCCATTTTTTAAACATATTCTTCCCCCATTCTTACATGCTCATTTTTACCCTTTTTAGTTAAAAAATCCTCCTCAAAGGATGAGAGAGAAAACTAAGGTTTATTTAACCCTCAAACCCTCAGTTAAATGCTGAGGGTTAAATGCTGAAAAATAAACACAGATCTACCCGTCCGTGCTTCCTAAAACCACTAGTTTGCTTTACAGTGTAATGCTCCCATTTTTTCTACAAAAATAATGCTGAGCAGAGTGTATGACCCCAAACACTGTCTGAGGAACAGATTAAATAAATAGAAATTATTAAATAAATATGAAGGACCCCCACTGGCAGTTTAAAGTTTGAAGCAGTGGTACCTGTTTGACAGACCCCCTGAATATCCACGAACACAAGTAAAGGTCTACTGTACTGTTCCCTATGAGAATCTGCAATAGTAACTGACAGCAATCCTTGTCCTTTCAGAACATCACTGATAAATGAGAGACTCACACTTTTGTTCTTTAATGTTACTGAATTTTCAGGAATTCAGCCCCGTAAAACAACCAAATAATCCAAAGATTTGAGCAGTTTAAAATGTTAGTGTAAATAAAAACAGTTTCAGACATCGATCTCAGCAAAACAACAGAGTCAAACACTGCCTGAAATGCATCCATTTTTCAACACACTCCCTAACATGTAAACATAAACACAACCAAAGCTTATTTTCACACACAGAGACTGAAACTGACAGAGGTGGGGAGGAAGGAGATGACTGCATAGGAAAGGTCACTTTCGTAAACAGAGGTGGAAGGAACGCCACATACCATAAGTGACAACTGGCACTGATGCATGGAATGCAAGAAGAAATGAGTAGGGAAGAAGATAAGTACCACCGTCTACTAGACTGTATTTTTATCAAAGCACCAGGTTCAGCTTGAAATGTCATCTGTTCGTTTGATGATAGAATATATATATATATATATATATATATATATATATATATATATATATATATATATATATATATATATATATATATATATATATATATATATAATATATATATAAAAAGAGCATGCTGAACTGTTATGCATACCGTCCCCACAAGCAATTTTGTCTTTTTCTGTATGGAGCTGAGAGATTAATTATTATCCAAAACCACATCCCTGCATCAGATCACATAGACTTTAAGAACAATTATTCGCACAATTGCTCTTTTAACATGATATACGGCACACATCCAAGTTAAAGGCATGTTGCCAAGCAGCTGCACTTTGCAATTCCAGCAAAATAGCCCAATAAGAGCACCCAGTTTGTCACATAGGGAATATGTTCCAAAACAATTTAAACTTTGATCAAAAAAAAATTAGCATGCTTTCAAACTAAACATGGCACTTAGTGTGTCCTCACACTATATGGTTTTTCTCATTTTTCCATTGTTTTACCCACCAGAATTGGCACTTCAGTACAACCATAAAGCAACTTTTTAATACAAGAGCATCAAACATAAAATTTACATGTAGAGTGTTATTGCACGCTACTATATCATAACCTACCAAATATTTGGATCTAAAAGCAAAAAAATATTAATTGTAGTACATGTGCACATTGGTACATTAGCATGATGGACAACACTTGAAAGGCTTTAGGAAAAGGAGCTTTTATGAATACTTTTTATGCTGAAGTTCTCACCGTGATAGGCAAAATATCTACCCCACATGCAAAAACACAACTCAGGAGGTTGAAAAATAGTTTAATGGATCCTTCCTTGGCGGAAGTTCAACTGAAGAAACTGAATGCTGTCCTACATCCACCTATGACACAGCCAATCAGCTTTGAACCACACCTCCCCTAAGCCAATCGGCATCCAAAGTTCAACTTAAAAGTCTGCCGCTTGTCTGCTGCCTGGTGCGCAGGCGGTGGTTTGACTGCATTCAGATGACTTTATTCAACCCACCTCCAGCCCCCTCCTCCACCATCAAAGCTAAAACTGTAATCAGACTTTATTACTCCAGGACTCTTACTGCATTCTGCATCTTATTTCAACCAGTCTGGCAGAAGACCACCATGTTGAGCCTGGTTCTGCCAGAGATTTCTTCCAAACAGGGAGTTTTTCCTCTCCACCGTTGCTTTATGCTTGCTCATCATTCAAAGGTTCTCTCAACCTGTGTTATCCAAACTAGATTTTCATTTTCAGGTCCCTGTGTGAAGCTCTAGTATCAGCTCATGCAATCCACTGGATCTTCCTCATAAAGCTCAGCATACTGTCTCGCTTAACCAGCAGTTTACAGACTGACCAACTTCATCTATTCCACCCACCACTAGTTTCAGGTCTGGGGAAATAGCCTCAATCTTTGATCCTGTTCATGCATATCTATCAAAATACAGCTCTATATTTCCCTGCCAAAGACCAAGTAATTGTAGTAATACATTTCTTTTCTAATTGTCTTTTCTTCTTAATGTGAGTTTACCAGATTGAATTTAACAGAATCTTGTAAATGAACAGCATTCAAAAGAACAGATTTGAGATGGTCAGAAATAGAGTTTTTTCCATAAAAAGTTGCTTACAGGTACTGTATGTAGGAAAAGGTCACCCAGTGGGTGATGATGGGGTCAGATCCAGGAAGTTAGTTTCAGCTATATCTTAGAAGCAGCTTTTTGGAAAAATCTGCCGAAGGAGTTTGTGGACTATAACAGGAACCTGGGAGCAACAGACTGACTTAGTTCTTGTTGTGATTCAAAGGTGGGATAGGTGGAAGTTGGACAGGTCTCGCATCCAGGGAGCAATGAGGTCCAAAACTTAGATTGCTTTCCCCTCATGATTTGAAACCAGGGAGTATTCTTGATATCTGAGTCTTGGAGCATTTTCAAAGGTTTGAACATTTGGAGAAAAGAAACAAAGGGGAATACAAAAGTTAATTTCTTTCTAAAAACAGTTAAGGAACACTGGCTTAATTTTTACCATATGTTCGTAGCTCTCCTGCATTGTCCAGGCTCCGCATAGACAAGGCTGGTGGATGAGGGAATATGTATAGCAAAAAGAGACATAGTCTCCCTGAACCCGACAAAAGTATTACTCTTTCTTAAGATCATGAGCTAAATTCAGTCAAGATTTGAAATGTAGAAAAACTGTTACCTTCTTAACAGCCCTAAATAACCAAGCTCCATCAGAGAACTGGTTGTTCCTTACTTTCCTATCGCGAGCATTTTGCTCCCCAAACTGCAAGTTTGGTTTGTGAATTTATAAAAGCAATAATGAGAGGCAGAATTTTTAGTTTCAGTTTTTATCTCCTTTGGAACCAAAGTTCCATTAGGCAGAACATCTGTCTACATTGGAATTAAATTTTTTTTATGATAGAATTGGGTCTGTTTTTCTTTCCTAGACAGAAGCAACAGTGGAGCTACAGTAGTTTACTGTCACTGTATGAAAGCTCAGTGTGAAGGATATGTTGCGGAGTGAACGACACAATGCTAGAAAAAGTCTAACCAAACTGTCTGCACGGTTTGTACTTTATATGACATGTGTTGTGAATAGGCACTACATAAATAAACTCTATTGAACTGAATTACATCTCTTTGCTTGTCGTAATATTGCTGTACTCTAATCAGCTTTTAAATAATGGCTGACATATTTTGTAGGATTAAGTTTTCTTCTACATAAAGGACAACTTATAGTAATCAAATTTCCATGCAGGTTCCAGTACAGCTATTGTACATGACAGGTTCCAGGATTTAATTATGGCAGAGCAGCAAAAGCGATGCCCTTCACAGCTGAAAAGACAAGACCATTTATTGTTCATGTCGTACTTATTTCCAGCCCTGAGGTGGGTCTCGACAGCAGTGGGTACACCAGGGGGAGGTCATGACGTCCAACATGAACACTTTCATCAAACAGCGACACACCAGTAGTCCTCACTGTGCTTGCTTTTAATTCACCTTATGCGAATCACCTTACGCAAGTGGCTTTGACATGATCAAAGACAAAGCGACGAGGAAGTGATTGCAACAATGCTGCAGGCTTCAGTTGCCCGGTTTGACTGCCTTTGTCTTTCT
This sequence comes from Cyprinodon brontotheroides, assembly GCA_018398635.1. Classification (NCBI taxonomy): domain Eukaryota; kingdom Metazoa; phylum Chordata; class Actinopteri; order Cyprinodontiformes; family Cyprinodontidae; genus Cyprinodon; species Cyprinodon brontotheroides. The sequence goes on from JAGKQL010000057.1 coordinate 33,602,913, forward strand.
GTCAGTCAACTTTGTGAGCAGGAGTGTCGGAAAACATTGAAGGTGGATTAGGTTGTGTTTGAACATAACTTACCCTCAGGGAAAACTGCAATGAAGTGGATTTGGCTAATGGGAATCTGTCCATCATTAGATTCAAGCTCGCTCTACATTCAATTATCATGTTGCCAGCCTTGCAGCTTATAATTATTTACTGATCTGGCCAACTGAGCTTTCAAGTTCATATGTGAATTGTGGAAGGGGAAGAGGTTGAGCACATGAAGGTCAGTGGTAGATAAGGAGGCATTGCTGGAGTTTTAATGAGGGGGAAATTCACAAGTCAAACGGGTGCCGCTGTGCAATTGTCCCTGAAGATTTTAGTTGCTATTGGGCAAAAAGAAAATTTGTATTCTAGGGTTTTGAAGGGCAGGGAAGCACATTCACTCTGAGTGAGATTTTTATAGGATTTGTCTTTCTAAACCTCAAGTTATTCCCAGATGTGTAGTTTGCAGGAGTCTGGCAACCAAAGTGGGATTGGGAGCCAAAAAAGGCCTTAAATAAGACAGACACACGCACACACAGAGATATCGCTGTCTGGTCAGACTGTTAGCGTCAGTCAGTAAGTGTAACGTTTTAATTGGCTGAGGTAATGTATAGCCAGTAATCTAGAGGCTGCTGACATCTGGCTGGCAGGTGGCCAGGTGGGTTACCATCTGAAATCTGCTCCCTGTTTCTTGCCTCTCTATAGCCTGCTACCTTGCTCTCTGATTACAGCCTTATCGCAACTATTAATCTCACACAAGTATCTCACTCAGCGGGTCTTATTGTAGGAGCCACCTGCCCAGGAGTATGGGGGCGGACGGAGAACACAAAGATCACCTTTTTCCAAATCAGCCACTGTGCTGCATGCACATTTTTATTTAACTTTTGATTAACCTTGTCCTCCATTTGCTTATTAAAACATTTTGATGCTTGCATTTTTGTTAAAATACCTCTCACTGTGTGTTTGCAGAGGTTTGTCAGCAAAGGATTTTATTGCCATTGTTTCCATAAACAGCACTGTATTCTTCAAACTTGAACTTTTTCACATTTTGTCTTCTTATAACCATGAGCTCCAGAGGGAAGGAAAATTATTAGTTAGTTTTAAAAAATAATTTCAGAGAATTAAAAAAGTCTCAGAGTTCTCCGCAACACATCTACTGAAAAAAGGACTTGAAAGCGGCTGCCCATCCATTTATTCTAGGCCACCAGCTTAGGAGAGCATCACTCAGAGACAGCCCAGTGGCCAATGGTACCTAGAGGAGCTGCAGAGATCCCTAGCTTAGGTGAGAAAATGGAGCAAAATACAGAAGAAATACAGAAAAGCGTAGGTACTTGTTCACCATCCAGTAGGATAATGACCCTAAACTTACAGTTTACATTAAACTATATTAATGGGGCCTAAATTCAGACTTAAATCGAATTAAGATCCTGGGTTTGAAAGGCTTTGGAAATGCTGTTGTTTGACACTTTCCATCCAACCTAACCAAGCTATTTTACAAAGAGCCTTCAAAGTTGGTATAGATTTCTCTCAGTAGACCTGCCTAAATGAAGCAGGTCATTCTACAAATTAGGTCATTGGTGATTCATTTGTTTCATTTTTTCAGTTTTCAAAGTGATGATTGGTTGTCTACAATATCAATAAGCTTGTAATGCATTATCACAGAACAATCACAAGAAAAAGCTTTCACCCTGCTGTTGGGAGGTAGCAAAACATGGAGAATTATTGAGTATGAATAGTTTGGTAAAGCATTCTAGATATTGATGACTTTTGCTCAATAGCCAGTACTAGAGAAACACAACATCTTATTTCTCATTGATTCATCGCTTCCCGAGCCTTTTGTTTTCCATTATATGCTTCTTTACATTCATCTTTAAGTATGTTCTAAAAGCAACACACAGATATAGAATATATTAAAAACAAAATTTCCATTTGTTAATTGAATATCACATGTCTCCATTTAGGGTAAAAACAAACCTTAACTCAGGAATAAACTACTGACTTTTTTGGTTTCAACAAAACCATCAGATTACATTTTCAGTTTATCCAAGGGGATTTTCAAGGGTTTTCAAAGATCAAATGTGGGAGACTTTTCCCAAGCCTCAGGGAAAGCATGTCATACTTTAAGCTTAAAAGTGGAGCCATTTTTCCATAAGCAGTTCTCATTTCTTGAAGCCATCTGCATCCCAGGTTTTTGGTTAATGTGAATAGTTTTAAATCGGTGCTTTTTAATCTGTTTACAGTTTAGATGACAGGATGGCAAGATAGAAAAGATCCTTGAAGGCACATAGATTCATTTGCATTTCACCTCCAGAGATAATCAGAAAATATGCTGATGTCTGAGTAAATGCAGACTAAGAAATAATCTAATAAGACTCTCAAAGGAATTAGGTTGCTATCTGCCTTGCAGCATCCTTCAGCAGGGCAGAAGGTAAATCTTTATGGGTAAGACGTTGCTGAGACAAAAAACAAAAAAACAGCCTTAGTAGGGTTAATGGGAGAGGCTGGTGTTAGCTAAGGAGGTAGAGAGACAGCAGGGCTTGGCTGTCGAGAAAGCATTAGAGGATCCTGAAGGAAAGCTTGTTTCAGTATTAACTTCATACAGATTTGTAAAACAGACATGCACTTTTTTGATAGAACCCTTTTTTAAACTGAAGACAATTGCATTGTAGAGTTGGATAAAGCTGGCCTTGATGCTCAATCCCAATTTTTAGATGTAATTTGATCTTTTTGGTGTGGTCTTTCATACAATTAATAAAATACGATTGCAAACAGACTTCAGTCTAGACGGGTCAGGATATCAAAGTAACCCACATCTGCAGAAGAAGAATGTAGGCATCACACAGTAGCACACTTTTTACGGAGATAATGATGAATGTTACTGCCACTAGAAATCTTCGTTATGTTGTAAAAAGAAAAAAATGAAACAAAAACAATTTAGAGATGCTGGTGTCTGTTTGTTATTTTACACTCATGGCCGATGGGAGCAGACAGTATCATGACTAAATCATTAACAAAGAAGGAAGGTTTAGAAAAAAGCCCTGTATTTTACAACAGCTGTTTGCAAGGCTTTTGCCACTGCCCAGGACAAGTGCAGACTGTAGTGTGTCATCCGGTCTGTGATTGGCAACAATCTTCCATCTCTCCTGGATCTGTACGCCTCCAGGACTCTGAGGCGGGCAGGGAAGATTGTGGCTGGTCCCTCGTGCTCCAGCCACAAACAATTTCAGACACTTCACTCTGGCAGGAGCTAATGGTCAATGAAGACCAAAACCTCACGCCACAAGAACAGTTTCTTCCCATCTGCTACCAGCCTTATAAACAAGGCCCAGAGATCCCCAGGAAACTGACACTGCGTCTCTCCCTCCCCTGTTCAGGACCTAGAAGCTACACCAATGTATCATCTCCAGACCTCCTGTGTTACATTAACACACAGTATAGTATATTGTATGTTTTATATTGTATGTAGCTTAAGATTCTGTATTATATCTTATTTGTCTGCACCATCAACACCAAGTCAAATTTCTGACATATGAAACCTACTAAGACATGGCTGTCCTCCTACAACCTTCATCAGATAAGCTGCTAAGAGGCATCTTGTAACTTTGTAGGAAGTTTGACAGAGAAAAAGTTTTTTTAAGGAAAGCCATGAGTAGTCCAGTTTTTGACAGATAGGAGCAAATTTGTGCAAATGAGCACGTGCAAAATGCCGCCCGTAAACCAGGGCTATTGTTTTATAAGGCAGCTGACACAGCTTATGCTTCACATCAATTTCGTTATGGCCACTGCTGTAACAAAAGTTCAAAAATCCCTCCTAAAAAAAAAATAAAAAGAAAAACCCTAAAAAATCATTGCACAACTGGAACTATTTGTACTTTTTGTCTTAAAATTTGTGTTAAATTGAATTTTTTCAATTTTTTTCACTTTGGAGCCCTTCCAGAGGGAGGTTACCAAACAGGGAGAGTATTTTAACTATCCTTACAGCCTGACACTAGGACTATAGATTCCTGTATGAGGATTCAAAGCTGTTTGGGTCACCTGGATGAGCTACCAAAAATTTAAACAACCTGCAGTTTTTTTTGTTGTTGTTTATGTTACAGAAAAAATGTAGCAGCTTTTTTCCACTGAACTCTGTCATTTTCCTACAAAACAGCAATGCTTAGCAATCAGTGAGATAAGACCAGTGTTTGTGTGAGTGGGGGTGTGTGTAGTCTCAATACGGATAGAAATACAAACTTGTTTGTGGGTGTGTGCGTGTGCAGACTTACCAAGAAAATGAAGCTGCTAGCAGAAGAGGGTCGGAATCAGGAGAACAATGGAGGTAAGACTATATTGCATTTTAATTTACTGCTCAGTTTCGACCTCTTCTCCCCTCCGTTTTTACCCAGTTCCTGAAAAGCTTGTGCTTGTTGTCTAGCCACAGAAAGCACAGTCTCTTCTGGGCCTTTTTCCAACTGGTCTCTAAGGGTGGAGACTCACCAAAGTCCAGATAACTGGTGGTTCTTCGGAATCGGAGGTGATCAGCAGTGGACTGTGTGTTGTTGAAGGTAGTTAGAGGAGGAAGTGTGACTTTTTTTTTTCAGAAGTCCTCTTTCTGTCTGTATGCAGGCTTGCATTGACCTGTTTCTGACCAATAACCAATAAAATCAGTGCTCTCTAGCCTCATCTCCTTCCAATCAGTCACAAAGCTGATGATCCACAGACAGGTGGAGTTTGGCATCCAGACCTGGGTTAGTTTCTCTTGGAAGATGTCTGGTTTGATGGTTTTGAAGTCCACAAATAAGTGGATCCTAAAATATGTCCATGAATAGCTGAGATGGCAGAGGATGCAGTATATTTTAAACTGTTTTCGAGATAATACCACATAAAGCTCCTGTAGGCAATACTGTTAGTGGCCCAAAAAGCATGTTAAAGGTGAAAAAACATGTTGTATGCCTTTAAAAAAAGAACAAAAACATTTGGTCATGATAAAAATAAGTTTATATATACCAGGCAACTGTACTGATAATCTTCTTGGAGCCTAAATAGAATTACTGCAATGGGCAGACATAAACAGATTTGGCACCATATGCTGATGGTACCACAAAACTAAGAAAGTCAATACATAATTCTGTCTATAATATTGTTTGTACTTAGACTGTAGAGATTTAAATAGCATTGCTCTCAATAGTATCAGTTTTAATAAGCATGTTTACTCACACATCCATAAACTTTGGTGTCACATCTGAATGTCTCTGCAGCTTTTGCCCCTGCTTCAGTGAACAACAACATACCTCTGATACACTATATTGCCAAAAGTATTTGCTCACCTGCCTTGACTCACATATGAGCTTAAGTGACATCCCGTTCCTAATCCATAGGGTTCAATATGACGTCGGTCCACCCTTTGCAGCTAGAACAGCTTCAACTCTTCTGGGAAGGCTGTCCACAAGGTTTAGGAGTGTGTTTATGGGAATTTTTGACCATTCTTCCAGAAGCGCATTTGTGAGGTCGCACACTGATGTTGGACGAGAAGGCCTGGCTCTCAGTCTCCGCTCTAATTCATCCCAAAGGTGTTCTATCGGGTTGAGGTCAGGACTCTGTGCAGGCCAGTCAAGTTCATCCACACCAGACTCTGTCATCCATGTCTTTATGGACCTTGCTTTGTGCACTGGTGCACAGTCATGTTGGAAGAGGAAGGGGCCAGCTCCAAACTGTTCCCACAAAGTTGGGAGCATGGAATTGTCCAAAATGTCTTGGTATGCTGAAGCATTCAGAGTTCCTTTCACTGGAACTAAGGGGCCAAGCCCAGCTCCTGAAAAACAACCCCACACCATAATCCCCCCTCCACCAAACTTTACACTTGGCACAATGCAGTCAGACAAGTACCGTTCTCCTGGCAACCGCCAAACCCAGACCCGTCCATCAGATTGCCAGATGGAGAAGCGCGATTCGTCACTCCAGAGAACGCGTCTCCACTGCTCTAGAGTCCAGTGGCGGCGTGCTTTACACCACCGCATCCGACGCTTTGCATTGCACTTGGTGATGTATGGCTTGGATGCAGCTGCTCGACCATGGAAACCCATTCCATGAAGCTCTCTGCGCACTGTTCTTGAGCTAATCTGAAGGCCACATGAAGTTTGGAGGTCTGTAGTGATTGACTCTGCAGAAAGTTGGCGACCTCTTCGCACTATGCGCGTCAGCATCCGCTGACCCCGCTCCGTCAGTTTACGTGGCCTACCACTTCGTGGCTGAGTTGCTGTCGTTCCCAAACACTTCCATTTTCTTATAATACAGCTGACAGTTGACTGTGGAATATTTAGGAGCGAGGAAATTTCACGACTGGATTTGTTGCACAGGTGGCATCCTATCACAGTTCCACGCTGGAATTCACTGAGCTCCTGAGAGCGACCCATTCTTTCACAAATGTTTGTAAAAACAGTCTGCATGCCTAGGTGCTTGAATTTATACACCTGTGGCCATGGAAGTGATTGGAACACCTGATTCCAATAATTTGGATGGGTGAGCAAATACTTTTGGCAATATAGTGTATTTTGCATTTTGTGGGTCTTGAACTTTTTTTTATGATTTTCACAATTCACCCTGAGGTTCTACCAAAATTGGCCACCATACTTCCTTGTTTACCCCCGTGTTTACTCTCACTGTTGTACCACTGTCATTATTCTAGTTATGCAAGAAGAGCTTTATTTACTCACAAACAAATAATACACCAGCAGGATGTGATAATATTTCAGAGAAACCTGTATACAATTATAGTGAGCTACTGATTTTTAAAAAAATATATCCTATAATGTGCCTATGCAACCATGAAGGGGTTAAATGTTGTTGTTCTTTATCAACACAGCAGGGGCTCTGTAAACTGCTTGGCTGCATAACTCCTTGTACTTTCCCATTTACAAAAATGGTTGCTATCCAGAAAAATAACTAAATAAATCATTTTTTTCTTCCTTTAAATACAGAAAAAAAAACTTTACACCCTTAATGTGTGCTTTATTTATTTGGATATCCTGAATATCCATGTTTTCTTTAAATGATACTTTTACATCCTCCTAACTTGGGGAATCACAGATTTGTCAGTGCCTCCTGGGTTACCCAGGATTCTGATATTTGCATTTTGTACATCCTTGTACTTGTGAGGGGTTTGTCATTTACATTTCCACAGTGTAGGGTGTTGAGAGGGTGGCTGGTGCAAGGTAGAGAGCAAGCGGAAACACATGAAGAACTTGAATAAAAAGAGTGTGAGATGGTTGGAAAGACTGCTGCTGCAATAAATCATCTACTTAATTATGTATTAATGTGTTCATGTGTGTGTTCTTTATTCACGCCATGATTGACAGATAATTGGTTTTGTGCACCTCTGAATGCCAGTAGTGTTGGTAAAGGGAAAGAAAAAAATACAACATGATGATGAATGAAGCGTGGGAGATGGTGAAACTCGAATTCACATGAGCAGATCTCATCAAAGCTGGATGGACCAGTTGGTATTGGCACCAGAGAAGTCATCGTTCTTTACCAGACAAAAGACACATCCTGAGACAATAATGGCATTCACACAGACAAACACGTCCATCCATCACATACACAATGTGTGAACTTTTAGAGCCTTTGTCGAACATTAAACCAAAGAGATTCACACTCAAAGTTGCTATTGCTTTTAAAGATCAAGGTTAAGCGGCCTCACTTGATGTGTCTTTTTTTGAACTTTCAGTTTCAGCTTATTCTCTGTTACACCTTTTCAATTAATAACTTTACACAAATTGAAGTTATACTTGCACTTTTATTACCAACATCTTTTAATGCAAAATGCCAAAGCTGAATTTCAAGCCTTATTGCATACTAGTAATTAAGACACTGAAGACAGAGCTGTGATGAGAAACTCATTGATCTTCAATCATCTCATCCTAAACCATCTTACCTTTTAAAAGAAAAAGTCC
>JAGKQL010000057.1:33611362-33701861 GCA_018398635.1 Cyprinodon brontotheroides
TTTGCAAGAACTCTCCCCACAAAGCATCATGAGATTCATTTTGGGGGCGAAAAGTAGCTATCATCTTTCTGAGCGGTCAGGTATCTGATTCTACTATAACGTCCCCACTCTATATAGTCCCAACTTTATATAGTGATTGAGGGATTAGGGATTAAGTGTGTTTATTTTTACTTTTACGGGATTTAACATGGAGGAAAAAAAATTATCCCTTTAATGATATTACAAGCATATATTCTAACTACAATGCAGTTTATATCAGCTTACCAGCTCTCAAAGTGTTACAATTAAAAGAGTGGGAAGGCGCAAAAGAGTTGGGTGAAAATAATAATATCATAAATGTTATATTATCTAATAGATTTAGGTGTCTTATGAACAGCATGGTCTTTAGTCCTTTTAGAAGGACTCTACAGTTTGTAACGCCCTGAGGTGTAATAGCAGTCCATTCCACGAGCGAGGTACTGTCATGCAGCAGTGCTTAGAATGGGAAAAACAGGAAAGCTTTAGCCTGGTTTAATGTAAGGTGTAAGAAAAAAAAAAGTTTTATGTATTTTTATGCATAATACATAAATATCTGGCCTCGACTTAATAAAGCATGAGAGAGTGACAAACACAGGATCGGGGTTATTAAATTAGAGATGTGCATCTGCGTCTGTCACACAGTCAATGCCACAGGGCTGTTATTAAAATTAGCTTTTAGGATTTCACTGAAATTTTGGACAAGGGACAAAAAAAAAACATAACTATAAAGATATATTTCTATAGCACTCAGTGTTAGAGGGCATGTTATAACACTTTTTTCACAAGCACACAGCTGACCACACAGCCCCATTTTAAAGAAAAAGTCTGGTCAGCAAGGAATAATCAATGGATCATTACCTATACCTAAAACTAATACGTTTGTGGTAAACTAATGAATTTAGTATTAATCAGTAAAAAAGTAAAAAATTATAATTTTTGTAGCGATCACTGAGTCCTGGACCGGCAATTTTTGCCCAAATATTGTAACACCTCACTCCTGATATCTTTCGGCAGTGATGTCTCCCTGCGTTACAAGAAAAATCAATCGGAGCTACGAGACACGCCTGCAATCAACAACAATTATTTATGATTTCCAGAGGACTTCAGCATTGAAATTCGTAAGAGCTATAGTTAAACTGACAATGCCCATGTGCATGGCAGTTGGATGTTGTAATACAATGGGTAAAAGTGAAAAAAAAAAAAAATTATTTCCCCTTTCCGTTTCATGAACCTCCAAGGATTGCAAACTTGTAGAGAGAGGATTTGCCATCGTACTTCTGGCCAGAGAAAACTTACATAATATGTAGGCAACATTTTGAAAAATAATGTTTTCAAGATGACTTGGATAATAAGCGGGATTGTGACAAACACCGGAAAAGTAAGCACTGGAACTTGCTCAACAGCCAATACCGCACCGTGGGCGTCACAAACCAGTAAGTGGCAGTAGTGTTCTTTGACACACATGGATGTCACTGGTAAAGCACATTCAAATAAAATGACTCTTACTTATCATTTATTGAACAGTATGTAATAATTTCACATTTAAAGTACTTTCAGAAATTTGAATTCTGAATATGACCGGACTTTTCTTTTAAAGGTAAGATGGTTAGGATGAGATGATTGAAGATCAATGAGTTTCTCATCACAGCTCTGTCTTCAGTGTCTTAATTACTAGTATGCAATAAGGCTTGAAATTCAGCTTTGGCATTTGCATTAAAGATGTTGGTAATAAAAGTGCAAGTATAACTTCACTGTGTAAAAGTTATTAATTGAAAGATGTAGCAAGAGAATAAACTGAAACTGAAAGTTCAAAGACACATCAAGTGAGGCCGCTTAACCTTGATCTTTAAAAACATGTAACTTTATGAGTGTGAATCTCTTTGGTTTAATGTTCGACAAAGGCTCTAAAAGTTCACACATTGTGTATGTGATGGATGGACGTGTTTGTCTCTGTGAATGCCATTATTGTCTCAGGATGTGTCTTTTGTCTGGTAAAGAACGATGACTTCTCTGGTGCCAATACCAACTGGTCCATCCAGCTTTGATGAGGAAGTCTGCTCATGTGAATTCGAGTTTCACCATCTCCCACGCTTCATTCATCATCATGTTGTATTTTTCTTTCCCTTTACCAACACTACTGGCTATTCAGAGGTGCACAAAACCAATTATCTGTCAATCATGGCGTGAATAAAAAAAGAACACACACATAGACACATTAATACATAATTAAGTAGATGATTTATTGCAGCAGCAGTCTTTCCAACCATCTCACACTCTTTTATTCAAGTTCTTCATGTGCTCTCGCTTGCTCTCTTACCTTGCACCAGCCACCCTCTCACACTTAATTGTGGAATGTAAATGACAACCCTCAAGGCATATGATGTACAAAATGCAAATATCAGAATCCTGCACCCAGGAGGCACTGACAAATACCCAGATTCCTCAGTTAGGAGGATGTAAAAGTATCATTTAAAAGAAAAAAACATGGATATTCAGGATATCCAAATAAATAAAGCACACATTAAGGGTGTAAAGTTTTTTTTTCTGTATTTAAAGGAAGAAAAAAATGATTTATTTAGTTATTTTTCTGGATAGCAACCATTTTTGTAAATGGGAAAGTACAAGGAGTTATGCAGCCAAGCAGTTTACAGAGCCCCTGCTGTGTTGATAAAGAACAACAACATTTAACCCCTTCATGGTTGCATAGGCACATTATAGGATATATTTTTTTAAAAATCAGTAGCTCACTATAATTGTATACAGGTTTCTCTGAAATATTATCACATCCTGCTGGTGTATTATTTGTTTGTGAGTAAATAAAGCTCTTCTTGCATAACTAGAATAATGACAGTGGTACAACAGTGAGAGTAAACACGGGGGTAAACAAGGAAGTATGGTGGCCAATTTTGGTAGAACCTCAGGGTGAATTGTGAAAATCATAAAAAAAAGTTCAAGACCCACAAAATGCAAAGAAATATTTAATTCCAAAAGGGGTAAAATTCAAATAGGGCTGGGAAAATACACTATATTGCCAAAAGTATTTGCTCACCCATTCAAATTATTGGAATCAGGTGTTCCAATCACTTCCATAGCCACAGGTGTATAAATTCAAGCACCTAGGCATGCAGACTGTTTACAAACATTTGTGAAAGAATGGGTCGCTCTCAGGAGCTCAGTGAATTCCAGCGTGGAAACTGTGATAGGATGCCACCTGTGCAACAAATCCAGTAAATTGAAATTTCCTCGCTCTAAATATTCCACAGTCAACTGTCAGCTGTATTATAAGAAAATGGAAGTGTTTGGGAACGACAGCAACTCAGCCACGAAGTGGTAGGCCAATGCGAAACTGATCTTGGAGGCGGGGTCAGCGGATGCTGCAGCGCGCATAGTGCGAAAGAGGTCGCCAACTTTCTGCAGAGTCCAATCACTACAGACCTCCAAACTTCATGTGGCCTTCAGATTAGCTCAAGAACAGTGCGCAGGGAGAAGCTTCATGGAATGAGGTTTCCATGGTAGAGCAGCTGCATCCAAGCCCTTACATCACCAAGTGCAATGCAAAGTGAGATGCGGTGGTGTAAGCTGCTGCCATACTGGACTCCTAGAGCAGTGAAGCGTTCTCTGGAGTGTGAGTGGCGGCTTCTCCCATCACAGCAATCTGATAGGCCGGGTCACAGGTTTGGCGGTTGCCAGAGAAGCGGTACTTGTCTGACTGCATTGTGCCCAGTGTAAAGTTGGAGGAGGGATTATGGTGTGGGGTTGTTTTCAGGAGCTGGGCTTGGCCCCTTAGTTCCAGTGAAAGGAACTCTAGAATGCTTCAGCATACCAAGACATTTTGGACAATTCCATGCTCCCAACTTTGTGGGAACAGTTTGGAGCTGGCCCCTTCCTCTCCCAACATGAGCTGTGCACCCAGTGCACAAAGCAAGGTCAATACAAGACATGGATGAGCAGGAGTCTGGTCAGTGGATGAACTTGACTGGCCTGCACAGAGTCCCTGACCTCAACCCCGATGTAGAACACCACACACAGGATGGAATTAGGCCGGGAGACTGAGAGGCCAGGCCTTCTAGAGTCAACATCAGTGTGGCAGACCTACTACAAATGCGGCTTCTGGAAGAATGGTCAAAAAATTCCCATAAACACACTCCCTAAACCTTGTACGGCCCAGCCTTCCCAAGAAGAGTTGAAGCTGTTCTAGCTGCAAAGAGTGGGGACCCGGCGTCATATTGAACCCTATGGATTAGGAGCGGGATGTCACTTATGCTCATATGTGAGTCCAAGACAGGTGAGCAAATACTTTTGGCAATATAGTGTATCAGAGGTATGTTGTTGTTCACTGAAGCAGGGGCAAAAGCTGCAGAGACATTCAGATGTGACACCAAAGTTTATGGATGTGTGATACACACTATTAGGAAACTATTGCTATTTAGAGTCTCTACAGTCTAAGTACAAACAATATTATAGACAGAATTATGTATTGACTTTCTTAGTTTTGTGGTACCATCAGCATATGGTGCCAAATCTGTTTATGTCTGCCCATTGCAGTAATTCTATTTAGGCTCCAAGAAGATTATCAGTACAGTTGCCTGGTATATATAAACTTATTTTTATCATGACCAAATGTTTTTGTTCTTTTTTTAAAGGCATACAACATGTTTTTTCACCTTTAACATGCTTTTTGGGCCACTAACAGTATTGCCTACAGGAGCTTTATGTGGTATTATCTCGAAAACAGTTTAAAATATACTGCATCCTCTGCCATCTCAGCTATTCATGGACATATTTTAGGATCCACTTATTTGTGGACTTCAAAACCATCAAACCAGACATCTTCCAAGAGAAACTAACCCAGGTCTGGATGCCAAACTCCACCTGTCTGTGGATCATCAGCTTTGTGACTGATTGGAAGGAGATGAGGCTAGAGAGCACTGATTTTATTGGTTATTGGTCAGAAACAGGTCAATGCAAGCCTGCATACAGACAGAAAGAGGACTTCTGAAAAAAAAAAGTCACACTTCCTCCTCTAACTACCTTCAACAACACACAGTCCACTGCTGATCACCTCCGATTCCGAAGAACCACCAGTTATCTGGACTTTGGTGAGTCTCCACCCTTAGAGACCAGTTGGAAAAAGGCCCAGAAGAGACTGTGCTTTCTGTGGCTAGACAACAAGCACAAGCTTTTCAGGAACTGGGTAAAAACGGAGGGGAGAAGAGGTCGAAACTGAGCAGTAAATTAAAATGCAATATAGTCTTACCTCCATTGTTCTCCTGATTCCGACCCTCTTCTGCTAGCAGCTTCATTTTCTTGGTAAGTCTGCACACGCACACACCCACAAACAAGTTTGTATTTCTATCCGTATTGAGACTACACACACCCCCACTCACACAAACACTGGTCTTATCTCACTGATTGCTAAGCATTGCTGTTTTGTAGGAAAATGACAGAGTTCAGTGGAAAAAAGCTGCTACATTTTTTCTGTAACATAAACAACAACAAAAAAACTGCAGGTTGTTTAAATTTTTGGTAGCTCATCCAGGTGACCCAAACAGCTTTGAATCCTCATACAGGAATCTATAGTCCTAGTGTCAGGCTGTAAGGATAGTTAAAATACTCTCCCTGTTTGGTAACCTCCCTCTGGAAGGGCTCCAAAGTGAAAAAAATTGAAAAAATTCAATTTAACACAAATTTTAAGACAAAAAGTACAAATAGTTCCAGTTGTGCAATGATTTTTTAGGGTTTTTCTTTTTATTTTTTTTTTAGGAGGGATTTTTGAACTTTTGTTACAGCAGTGGCCATAACGAAATTGATGTGAAGCATAAGCTGTGTCAGCTGCCTTATAAAACAATAGCCCTGGTTTACGGGCGGCATTTTGCACGTGCTCATTTGCACAAATTTGCTCCTATCTGTCAAAAACTGGACTACTCATGGCTTTCCTTAAAAAAACTTTTTCTCTGTCAAACTTCCTACAAAGTTACAAGATGCCTCTTAGCAGCTTATCTGATGAAGGTTGTAGGAGGACAGCCATGTCTTAGTAGGTTTCATATGTCAGAAATTTGACTTGGTGTTGATGGTGCAGACAAATAAGATATAATACAGAATCTTAAGCTACATACAATATAAAACATACAATATACTATACTGTGTGTTAATGTAACACAGGAGGTCTGGAGATGATACATTGGTGTAGCTTCTAGGTCCTGAACAGGGGGAGGGAGAGACGCAGTGTCAGTTTCCTGGGGATCTCTGGGCCTTGTTTATAAGGCTGGTAGCAGATGGGAAGAAACTGTTCTTGTGGCGTGAGGTTTTGGTCTTCATTGACCATTAGCTCCTGCCAGAGTGAAGTGTCTGAAATTGTTTGTGGCTGGAGCACGAGGGACCAGCCACAATCTTCCCTGCCCGCCTCAGAGTCCTGGAGGCGTACAGATCCAGGAGAGATGGAAGATTGTTGCCAATCACAGACCGGATGACACACTACAGTCTGCACTTGTCCTGGGCAGTGGCAAAAGCCTTGCAAACAGCTGTTGTAAAATACAGGGCTTTTTTCTAAACCTTCCTTCTTTGTTAATGATTTAGTCATGATACTGTCTGCTCCCATCGGCCATGAGTGTAAAATAACAAACAGACACCAGCATCTCTAAATTGTTTTTGTTTCATTTTTTTCTTTTTACAACATAACGAAGATTTCTAGTGGCAGTAACATTCATCATTATCTCCGTAAAAAGTGTGCTACTGTGTGATGCCTACATTCTTCTTCTGCAGATGTGGGTTACTTTGATATCCTGACCCGTCTAGACTGAAGTCTGTTTGCAATCGTATTTTATTAATTGTATGAAAGACCACACCAAAAAGATCAAATTACATCTAAAAATTGGGATTGAGCATCAAGGCCAGCTTTATCCAACTCTACAATGCAATTGTCTTCAGTTTAAAAAAGGGTTCTATCAAAAAAGTGCATGTCTGTTTTACAAATCTGTATGAAGTTAATACTGAAACAAGCTTTCCTTCAGGATCCTCTAATGCTTTCTCGACAGCCAAGCCCTGCTGTCTCTCTACCTCCTTAGCTAACACCAGCCTCTCCCATTAACCCTACTAAGGCTGTTTTTTTGTTTTTTGTCTCAGCAACGTCTTACCCATAAAGATTTACCTTCTGCCCTGCTGAAGGATGCTGCAAGGCAGATAGCAACCTAATTCCTTTGAGAGTCTTATTAGATTATTTCTTAGTCTGCATTTACTCAGACATCAGCATATTTTCTGATTATCTCTGGAGGTGAAATGCAAATGAATCTATGTGCCTTCAAGGATCTTTTCTATCTTGCCATCCTGTCATCTAAACTGTAAACAGATTAAAAAGCACCGATTTAAAACTATTCACATTAACCAAAAACCTGGGATGCAGATGGCTTCAAGAAATGAGAACTGCTTATGGAAAAATGGCTCCACTTTTAAGCTTAAAGTATGACATGCTTTCCCTGAGGCTTGGGAAAAGTCTCCCACATTTGATCTTTGAAAACCCTTGAAAATCCCCTTGGATAAACTGAAAAATGTAACGGATGGTTTTGCTGAAACCAAAAAAAGCCGTAGTTTATTCCTGAAAAGTTGGGTTTGTTTTACCCTAAATGGAGACATGTGATATTCAATTAACAAATGGAATTGTTTTAATATATTCTATATCTCTGTGTGTTGCTTTTAGAACATACTTAAAGATGAATGTAAAGAAGCATATAATGGAAAAACAAAAGGCTCGAAAGATGAATCAATGAGAAATAAGATGTTTGTGTTTCTCTGAGTACTGGCTGAGCAAAAAGGGAGTCATCAATATCTAGAATGCTTTACCAAACTATTCATACTCAATAATTCTCCATGTTTTGCTACCTCCCAACAACAGAATTCAAAGCTTTTTCTTGTGATTGTTCTGTGATAATGCATTACAAGCTTATTGATATTGTGAACAACCAATCATCACTTTGAAAACTGAAAAAATAAAAACAAATGAATCACCAATGACCTAATTTGTAGAATGACCTGCTTCATTTAGGCAGGTCTACTGAGAGAAATCTATACCAACTTTGAAGGCTCTTTGTAAAATAGCTTGGTTAGGTTGGATGGAAAGTGTCAAACAACAGCATTTCCAAAGCCTTTCAAACCCAGGATCTTAATTCGATTTAAGTCTGAATTTAGGCCCCATTAATATAGTTTAATGTAAACTGTAAGTTTAGGGTCATTATCCTACTGGATGGTGAACAAGTACCTACGCTTTTCTGTATTTCTTCTGTATTTTGCTCCATTTTCTCACCTAAGCTAGGGATCTCTGCAGCTCCTCTAGGTACCATTGGCCACTGGGCTGTCTCTGAGTGATGCTCTCCTAAGCTGGTGGCCTAGAATAAATGGATGGGCAGCCGCTTTCAAGTCCTTTTTTCAGTAGATGTGTTGCGGAGAACTCTGAGACTTTTTTAATTCTCTGAAATTATTTTTTAAAACTAACTAATAATTTTCCTTCCCTCTGGAGCTCATGGTTATAAGAAGACAAAATGTGAAAAAGTTCAAGTTTGAAGAATACAGTGCTGTTTATGGAAACAATGGCAATAAAATCCTTTGCTGACAAACCTCTGCAAACACACAGTGAGAGGTATTTTAACAAAAATGCAAGCATCAAAATGTTTTAATAAGCAAATGGAGGACAAGGTTAATCAAAAGTTAAATAAAAATGTGCATGCAGCACAGTGGCTGATTTGGAAAAAGGTGATCTTTGTGTTCTCCGTCCGCCCCCATACTCCTGGGCAGGTGGCTCCTACAATAAGACCCGCTGAGTGAGATACTTGTGTGAGATTAATAGTTGCGATAAGGCTGTAATCAGAGAGCAAGGTAGCAGGCTATAGAGAGGCAAGAAACAGGGAGCAGATTTCAGATGGTAACCCACCTGGCCACCTGCCAGCCAGATGTCAGCAGCCTCTAGATTACTGGCTATACATTACCTCAGCCAATTAAAACGTTACACTTACTGACTGACGCTAACAGTCTGACCAGACAGCGATATCTCTGTGTGTGCGTGTGTCTGTCTTATTTAAGGCCTTTTTTGGCTCCCAATCCCACTTTGGTTGCCAGACTCCTGCAAACTACACATCTGGGAATAACTTGAGGTTTAGAAAGACAAATCCTATAAAAATCTCACTCAGAGTGAATGTGCTTCCCTGCCCTTCAAAACCCTAGAATACAAATTTTCTTTTTGCCCAATAGCAACTAAAATCTTCAGGGACAATTGCACAGCGGCACCCGTTTGACTTGTGAATTTCCCCCTCATTAAAACTCCAGCAATGCCTCCTTATCTACCACTGACCTTCATGTGCTCAACCTCTTCCCCTTCCACAATTCACATATGAACTTGAAAGCTCAGTTGGCCAGATCAGTAAATAATTATAAGCTGCAAGGCTGGCAACATGATAATTGAATGTAGAGCGAGCTTGAATCTAATGATGGACAGATTCCCATTAGCCAAATCCACTTCATTGCAGTTTTCCCTGAGGGTAAGTTATGTTCAAACACAACCTAATCCACCTTCAATGTTTTCCGACACTCCTGCTCACAAAGTTGACTGACAGAAAGACAAAGGCAGTCAAACCGGGCAACTGAAGCCTGCAGCATTGTTGCAATCACTTCCTCGTCGCTTTGTCTTTGATCATGTCAAAGCCACTTGCGTAAGGTGATTCGCATAAGGTGAATTAAAAGCAAGCACAGTGAGGACTACTGGTGTGTCGCTGTTTGATGAAAGTGTTCATGTTGGACGTCATGACCTCCCCCTGGTGTACCCACTGCTGTCGAGACCCACCTCAGGGCTGGAAATAAGTACGACATGAACAATAAATGGTCTTGTCTTTTCAGCTGTGAAGGGCATCGCTTTTGCTGCTCTGCCATAATTAAATCCTGGAACCTGTCATGTACAATAGCTGTACTGGAACCTGCATGGAAATTTGATTACTATAAGTTGTCCTTTATGTAGAAGAAAACTTAATCCTACAAAATATGTCAGCCATTATTTAAAAGCTGATTAGAGTACAGCAATATTACGACAAGCAAAGAGATGTAATTCAGTTCAATAGAGTTTATTTATGTAGTGCCTATTCACAACACATGTCATATAAAGTACAAACCGTGCAGACAGTTTGGTTAGACTTTTTCTAGCATTGTGTCGTTCACTCCGCAACATATCCTTCACACTGAGCTTTCATACAGTGACAGTAAACTACTGTAGCTCCACTGTTGCTTCTGTCTAGGAAAGAAAAACAGACCCAATTCTATCATAAAAAAAATTTAATTCCAATGTAGACAGATGTTCTGCCTAATGGAACTTTGGTTCCAAAGGAGATAAAAACTGAAACTAAAAATTCTGCCTCTCATTATTGCTTTATAAATTCTAGGAACCAAACTTGCAGTTTGGGAGCAAAGTGCTGCGATAGGAAAGTAAGGAACAACCAGTTCTCTGATGGAGCTTGGTTATTTAGGGCTGTTAAGAAGGTAACAGTTTTCTACATTTCAAATCTTGACTGAATTTAGCTCATGATCTTAAGAAAGAGTAATACTTTTGTCAGGTTCCAGGAGACTATGTCCTCTTTTTGCTATACATATTCCCTCATCCACCAGCCTTGTCTATGCGGAGCCTGGACAATGCAGGAGGGCTTTACGAACATGGTAAAAATTAAGCCAGTGTTCCTTAACTGTTTTTAAGAAGAAATTAACTTTTGTATTCCCCTTTGTTTCTTTTCTCCAAATGTTCAAACCTTTGAAAAATGCTCCAAGACTCAGATATCAAGAATACTCCCTGGTTTCAAATCATGAGGGGAAAGCAATCTAAGTTTTGGACCTCATTGCTCCTGGATCGAGACCTGTCCAACTTCCACCTATCCACCTTTGAATCACAACAAGAACTAAGTCAGTCTGTTGCTCCCAGGTTCCTGTTATAGTCCACAAACTCCTTCTGGCAGATTTTCCAAAGCTGCTTCTAAGATATAGCTGAAACTAACTTCCTGGATCCTGACCCACATCATCACCCACTGGGTGACCTTTTCACACATACAGTACCTGTAAGCAACTTTTATGGAAAAAACTCTATTTCTGACCATCTCAAATCTGTTCTTTGAATGCTGTTCATTTACAAGATTCTGTTAAATTCAATCTGGTAAACTCACATTAAGAGAAAAGACAATTAGAAGAAATGTATTACTACAATTACTTGGTCTTTGGCAGGAAATATAGAGCTGTATTTTGATAGATATGCATGAACAGGATCAAAGATTGAGGCTGTTTCCCCCCCAGACCTGAAACTAGTGGTGGAGTGGAGATAGATGAAGTTGGTCAGTCTGTAAACTGCTGGTTAGCGAGACAGTATGCTGAGCTTTATGAGAAGATCCAGTGGATTGCATGAGCTGATACTAGAGCTTCACACAGGGACCTGAAAGATGAAAATCTAGTTTGGATAACACAGGTTGAGAGAACCTTTGAATGATGAGCAAGCATAAAGCGAGAGTGGAGAGGAAAAACTCCCTGTTTGGAAGAAATCTCTGGCAGAACCAGGCTCAACATGGTGGTCTTCTGCCAGACTGGTTGAAATAAGATGCAGAATGCAGTAAGAGTCCTGGAGTAATAAAGTCTGATTACATTTTAGCTACGGTGGTGGAGGAGGGGCTGGAGGTGGGTTGAATGAAGTCACAGCGAAACCACCGCCTGCACACCAGGCAGCAGACAAGAGCAGACTTTTTAAGTTGAACTTTGGATGCCGATTGGCTTTCGGGGAGGTGTGGTTCAAAGCTGATTGGCTGTGTCATAGGTGGATGTAGGACAGCATTCAGTTTCTTCAGTTGAACTTCCGCCAAGGATCCATTAAACTATTTTTCAGCCTCCTGAGTTGTGTTTTGCATGTGGGGTAGATATTTGCCTATCACAGTGAGAACTTCAGCATAAAAAAGTATTCATAAAAGCTCCTTTTCCCTAAAGCCTTTCAAGTGTTGTCCATCATGCTAATGTACCAATGTGCACATGTACTACAATTAATATTTTTGCTTTAGATCCAAATATTTGGTAGGTTATGATATAGTAACGTGCAATAACACTCTACATGTAAATTTTATGTTTTGATGCTCTTGTATTAAAAAAGTTGCTTTATGGTTGTACTGAAGTGCCAATTCTGGTGGGTAAAACAATGGAAAAATGAGAAAACCATATAGTGTGAGGACACACTAAAGTGCCATGTTTAGTTTGAAAGCATGCTAATTTTTGATCAAAGTTTAAATTGTTTTGGAACATATTCCCTATGTGACAAACTGAGTGCTCTTGTGGGCTATTTTGCTAGATTGCAAAGTGCAGCTGCTTGGCTTAACATGCCTTTAACTTGGATGTGTGCCGTATATCATGTTAAAAGAGCAATTGTGCGAATAATTGTTCTTAAAGTCTATGTGATCTGATGCAGGGATGTGGTTTGGATAATAATTAATCTCAGCTCCATACAGAGAAAAGACAAAATTGCTTCTGTGGGACGGTATGCATAACAGTTCAGCATGCTCTTTTATATATATATATATATATATATATATATATATATATATATATATATATATATATATATATATATATATATATATATATATATATATATATATATATATATATATTGTATCATGAACGAACTACAGATGACATTTCAAGCTGAACCCTGGTGCTTTGATAAAATACAGTCTAGTAGACAGTGGGTACTTATCTTCTTCCTACTCATTTCTTCTTGCATTCCATGCATCAGTGCCAGTTGTCACTTATAGTATGTGGCGTTCCTTCCACCTCTGTTTACGAAAGTGACCTTTCCTATGCAGTCATCTCCTTCCTCCCCACCTCTGTCAGTTTCCAGTCTCTGTGTGTGAAAATAAGCCGCTGGTTGTGTTTATGTTTACATGCGTAGGAGTGTGTTGAAAAATGGATGCATTTCCAGGCAGTGTTTGACTCTGTTTTTGCTGAGATCGATGTCTGAAACTGTTTTTATTTACACTAACATTTTAAACTGCTCAAATCTTTGGATTATTTGGTTGTTTTGCAGAACTGAATTCCTGAAAATTCAGTAACATTAAAAGAACAAAAGTGTGAGTCTCTCATTTATCCAGTGATGTTCTGAAAGGACAAGGATTGCTGTCAGTTACTATTGCAGATTCTCATAGGGAACAGTACAGTAGACCTTTACTTGTGTTCGTGGATATTCAGGGGTCTGTCAAACAGGTACCACTGCTTCAAACTTTAAGCTGCCAGTGGGAGTCCTTCATATTTATTTAATAATTTCTATTTATTTAATCTGTTCCTCAGACAGTGTTTAGGGGTCATACCTCTGCTCAGCATTATTTTTGTAGAAAAAAATGGGAGCATTACACTGTAAGCAAACTAGTGGTTTTAGGAAGCACGGACGGGTAGATCTGTGTTTATTTTCAGCATTTAACCCTCAGCATTTAACTGAGGGTTGAGGTTTAAATAAACCTTAGTTTTCTCTCATCCTTTGAGGAGGATTTTTTAACTAAAAAAGTAAAAAAATGAGCATGTAAGAATGGGGGAAGAATATGTTTAAAAATGGCTTGGTCTTGATCCTGATTAATTTCTGTCTTTATTTAGTTATGTGAGTAGCACAAAATAGGTAAGACAATATCAGTGATTTAAAAAGTCCCAACTGCGTTTATCAGTTTCAATCACTCTGACTTGAGAGGGACTTAAATCTGTTTATAGGATGGTTAATCAAGTTATAATGAAATAGTAGCTCTTGAGCTAAAATATCAAAGAGCAAAAATGATTCAGAACCAGATTTATTAATCAGAGGATGGCAAATACAAAAACACTGAATGGTAAACTCAAGCAAAACCCAAGACAGATGTAAGATAGCTGTTGTGACACTGGTTACTCTTAATATAACAGGAAATCTTTTAGAAAAAAAACCTGTGAAGTTTTAACCATTCAACTCCTATATTTATGATATACTGATATATTTTTCCAAGTCTATTTTTGTTAATTTTGGAGTGTGCTTAAAGCTGTTGAAAAACCCCATTATTTTGTTTCAAAGAAGATTTTAAGTTTGCAAGAACTTGATTATAAAACTCTTTTTGATTTAGAAGAGTTGTGTTATACCCTTCACCATCTTAGGGAAGTATGGAGCTGAATTGGGGCCATAAGGTTTGTTGGGGAAAAAAAAAATACTGTAAAATAATTTACACCTCAAGAAAAAACATTACTCAAAAGAAAAAATGCTTTTCAGCTTTAGATCTGTTTTTCTAACTTTTTTCCAAATTTTCTAATATTGGGCAGGATTTACATTTTTCTTTATTTTTTCTTTAGCTTGGAGAGTTTTTTCTAAGAAAACTTATGACCATGTTTTGGCGTGGGAGGAGCGGCCTCAGATGAAGAAATCAGCACAGCGGCTGACCTACCTACAGTACACCCAGCTGTTGCATCCAGGCACCGTGGGAAGAGTAATATATATATATTTTTAAACATCATCAATTTCTGTGTGTATGTGATTCGTTTTGAAAAATATTTCATCAAGAGAGGCAGCTTACAAGAATACAAAAAAGCAAATCTGAGAGAATAAAATATGATTTTGACAGATTTGCACAGCATTTTAAGTAGGTGTCGGAGGTTTCCCATGAAACGTAAATTGGAAGAACCACCAGTCCGAGTGAGTACACCTCGCTGCAGAGAGAGCTAGATCCAGCCACCCACTGCCTCTTTGCAAGATTTGCAACTTCAGAAAAAAAAGCTTTAATCTGAAAAAAAAAAAAACTTTTTTTTTCTCAAGTATACAGTAAATAACTTTTTTTTTTTTTTAACAAACTTTCTTTTCAGGTTTAAGTGTTTTTGTTTTGTTTTTACTTTTTTTTTTAAAACAAACTTTATGGGCCAAAATTTTACTACAAAGGAAAAAGTCCTGCCTTTATAAAACAGGAACAGACAGACAAGACCCTGCTAGGGTAGGGACTAAAAAATATAGAATTACTTTTAGAAGCTGGCTATTTACAGTACTGTGTGCAAATGCAATAAAGGAAAATAAAGTAGAACTAAAAAGTATAGACTGGATTATGCGCAGCAGATGGTGAAGCAAACCTAATTTATAAGTTTGGGGAGATTTACACAATGCTTTAGCTGGAGTCATCAGTTTACGAACAACCACTCCCAGACGTTCTTTGGACCAGAAATACAAATATTAAATTCTTTGTTTTAACTCATAATTTGGCTTAGCAGTGAACATGTTTTCAATAACAGCATCAAAAAGTAATTATGGAGTACTTCATGCTTCCATGTGTTGACAAGCCTGCTGAATGTCAATCTACAGCTGAATTTGGCACCTGTCCACACTGCTATAGGTACAGATACCTCCTTTAATGATAATCTCATTATTGATTGGCCAGTAAACCTTGAAAAACAGGAGAAAAAAAAACAATTACACCATCTTTTATTGACTCCATTTATTGTTTTTTTAAATGTAGCTTGAATATCCTCTGCTGTATACATGCTGATTGATTGGGTCAAAAAGTATAGAAAAGTGTTCTGTTGTTTCTTTTCTCTTTGGCATTTTTCAGAATAGTGATGTGCTTTTCTACACCTGAGTCAGGTGGGAATGGAAACTCACTAATGAAAACTGAATTCCCTGCATAACTTAGTCATTTGAGTATGAGTCACCACAATGGGTGCGCAGGAGCAGAAAGCCATGGTTAAATCCCTGCACGCCATCTCAGCTTCCTGCACGACTTGTAGAGAAAAGAAGCATGCTGCTGAAATATCAACCCTTTAAAAGTTGACATTGGAAGGTTGCTCATCCAGAATCTTGCTTATCTCATGATAAAAAAAAATTAGACCAAGATACTGTTGAGATTACTCCTACAGGATAGTTACAGTTTGTAGAAGCATTCATCCTGGCACATTTATATCTACTCCTGCAGGGCACATGGGCATCATTAATTCATGAGTACAGTTGTGTATATTCAATGCCAGAGGACTTTCAAAAGTCACAGCTCTATGCCGTTCTGCAATAGCAGCACTCTGACTACTACCACCAGTTGGTGCTAAACTGTTGTAAGCCTCTGTCACACCTTAATAATTTAGCCAGCGTATGTCTGACATCCCCAAATCTTCTAAAATGTGAGCATAGTCTGAACTTTCTATGTATTTTTTTAATTTTTGGCATATGTATAGAGTATTCATAATGAGTCCAGAGCATATGTCCAACTACAGCCTAACTTATGCATAACGCACAACAGCGTAGTGCCCACGAAATGATGCCCAAGCCAGTGTCCTGAGGGGGGCAACAATGCAATGGAGGTGCCCGGCCTTGCAAACATTTATTCTGTTTAGCTGCTATTTACTGCCCACCAGAAGAAAAAAAGAATAAATAAATAAAAAGAAAAAAGAAAGAAAGAGGGTAGCATTCAGCGTCATGTTTGCTAGGTAGTTTGTTGGTTGTGTCTGTAGGTGTGAACGCAGGCAGGATCAGTGAAACTCACCTTCTAAATCACCCCATGATGGGGATGAAGTCTGGAGGAGAACTGAAGGTTTCCTCCTGTGAACCCCGTTTATACCACAACGCTTCCATACAGAATTATATAGTAGCCGTACATTAAAAACACTCTCAGTGGTCGCCTGGAACACGTGAAATACGTTGATATGTGATGGAGATAAGTTACACACAAGTCATGCACAAGTTACTTATAAGCTAGACACCATGACTTATGAGTAACTTACACTTCACGTATGTCAATGATCAGATATCTTACCTGTAACTTATGCCCTATGAGCATACGCTGGCATACGTCATGCTCAAAATTTGTCGACATACTTGCTGTATGTCTATGTGTGCCTGCGTATTTCAGCGTGGTTTTGTACGTCAGGCATAAGCTGTCTAAATCGTCAAGGTGTGAACGGGGCTTTAGGCGGTTTATTTTATGTAGCTCTATCAAAGTGGAGGTGGGTAGAGCACTTAAAAGTTTTACATAATTAAATGTTTCGCTACTTTAACATTTTTTTACTCAAAAGTAGATACATCCAAGAGATCGTTTGGATTAATTTACGCCCCAAATTGTGACTTACATCTATAGTTATAACTTCCAATGTTCTAGATCATTACCAAATGTAACGAATTGTTCCTTTGGTGTAGCCCTGGTAAAAAATGTCCATAAAATCCGTTCATACATTTTCAATTGAAAGCAACAATGTTCCCTTTTCATGTCTTTTTATGTTCAATAAAATTCCTCCGGACTTTTTGAGTCCGATGCAAAGGCTGTCAAAAGTCATTGCTGCCACGGTCTGGTTAAGTGGGGAACTCCTTGTTCCGCGAAATATCCCTATCTAACAATGTTAGAAAATCTTAAAAAAAAAAAAAAATCCTGTATTCAAATTATGATCTGGATCATAGCCAAAATTGTATGGATTGTTCCCTGGCATGAGGGACACCTCTGATAAAAAGTTGTACTGTACAAAGACAGACAAACACACAAAATCTCTTAAAAACATAACCTCCTTTGTGGAGGTAATAACAAATCCATGCAGAAAAAAGACACTTTTCCAAATCCTTTTTTAAGGTCAGCTCCTCCAAATCCAATGCCATGGTTATCGACTGGAAAAACGTGACAAGTTCCGCTCAGGTTGGAGGAGAGTTTCATCTTGGAGTGGAGGTGTTCAGATATGCTTAGGTCCTTTTGATGAGTGAGGAGAGAATAAAGAATAAAGACAGATCACAAGAATCACTGCAGCCACTTTTATAATAGCCCCAAATAGCTCAAGTTACTCATGGCAACCAGAAATTTGACTCAAGTAAGAGGTTTGTTTTGCCATATGCCATGACCATGGTTTTTGGACATTGGAACCAATTGGAGTGCTCATATTTCATCTTGACATTGTGACCAGAAAAAAGGTTGCAATTTTGGCTCATAAGCAGCTGTAATACCTCTGCAAGGTCTGGCACAAATAGGGACAGAACAAACAGTATGTCTTTTGATGATTTTGATCATTTCATGTGTCTACTGATGAGCAAAGACAAAGCTAACAGGATGGACTGCTTGCTATGCTACAGTAATATGTTTTGAGCCATTGTTGAAGCTTGGACAAGCTTTATTTCATTTAGGGTTTAAATACTGATATAACATTAGCTGTCACGGGTTCCTCATATGCTCGTTACATTTTGATTAACAAGTATGACCAAGAGTCATTTCATGGAATCCTCATGTCTATTCACTGCTAGCTATTTCTAAAAGGGTAAAGAATCATTTAACTAAAGGTTGTCAACGAACTGATTAAAATTCATTTAATAAAACATTATTTGGCCAAATAATGTTTTGTGGATGATTTGCTGGAATTGCATTGTGAATTGGTTTGAAAACATTCCAATTTCTCTAAATTAGTGAAAAGCTAATTTGATCATACCCCAATTTCTTCCAGATAAACATTGTATTTCAAACACAAGATCAATCTTAATACTGTAATATGGTTTGCAACCATTTTTTCCCTTTCCTCTTTGTACATAGTAGTTTAGTTGAGTTTCACTAGTTTAGTTAAGAGTTTTAAACAGAAAAATGTTTAACTTGGAGCTGAATGATTTTTGTTAATAAACTTTAATATTTTGAACAGAAGTTGTAGTGAATTTATTCCATGTATGTGCAGAATTAACTGTTTGACCATGATTTGAGCTCGAATCACTCTTTCATTTATTGTTCTAACACACAGCTAGTAGGACGTATGTTAATAAACAATATATATAACAGCTAAAATAATATCTGATTAAATAAGATATTTACCACTCTACCAGGGAAGGCAAAACGCTCTTTTAGTATCAGAAAGTTACCCAAGTAAATTCAATTGAATAAAGGTAAATGTATTTCATGTGACTTTTAGGCAAACTTTTAAAATGTTGAAAAAAAGAAGATGCAAATTAGACATGTTTTTTTTTTTTTTTTATCTATTGGAGCGACTTATCCAAATGGTTTGAGGCGCATTGTCTTTATGTGTTCATCTCAGCTTTTATTAGTTTTGGTACATGCCATCTGGAGATATTGAGAGAGAAATGCTTGCATTTAAGCAGCAGAAACGGCTATGTGAGATAAATGTTTGCCATTACTATTTTTAAAAGAAATAAAAAAAAAATGAAAAAAAAAACAAAAAACGGCAAGCAAGCACTAAAACTTTTGTTTGCTATATTTGGTACATTAATTTGAATTTTGCTGCTCCATCAACCTCGTCTAATGCAAGCCTTCAAAAACTCACCCGAGAAGGTACAGAGGCATGACTATTCTTCACACGATTCTGTCCTTTAGGAAAGGGTGTCAAGTAGAAACCCATTAAACAAGCCATTTATGTCCTAAGTCATGCAGTGGGCAGTATTACACTAGCTGTGTCAAGGTCTAGTGTTATGGGTTTTTTTTTCATTACAGCATCACTCAGCTTGAAAAAAGTTCAAGGGGAAAGTTACCATTTTTTCTCTTTTTCTATTTCAAGTAATAAAAACTTTATTCAATTTTGCTGTTGCGCCAATTACACACCTGTTCCTCTCAAAGGGCAAATAGCTTAATGTGCTGAAATTACGTTTATCTTCTTTGAACAGCTTCAGGCAGGTCATCTCCCCTAGACAAGCATTTTATCGATGGATGGAAGTTCAAACATCTGGGGTATTTTGCTCTATTAGTAGCCAACACATTTGGGTCAGGAGAAGTCAGTACTCACTGCAAACCTCTTACCCCTGTAACTAAGGGACAAAAAAAGGATAATTCAGACTATTTCTATAGTAATTACATTTTAAGTTGTGTTTTGTTTTGTTTTTTTTATTTCTGAATGCATGATGTAGTCAATAGATGAGTTAATTCGCACACAGACAAAAGAAGAAGGAACATTGGTATGGAGGTAAGTGGAAGAGAGAGAGACAGACAGATGGGAAATGAAAGACAAACTAAACTTGGCAGAGACGAATGTGCTAAGCCTCAATTTATCTCATATCCTTTGATTTAAACCTCCACATGAGTACATAGCTGGAGGAGAGAAGAAAAGGAAATTGGATTTGTGTGAATTTGTGATATAAAAGAAGAAAGAGAAATAATAGAGGATTTCTTGTCATTATATCAGTTTATTTCTCTCTTATCCGCCCACATCTTCAGTTGTATGCTGCTGCTAGATTCCCTTTCTCCCTTAATAATATATTTGTATCTCCTTGAAATTGCTCTCACCAGAAAAACTAAATTGGAGGTTTGCTACCGGGCTTTAATAACTTAAGGGTGTTTTTAAAGTGAGAGGTTGGGACTCCAAAGATTGCTGTTCACATTGTATCACTCAACACCTTCTGATCGGTATCTTTTAATCAGATTTTTAAATGTTCCCCCGTGCTTAAAAGGCACATCTTTTTAAAATGGAACAGTGAATAAATCCTCTACCAATGCAATGACAAAAAAACAAAAAACATGAATACACAACATTTCTGGATATACTTGCCTTTAACGTCTTGGATAATATACATAGGACTCTTTGCATTTGCAAAAAAATTGCCATTAGTCCCAGGACCAACATCATATTGAAAGTGTATGATTAATTATTAATTCATACGATCTAATTAGGTTTAAGTTAATTCTTTATTTTAACAAAAGCTGGTTCCCCTCGTTAAGTGAAAGAATAACCAACAGTCTGAATTGGTCTGTATGATTTTATGTCAATACAAGCACCATTTACACTTTTCTTTTGGAACCGTGCCGAGGTCAGTCTGAGCACGGTAACTGACATAACTGTTGAGTATATATGCCACACAAAACTGAACAAGACCATGTCAGACACAACCGAACCACTCTAAACTGGTACTAGTTCATCAGTAGAGCTCAACACGGTTAAGTTCAGGCTCAGTTGTCAGATAACAAAGAGTGCATGAGCAGACTGCGTCATCTCCTTACAGTCAGCCTCAGTAATCATGACATTTCAGACATTCATAAAAATACTAGCTTCCCTACTGTGCCATACGATTTCCAGTGATAATTCTGCTTAGTAATGTAATTAACCTCCTGTCATTGTTTCCTGTGTCTGTAAGCCCTGATTAGACTATCGTTTGTTGTATCCACTTCCCAAAAGCTGACTCTGTCAAGCAAATTCACCAAAGGCTACCTTCTTCGCCTGACTCTCTTCAAACAATGAAATATCACAATTATAACCAAACTTCCTGAATAATATGATAGCCGTCATGTTGATTTGCTTATTTATCCTCCAGAGAGCAGTAGTACCGTAGATCCTCACTAGGAGACGAGGAACAGTGCTAGCGTGATTTATAAACGGTCGTAAGGAACCAAGCTTGACATAGTTAATTGATACAAGCTTGGTCCGAACTTGGCACGGATTGGTTTTCGGGGGGAAGTGTAATGGAGCTACAGATTGTTATAATAAGTGAAAATACTACCCAAGCCAAAGTTCAGTGATCTGTCCTGATTTAGTGCGTTAAATTCATAACAGATTACATACATTTTTCTCACTGTATTCAGAAATAAAGTCTCTCAAATGGCACCACAGCACAATCCACGTATATACTATTTATAGAATGGAATTTGCGTCTTCAGTCCTCCAAGCTCTGCACCCCAGAGGCGATTCACAGCTACAACAATATCGTCTCAAAGGATGACTCTCTGGTTGGACAAAAGTTTAACTCCTTTTATTCTAAGCAAAGTGGAGAAAGGGATACAGATATCAGTGATGAGTCTTTTTTTTTTTCAGATGACAACATGGGCACGGAATGAAAAAGGGGCACTGAATCATGAAGAAATTAGATAGGTATAACCCTGATTACACTCTTACAAGGGTTGTCCTCTTCCTCATATGACGTCATTCGCAACGTGTTACATCTTTGGTTATTATCTAAAAGGTTTTGTGATTAGCAGGTGCCCAATGTTTTTAATCTAAGTGTTGTGGCTTCAGACCACTTACAGAGATTTTTTTTTAAGTATCGAAACCAGTCCTCGCTGCTCAGTATTTTTCCATTATATCTCCTGCAGCTTTAGGTAATGTAATGAAGATGATGATCCTAATCTCAACAAAAGAAATCAATATGCACTGCACAAACTGGTTAGAAATTTGAGAAAGATGGAATAAAACATTACAACATATCTTAGTATCTGTAATTGATGGAGAGGCATACATGTGTATTATACTTAACAGCCTAATTATGTTAGGTTTTAAAACATATATCATTAAAAACAGTTGTTCTACATCAAAACTCTAATTAAGAACCTCACTGGCTTCCATCTTGGGGCCAAAATACTACCAATTTTCTGTATACATATTCTATTGTGGTGAATCTGTAATGTTGCTTGGGCTTTCCCAGATTAATATGTCATATCTTGCATATGTATAGAAATTTAAAATGTTTCTTACATCTCAGAAACAAAAGTTAAAAGTTTTAATTTACCGGATTTGAACCTCAACAGTATGTTGTTTTGCCTGGAGAGAAAAAGATGTATTTATGAGCTTATTGTATCTACAGAGTTACTTTTATTTTCTACTGAAGTTTTTAATCGCTTCCGAAAGCCGCCTTACCTGTGTGTCTATTATTTAATAATGTGAAACTGTTTAAAACACTACGACCAGATTTGTGGATGCACACTTTCTGTGAAGCAACAATGATAAAGTTCACAGAGTTAATCCCTTTTAGTTCTTTCCGCTGGCAAACCAAACAAAAAGTCGCTATTTTGGCAACAGTGTGCTGCGAACCGACCCTGACGGACTTTGCATCTATAAGCTTCTGTAGACATGAAATAGTAAATGAGCTGCCTTTCTTTTGTGATTTCTTTGACTGTAATATTCTAACACCCTACTCTCTAACACATGAAGTCAGTTGTTCAGTACATCTAGTAAAAGTGTTAGTGTGCCTTTTTTCTTTCAGCTACCTCTCTTTATAGGCATTCCACCTACGGCTCTATTCCAAAAGACCAAAGTGAGGGGATTATGTTGGAGCTTATTAGCTTGGATCAAATAGGTTGTGTTTTCACATCTCCATTTCCAGACACAAAGCATCCACAGATCCCACAGCTTAAATAAAACAATTTACCCCAGAAAGTCTAATAACCTTTGATATTATTTTCTATAGAAGCTATGTATTCTTTTCTACTTCTAACAAGTTATCCTCCTCCTTCTTGACTCTCAACTTGATTTTACAGTCGGTACGCGTGACTCACCTCCTGCTCACACAGCCAAAACCAAGAACCTTATCAATAACAAAGCCTTTCTCATGTTTCTCCCTCTCTGCATTTCTGTTGGTGTTTGAATCTTTGTTGCAATGAGTTTGAAAGCTGCCTTCTACAGGCAAGGCAGATAAGAGCTAAATGCATTACCCAGCAGCCCTGCGTCAAATGTTGCGCTCATAAATCACACCGTCGTTATACTTGAGTGTTGACTTGAGTGTTTGCATGTACTCATGGCGCTGGTGTGTGTGGGAGCAAGGACAGGCACAGATTCATATGTTTGATATATTACACACATCAAGCTGTTTGTGGATTTTCATTTTTTTCACAGCTTTCATTAGACAGCCCTGATTTGTTTTTCTTCTGGAGAGACAAAAACTTGTGTCTGAGCCATATATTATTGACAAATTCCTTTTTGACAAACTGTGTGGCCAGCATGTCCGCAGGATCTACATGAGAGCAGAGATAAACATTGATGACAGCTCTGAAAGCATCGACTAAATAGAATAGAGCACATGGGGAGACAGACACGACAGGAGTCGTCTGCTTCTTTAAAGATGTGAGGAAAAAATGCCACAGTAAATAAAGAATACACCACAGAAATGTTCAAGTAAATCTAAACAAGGTCAGTTTGAAGTATTGTGGAAAATAAAGAAACCTTTCCTTTCATTCATTTTAGAATGAAAAAAACAAACAAATTACATTTCTTTCCATTTTATTTACTGGATTCCAATCTATATTCTCTAAGGTCCACAAAGATACAGTATGTGTTTAAAGGTTTATTGAAAAATGGGTCAAAGGGATGGATGGATAGAGAGTGTGGACTGGATAGAGTGAATGTGGGGGTGTAGTCTTCGGGAAATGGCTTTTCTCAAGCCCACTTAGGACCCCCCCAGGATTTCTCCTTAGAAGTTTCCATAGAGACGAGCCCAAACAGAGGTTCTCCAGGCTACAGCTGAGGAAGGAGACGGGTTGGGTGGTCCAGAGATGGACGGGTTCTGGTGGGGACCAGATCCATGGACCTCACTGCCAAATGAATAGCTGTGCTGAAGCTGCTGGCATAAGGTTGGAGGAACTTCTACCGACCAAAGTCTGCGCTAACAGGGACCGAAATAGAGGAAGAAGACAGAGAGATTGGCTGAATCTCTCCAACGCTACGTCTGAAGGAATCAGATCAAAGATGGCGAGCCTGGCGTCGGCATCCAGAGACACTGGGAGGGACTAGGGCACTTGCTGCACATCCGTCCCCTCAGGAGGACTAGAAAATCATTTATAAACAGATCTACTGAGGACCGGATGTGGACTAGTTCGTCCATCACACTTTGGTCTCTGCTGGTCTTCAGTTCTGTGCTAAATAATCCCACAATAAACACACTGAGCCTGGTTCTGATGGAGGTTCCATCCTGTTTGAAGGGAGTTTTTTCTCTCCACTGTCGCTACAAGCATGCTTAATGTGAGGGATTGCAGAAGAGTCAACGAGTCGATGCAATCAACTGATTTTCTTTAGATAGAAAACTTATAGAAACTTATATATGAATAGATCTGACTGAATGATCTGGTTGATCTGGATCTATAAAGTGGCCTGAGCTATAGAAATATAATGAATAGACTTAGTGAACAGGTGTGTTTGAGTGAAAATCACTGGGTGTTCCACTTTAAACTCTAATTTCAGATGAATCTCTTCCTGTTGTTCCCTCAGCCAGTCAGTAGAGGGCGCCTTCAGCTCTCTGTGGATTTCCAGCTTTTATTGTCATTCCACTGTCAGAGTAACGAAATGCATTCCACCCCTCCCCTTGGGGAGCAGTGGGCTGCCATTGTGTGGCACCCGGGGAGCAGCATGGGGATAAGTTCTTGCTCAGGGACCCAGAGTGGCAGTTAGTGGGAGTTGAACTCAGAAACTCTGGATTCCAAGCTCTATGTCCTAAACACACTGCACTGCATTCAGCTGCACACACACTGCTGATATTTCCTGCTTTACCGTTTCCAGAATTTATGTTTAAATGTTTTTTTTTTTAAAGACTTTTCAGTAAAGATTCAAAATCAAAGACCGATGAAAGGCTTTAATTTTCTAGCTGTTTGCTTTCTACACTGCATTCCTAAAGCATGAAACTGGATGCACTTATTCTCTCCTCAGAAGCAAGCAGTGAGGGGATCAAACCAAGACCCAGAAGTCCTGGTTCTGACCTGCTGATCGGGCCTCCTAAACGTGGTCCAAGACTCAGACCTGGTCCAAAAGTTCTCCAGGACCACAGTTCTCGCCTCAGAACACCTTCTCAAACCACCTGTTTTCAGCCAGAGAAGACAGATAGTTTGAGAGGGCTGTGAAGAAAAAACCAACCTTAAACTGAGGGGGGGGGACTCAGGTTACAGCTTTTCAAAAACCTTCAATGCAGCGACTGAATTGATCCCTTCCCCGCTATCATTGCAGCACCAACCCCTTTACAGGGGAAACAGAACTAACCTCGCCTATTCAGCCAGGCCAACTATTCCCTCTAGCGACCCCCTGTTCAGATACATAGACAGGTATGGGGCATTGCAGGCTAACAAAGAGGCAAACGACCTCCATTCTGAAGGGGTGGACCCATTCATCCGTTTCTATTTTGCATGTTTTCTAAACTAAAACCAGGCTTTGTTGGGCTGCTGGATAAAACCTGGAACTAGCGCTATTTTCTGACATTTGGAATTGAAAATCTTCCTGGATGGTAGAGAAACCTGGTTCAAACTTGGAATTAAAAGTACTTTTCCGTGATTGATTTTAAATTTTTTGGGATCTTCAGCAGCTGCCTGTTACTGGTCGTCATGGCTTAGATGACTCTAGACCGGCCAACGAGGAACGTCCAGCTCCACCATTAACTCCACCTGCCTCCACTGACTGGATCTGGGCTGAACTCGCTTAGAGGGATTGGTCCACATAGATCAGCTATTCTAGATGCACATTCTTCTCTTTTTATTTTTCGATAAAGTTGGAAGATATTCAAAATTTCCCCACTTTCCTTGATGGGCCCTTGGCTGACCCTTGGCAGGTCCTTGGCTGAACCCTTGGCTGGTCCTTGGTTGGCACTTGGCTTGTCCTTGGTTAGTCCTTGGCTGGTCCTGGGCTGGTCTGTTGTTGGTCCTTGGTTGGTTCTTGGCTGGTCCTGGGCTGGTCCTTGGTTAGTTCTTGGCTGGTTCTTGGTTGGTCCGTGATTGGTCTGTGGTTGGTGCTTGGTTGGTACTTGGTTGGTCCTTGGTTGGTCCTGAGCTGGTCCGTGGTTGGTCCTGGGCTGGTCCTTGGTTAGTCCTTGGCTGGTCCTTCGTTGGTCCGTGGTTGGTCCTTGGTTGGTCCTGAGCTGGTCCGTGGTTGGTCCTTGGTTGGTTCTTGGCTGGTCCTGGGCTGGTCCTTGGTTAGTTCTTGGCTGGTTCTTGGTTGGTCCGTGATTGGTCTGTGGTTGGTGCTTGGTTGGTACTTGGTTGGTCCTTGGTTGGTCCTGAGCTGGTCCGTGGTTGGTCCTGGGCTGGTCCTTGGTTAGTCCTTGGCTGGTCCTTCGTTGGTCCGTGGTTGGTCCTTGGTTGGTCCTGAGCTGGTCCGTGGTTGGTCCTTGGTTGGTTCTTGGCTGGTCCTGGGCTGGTCCTTGGTCAGTTCTTGGCTGGTCCTTGGTTGGTCCATGGTTGGTCCTTGCTTGGTCCGTGGTTGGTCCGTGGTTGTTCCATGGTTGGTCCTTGGTTAGTCTGTGGTTGGTCCATGGTTGGTCCTGGGCTGGTCCTTGGCTAAACCCTTGGCTGGTCCATGGTTGGTCCTTGGTTCTTCCTTGGTTGGTCCGTGGTTGGTCCGTGACCCAGAAACCAGACGTTCTGGAATCAGCTGCTCTTAGTAGCAGGGTGGTATGGAGAACAGGGACGGCCACTGGGGGACTGGTTTCTGACCATTTCAGGCCTCTGTGGTCCTGGGTTCTTCTAACAGGACCAGGATCTAACAGTGTGACAGGCTTTACATAAGCAGCTGAGGCCTGACCCAGACCGGACCGACCCGGACAGGACCAGAACATTTGCACAGGAAGGATAATCTCCTCTCCTTCAGTTCTCCTCAGCCTTGGTTGAGTGATTCAGAGAGGAGCCGTCACACCTCATAGGTCACACAGCCAATCAATCTAAGGAGGTTGGTCCTTGGTTGGTCTGTGGTTGGTCCTTGGTTGGTCTGTGGCTGGTCTGTGGTTGGTCCTTGGTTGGTCCTGGGCTGGTCCTTGGCTGAACCCTTGCTGGTCCATGGTTGGTCCTTGGTTGGTCCTTCGTTGGTCCGTGGTTGTTCCGTGGTTGGTCCTTGGTTGGTCTGTGGTTGGTCCATGGTTGGTCTGTGGTTGGTCCTTGGTTGGTCCTGTGGTTGGTCCTTGGTTGGTCCTTGGTTGGTCCCTGGTTGGTCCTTGGTTCTTCCTTGGTTGGTCCGTGGTTGGTCCGTGGTTGGTCCGTGGTTTTTCCGTGGTTGGTCCTTGGTTGGTCTGTGGTTGGTCCATGGTTGGTCTGTGGTTGGTCCATGGTTGGTCTGTGGTTGGTCCTTGGTTGGTCCGTGGTTCGTCCGTGGTTTGTCCGTGGTCGGCCCTGGGCTGGTCCTTGGTTGGTCCGTGGTTGGTCCTTGGTTGTTCCATGGCTTCTAAACACTCCAATACTGCTGGTGTCTCTGTTGGGCCTTTTAGAGAACTCTGACCTGGGTTCTCCTGGAGGTCTCTGTGTTTAGGAGGGATTGCTGCACAGTCAATGGATATGAGTCTGTTTCTCAAGGAAACCGAGGTTTGCTCTATTTATCGGAAGTAGCAGGCAGTCATTGTTAGACCCCATCAGTTACCTCTGCAGAGCATCCTGATGAAAGCTTGTTTTCACAGATCATGATCGGGGAGGCTGTCTTGTTCTGCTGCCTCACTCGGACGAAGAGCGGTGGAGCAACCGAGGCCAACATCAATGCAGCCGGCTGCAACTTCAACTCATTCATCCGCAGAGCCATCCGCTTCGTCGGTACGTCCGCCGTCCTAACTGCCGCCGTTTGGGATCCAGCAGGGTTGGTCCTTCTGTCTCACCTCTGACCTTTGGTCCTCAGGGGTCCATGCCTTCGGCCTTTGTGCCACGGCCCTCATCACGGATGTCCTGCAGCTGATGACGGGCTACCCGGCGCCGTACTTCCTCACCGTGTGCAAACCCAACTACACCACGCTCAACGTCAGCTGTGACAAGAACCCCTACGTGATGGAGGACATCTGCTCTGGAGGCGACCCTGCAGCCATCAACCAGGGGAGGTGAGACCATCAGCTAATGGATGATCACTACTTTTCAAGGTGCATTGTGGGAAATTTGGAGTCCGCTACTTTTTCATCCACTAGACGTTTAGACTGTTTTAAAATGAAGTAACCACTATATAGTGATTAGAGCGGACATCCAGAGACAGCCTGAGAACCAATTGGAACCAGACATAACCAAACAGAACCAGATAGAACCAAACAGAACTAGACAGAGCCAAATAGAACCAGACAGAACCAAACAGAACTAGACAGAACCAAATAGAACCAGACAGAACCAAACATATTTAATCAGAATCTTAAAGAACTGATCTGAACCACAGAGAACCAACCAGAACCGGACAGAACAAACCAGAACCAAAAATAACCTGACAAAACCATTCAGAAAAAAACAGAACCAAACAGAACCAATCAGAACCTTTAGGAACACCTCAGAACCAGACAGACCCACAACGATCCAATCAGAACCTGAGAGAACCAGACCAAACCAATCAGAACCGGGGACAACCAGTAAAACCAAACAAACAGAACCAATCAGAACCTGACAGAACGAAACAAACAGAACTAATCAGAACCAGACAAATAGAACTAATCAGAACCAAAATAAGAAGCAGGAACCAACTGGAACCCAGAACAAACAGAACTAGTCAGGAACCAAACAAACATAACCAACCAGCAGGAGCCAAACATAAGCAAACATACAGAACCAATCCCAGGACCCAGCAGGAACCAACCAACAGAACCCAGCTAAAAGCCGAAGACGGGAACCAGCAGGAACCAAACAGCAGTACCAACCGGAGCCAGCAGCCCACCAAACGGACTGAACCAGGTAGAACCAGACAAGAACCCACAGGTCCAAATAACAGAACCAATCAGAACCAGACAGAGCCAGCAAAACTAAACAAAAGAACCAGAGAGTACCAATCAAACAGACCCACACTATCGATATAACACGATAGATCCAACAGAACCAATCAGAACCAGACAAAACCAGTAGAACCAATCAGAACCAGCAGAACCAAACAACTGAACCAATCAGAAAAAGACAAAACCAACCAGAACTGGACAGAACCAATCAAAACCAGACAGAACAAGCAGAACCAAACAACAGAACCAATCAGAACCAGCAGAACCAAACAAACAAAAAAAACAATCCAAAGAACTTGACAGAATCAATCGTAACTAGTATAAACCAGACAGAACCTATCAAAACCAACTAGAACTGGACTAAACCAACCAGCCAGAACCCAGAAGAACCTGGCAGAACAAATCAAAACCAGACAGAACCAGCAGAACCAAACAACTGGGGCAATCAGAACCATACAGAACCAACGGAACTTGACAGAACCAATCAGAACCAGACACAACCAGCA
Organism: Cyprinodon brontotheroides; assembly: GCA_018398635.1. Taxonomy (NCBI): domain Eukaryota; kingdom Metazoa; phylum Chordata; class Actinopteri; order Cyprinodontiformes; family Cyprinodontidae; genus Cyprinodon; species Cyprinodon brontotheroides. The sequence continues at coordinate 33,641,216 of JAGKQL010000057.1, forward strand.
GAACAAAACAACAGAACCAATCAGAACCAGCAGAACCAAACAACTGAACCAATCAGAACCAGACAGAACCAGCAGAACCAACCAACAGAACCAGACACAACCAGCAGAACCAACCAACAGAACCAATCAGAACCAGCACAACCAAATAACAGAACCAATCAGAACCAGCAGAACCAAAAAACAGACCCAATCACAACCAGAATGAAAAAAACAACAGAACCAATCAGAACCAGACTGAACCAGCAGCACCAAGCAAATAGAACCAGACAGAACCAGAAGAATCAATTAGATCCGAAGACAACCAATCAAACACACCCACACAGAAACGGATATAACACAATAGATCCAACAGAATCAATCAGAACCAGACAGAACCAACAGAACCAATCAGAACCAGTAGAACAAAAGACCTGAAGCAATCAGAACAAGACAAAGTCAACCAGAACTGGACTGAACCAACCAGAACCAGACAGAACCCAATAAAACCTGACAGAACCAAACAACAGAACAAATCAGAACCAGCAGAACCAACCAACAGAACCAATAAGAACCAGACAGAACCAGCAGAACCAAACAACAGTACCAACCAGAACCAGCAATACCAAACGACTGAACCAATTAGAACCAGACAGAACCCACAGGTCCAAATAACAGAACCAATCAGAACCAGACAGAGCCAGCAAAACTAAACAAAAGAACCAGAGAGTACCAATCAAAACCAGAAGAATCAATCAGAACCGAAGAGAACCAATCAAACAGACCCACACTATCGATATAACACGATAGATCCAACAGAACCAATCAGAACCAGACAAAACCAGTAGAACCAATCAGAACCAGCAGAACCAAACAACTGAACCAATCAGAAAAAGACAAAACCAACCAGAACTGGACAGAACCAATCAAAACCAGACAGAACAAGCAGAACCAAACAACAGAACCAATCAGAACCAGCAGAACCAAACAAACAAAAAAAACAATCCAAAGAACTTGACAGAATCAATCGTAACTAGTATAAACCAGACAGAACCTATCAAAACCAACTAGAACTGGACTAAACCAACCAGACAGAACCCAGAAGAACCTGGCAGAACAAATCAAAACCAGACAGAACCAGCAGAACCAAACAACTGGGGCAATCAGAACCATACAGAACCAACGGAACTTGACAGAACCAATCAGAACCAGACACAACCAGCAGAACAAAACAACAGAACCAATCAGAACCAGCAGAACCAAACAACTGAACCAATCAGAACCAGACAGAACCAGCAGAACCAACCAACAGAACCAGACACAACCAGCAGAACCAACCAACAGAACCAATCAGAACCAGCACAACCAAATAACAGAACCAATCAGAACCAGCAGAACCAAAAAACAGACCCAATCACAACCAGAATGAAAAAAACAACAGAACCAATCAGAACCAGACTGAACCAGCAGCACCAAGCAAATAGAACCAGACAGAACCAGAAGAATCAATTAGATCCGAAGACAACCAATCAAACACACCCACACAGAACCGGTTATGACACAATAGATCCAACAGAATCAATCAGAACCAGACAGAACCAACAGAACCAATCAGAACCAAACAACAGAACCAATCAGAACCAGTAGAACAAAAGACCTGAAGCAATCAGAACAAGACAAAGCCAACCAGAACTGGACTGAACCAACCAGAACCAGACAGAACCCAATAAAACCTGACAGAACCAAACAACAGACCCAATCAGAACCAGAATGAAACAAACAAAAGCACCAATCAGAACCAGACATCCAACAGAACCAAACAACAGAACCAATCACAACCAGATAGAACCAACAGAACCAATGAGAACCAGCAGAGCCAAAAACCTGAAGCAATCAGAACAATACAAAGCCAACCAAAACTGGACTGAACCAACCAGAACAAGACAGAACCCAGTATAACCTGACAGAACCAGTAAGAACCAGACAGAACCAATCCGAACCAGCAAAACCAACAGAACCAAACAAACAGAAGCAATCAGAACCAGCAGGTCCAGACAGAGCCAAACAACAGAATCAATCAGAACCAGACAGAGCCAATCAGATCCAGACAGAACCAAACAACAGAACCAATCAGAACCAGACAGAGGCTATCAGAACCAGACAGAACCAACCAACAGAACCAATAAGAATCAGACAGAAGCAGCAGAACCAAACAACAGAACAAATCAGAACCAGCAGAACCAAGCAACAAAACCCTTCAGAACCAGCAGAACCAAGCAACAAAACCCTTCAGAACCAGCAGAACCAAAAACAGACCCAATCAGAAACAAACAAAAGCACCAATCAGAACCAGACATCCAACTGAACCAAACAACAGAACCAATCACAACCAGATAGAACCAACAGAACCAATGAGAACCAGCAGAGCCAAAAACCTGAAGCAATCAGAACAATACAAAGCCAACCAAAACTGGACTGAACCAACCAGAACAAGACAGAACCCAGTATAACCTGACATAACCAGTAAGAACCAGACAGAACCAATCCGAACCAGCAAAACCAACAGAACCAAACAAAAGAACATGTCAGAACCAGACAGAACCAGACAGAGCAAATCCGAACCAGACAGAACCAAACAACAGAACCAATAAGAACCAGACAGAAGCAGCAGAACCAAACAACAGAACCAATCAGAACCTGACAACAGAACCAGACAAAACCAAGCAGAACCAATCAGAACTAGTCAGAACCAGACAGAACCAGCAGAACCAAACAACAGAACCAATCAGAACCAGCAGAACCAAACAAAAAACAATCCAAAGAACTTGACAGTATCAATCATAACTAGTATAAACCAGACAGAACCTATCAAAACCAACCAGAACTGGACTAAATCGACCAGACAAAACCCAAAAGAACCTGGCAGAACAAATCAAAACCAGACAGAACCAGCAGAACCAAACAACTGAAGCAATGAGAACCAGACTGAACCAGCAGAACTTGACAGAACCAATCAGAACCAGTCATAACCAGACAGAACCAGCAGAACCAAACAACAGTACCAATCAGAACCAGACAGAACCAGCAGAACCAAGCAAATAGAACCAGACAGAACCAGAAGAATCAATTAGATCCGAAGACAACCAATCAAACACACCCACACAGAACCGGATATAACACAATAGATCCAACAGAATCAATCAGAACCAGACAGAACCAACAGAACCAATCAGAACCAAACAACAGAACCAATCAGAACCAGCAGAACCAAGCAACAAAACCCATCAGAACCAGCAGAACCAAAAACAGACCCCATCAGAACCAGAATGAAACAAACAAAAGCACCAATCAGAACCAGACGTCCAACAGGACCAAACAACAGAACCAATCACAACCAGATAGAACCAACAGAACCAATGAGAACCAGCAGAGCCAAAAACCTGAAGCAATCAGAACAATACAAAGCCAACCAAAACTGAACTGAACCAACCAGAACCAGACAGAACCCAATATAACCTGACAGAACCTATCCGAACCAGCAAAACCAGCAGAACCAAACAAACAGAAGCAATCAGAACCAGCAGGTCCAGACAGAGCCAAACAACAGAACCAATCAGAACCAGACAGAGCCAATCAGATCCAGACAGAACCAAACAACAGAACCAATCAGAACCAGACAGAGCCTATCAGAACCAGACAGAACCAACCAACAGAACCAATAAGAACCAGACAGAACCAGCAGAACCAGAACAACAGAACCAATCGAACCTGAAAACAGAACCAGACAAAACCAAGCAGAACCAATCAGAACCAGACAGAACCAACCAACAGAACCAATCAGAACCAGACAGAACCAACCAACAGAACCAATAAGAATCAGACAGAACCAGCAGAACCAAACAACAGACCCAATCAGAACCAGAGTGAAACAAACAACAGTTCCAATCAGAACCAGACAGAACCAACCAACAGAACCAATAAGAACCAATCAGAACCAGCAGAACCAAACAACAGAACCTATCAGAAACAGACAGAACCAGCAGAACCAAACAACAGACCCAATCAGAACCAGCAGAACCAAACAACAGACCCAATCAGAACCAGCAGAACCAAACAACAGACCCAATCAGAACCAGAGTGAAACAAACAACAGTTCCAATCAGAACCAGACAGAACCAACCAACAGAACCAATAAGAACCAATCAGAACCAGCAGAAACAAACAACAGAACCTATCAGAAACAGACAGAACCAAACAACAGACCCAATCAGAACCAGAGTGAAACAAACAACAGACCCAATCAGAACCAGAGTGAAACAAACAACAGACCCAATCAGAACCAGCAGAACCAAACAACAGACCCAATCAGAACCAGCAGAACCAAACAACAGACCCAATCAGAACCAGAGTGAAACAAACAACAGATCCAATCAGAACCAACCAAGACCTTTTTTCAGGACCTGGTTCTGATGTAGAACTCAGGTCACCTAGCTGCAGCTCAGTCAGGTTCTGGTTCATTTCACCATCGGACTGAATCAGACCGACTGCTACACGCTGTGAGAACTTCTGGTTCTTGAACATGACCCTCTGCCTCTGCTACTGTTCCAGGAAGTCCTTCCCATCCCAGCACGCCACGCTGGCCTCCTTCGCCGCCCGTCTACATTATCTGTAAGTAACTGAGCTGCCACTATCTGCTGCGTGTGGGGTGCCTCACTCAGATTTGTGGATAGATTTAATGGTCCTGTGGGATCATTGATATGATTCCAGGGTTGGTAGTAGAGCTGTTTCCTAACGGCCTTACCAACCTTACCTCTGAACTCAACAGGAAGTGGATGGTTTGGGCGGATTCAGGATAGAGAACCGTCTCTGAGCTTTGCTTGGGGCTTTGTTGGTCCACCTGTGGCACTAATCCCCCCTGCTTTTCCACGCTGTCCTGTTGGGTTGAAAGGGATGGATTCAGAACGGTAACCAATGCTGCAGCAGGCGTAGAGCTGTAAAGACTGGATGATCACCAACAGTGGACTCTGTTTGTTCTGTTTCTATGTGGACAGATGTACTTCAACAGCACTCTAACAGACTCGTCCAAGCTGCTGAAGCCTCTACTGGTCTTCTCCTTCATCATGAGCGCCATTGTCTGCGGCCTGACCCGGATCATCCAGTATAAGAACCATTCGGTGGACGTCTACCTGGGCTTCCTGATCGGGGGGTCTATTGCTGTTTACCTGGTAAGAGCCCGGCGACAGCACATCTCCTCTGGGGCGTTCACACCCAGCGCGATCTGGCCATCCTAGCTTCTGAGTTACAGTCAATGTCTAACCATACAGACGTCTAATGGCATGTCCGAGCATGCTGCTGTTGGAGCATCTAAGTGTTTGAGCGTCCAATGCGCCGAGCGTCCAGTGCACCGATCAGCCAGAACATTGAATGTCCAGTGAGCCATGTGTCCAATTGCACCGAGTAGCCAGAACGCCAAGCGTCCGGTGCACTGAACGGCCAGAACGCTGAGCGTCCAGTGCACGAGGAAACCAGAGCGCTGACCATCTAGTTCCACAAGCGTCCAGTGCACCGAGCAGCCAGAATGCAGGGCGTCCAGTGCACCTAGTATCGACTGCACCGAGCAGCCAGAATGCAGGGCGTCCAGTGCAGCGAGCAGCTGAATAAAGGGCGTCAAGTCCATCGAGCAGCCGGGGCGCCAAGCATCCAGCGGCCAGTGCACCGGGAAGCCAGAATGGCGAGTGTCCAGCGCGCCGAGCGTCAAATGCATTGTGCAGCCAAAATGCCGAGCATCCAGTGCACAGGGCGTCCAGTTCACGGAGCAGCCAGAACGCAGAGCGTCCAGCACGCCGAGCCTCCAGCGCACCGAGCCAGGGCACTTTGCGAGCGTGCAGCAGCGCAGAGATTTCCAGTGCACGGAGCAGCCAGAACATCGAAGCGTCAAAGTAACTCAACTTACGTCTGATGCAACATCCAGATCTCTGCGTTTGCGTGTATTTGACACACAAAACGCTTTTGGTTTTGAACGCAGCATTTAAGAATGTTTCTGAGGTAGAGGAGACGTAACAGATAAACATGGAATCAGGAATCTTTATTGTTTACCTCATTGCTTCACAGGTTTCTATTTAAGGAAAACCAGCTGATTGCATCGACTCATTGACTCTTCAGCAATCCCTCACACTAAGCATGCTTGTAGCGGACAGTAGAGAAGGAAAAACTCGCTTTGAACAGGATGAAGAGCCTCCAGCAGAACCAGGCTCAGTGTGAGCGGCCATCTGCTGAGGCCCACTGGAGTTCCAAAGAGACAGAAGCAGAAGATAGAGAAGGGAACATATAAGCTCAGATCTAAAAACACTTTCCATGCTAGAAAAGCTAACAATAAACTAGCTCCACAGGCGGATCAAACTGGGAGAGAAACAGCTGATCAGACGAGCTCTGAGTCAATAACAATGTCAGAAGATGAGAGAGAAAACATCCAGTTGGTCCCAGTAGAAGCTGAATCCATAGCTTTAAGTCTATGAGAGAAACAGGACTAAACACTGAAAAACAGCTTGCTTTAAGGAGGCCCATTTAAAGCGGCTAAACAGGCAGGAAGGTTAAAAATGCAGCAAACAGCAGGAAGCCTCTCCTAACCTGACAGGGGCGCTCTTCCACAGTTCAACAGAGAAAATGCTGCAACTTTAGCTCCATTTTCGTCTGTTTTACTTGATTTCGGGCTTCAGGGATTCAAAAAAAGCTTGGTGTTATAGAAGCCTGATTTTCACTCAGCAGCTGTTTGGTGTGTTTCCAGAATTAATCTATGCAGTGGGAAACTTTTCAGTCCAGTGAGGGACGCCGCCAGCAGCCCTCCCTGTCCTGGTGCACCACAACCGTCCTGCTCGCTGCCACCCGTCAGTCAGGAGGCCGTCCTCCATCACCTGCAGATGAAAGCAATGAGCGCGGAGGTGCGGCCTCCCCGCCTCCCACTCTGAGAGCGTCCTTCACCGAGGCACTCCAGGTGCAGCGGCCTGAAGAGCGGCCTCCAGCGCTCCATGGAAGGCACTGTCCCCCTGCGGCGCGCAGAGCAAAGACGCCGCCATGACGTTCAGCCACACACTGCCTCGGGTTCATACCCCTCAGGCCATTGCTGCATACGAAGAGGCCGCCAGGCGCCACGCCGCCACCCTCCACCACGCCTCCATGGACTCCAGCCGCTCTAAGCAGCTGCTGTCCCAGTGGAAAAGCAAGAACACCAACCATAAATGCTCCCCGGACTCCTTCTCCTCCTCCGTCGACTCGTCCTCCGGCCCACGCCTCCCACCTCCCTCACCACGGCAGCAGTGAGCTGCGCTCCAGCTCTGAGCCGGCCACTGTGAGGCCTAAACGGGGGCTTTGATGCCAGTGCGTATATGGCGAAGCTTCCTCCTGGAATCAGCTCCACTCTCCCCAGTAACTGCAGTGGGATCACCGGAGGGGCCCGGATACCCATGCAATCTAGGCCCGGCTCTTCACAGCTGGTGCACATACCGGAGGAAGCTCATGAGAACTACAACCCGGCCTCCCAAAGGACACTGGGGGGAGGCGGCGACATGAGGCCTGTCGGCACTTCAGTTCAGGCTAACTGGCAAAGAGCGGCGGAGAAGACGGGCAGCATCCAGAGCGGCCAGCCCAGGATCCTGCAGGTGATCGCCATGTCCAAGCAGCAGGGTCTGCTGCAGACCCATTCCAAGAGCTTAGACGACAGCAGCATGGGGTTCAACGACAGTGGAGGCGCCCAGGTTGGCGCCCGTCACAGGGGACTCACCAACCACGACCCTGGCAGCACCACTGGGCCCGGCTCACTGGGCAGCACTGCAGGCAGCATTTCTGGAAGCACCGGGGCTATCGTCAGGGTAGAGGCCCACCCTGAGAACACCCGGCCCGTCATCCAGGCTCCGTCCACAGACGGGAGCGGCTCCTGGAGGTGGAGGTCACTGGATCATGGAGGAGGCGGGAGTTCAGGGAGGCGGGGTGTCGGCAGTGGATCGGGTCCTGGGAGGCACACCACAGAGCACAACGATCAGAACGTGGACTCGGAGAGTTCCGACTCCATACGCGACGGGTCTGTTGACCCCAAACATGGCAATAACGTCATCGCCACAACCTCATCCATGGCGACCACTGGCCGAGCAGAGCAGAGGCTCCACCACCAGGGCCTCTCCACCATTCGCGGTCACTCCAGGAGACGGCTGCAGCTCTGGAACTGCAGGAGGGCGTTAGAGAAGCGCCCTCAGAAATCCCTCAGTAGCTTCCAGTCGCGAGTCGACTCTCTGCGAAAAAAGCAATAATATCATCCTGATCCCGGAGAAGAGTTTCCAGGCAGCCGGATAATGCCAGGAAACGCGTTTTCTCACAAAGGGGACCTCCATGCTGGCCCCCACCTTCAATGAATAAAGAAACCCACCTGTATGGCGGGGAAGAAGCGGGACAGGTGGAGCTTAGGTGTTCCAAACAGCTTTTCTATGTAGCATGGTTCTTCTTCTGCGTTTACACAAAGCACAAAAGCGTTTCTGTGTTGGTGAAATAATCACTGTGTTTTTAGTGGTCACTCCTGAGAAAACTTTTTACTTTATAGAGTGCTGTTTCCCATGCAGACAGAATCCTTTCCCCCAGCTGTGAAACCAATGTGTTTACTTCCCCTGCATTGTAAATACTCTGTATACTTGAAAGTGGTGCTACACCAGCCAAAACCATTGACTGCCTTGCATAGCGTTCAGTCTTATCCAAATGCACCCCATCATTGTTTTACAAAGATTTTTAAACTCAGTGGTTTATAAACGATGCATCTTCTCTGTACGAAGATACCCGTCTGTAGCGAGGAATACTGTTGGAACCATAAGTGAGCTTAGCATCTATCATGTAGCTACAAAGGCAAATTAGCTGGAACTTGCACTAAAGAGGTGTTTACTCTGTATCATACTGTACAAATAATACACACATACACATATATCTATATATTTGTGTAGATCCGTGCAGCCTGCTCAGCACAAACAGCAGCAAAGCACTACAGCCAAACTGTTTTCTGACTCCACTTTCTATGTTGTCATATTTTAAACCAAGTCAAAGCGTATTTCAGTGAATCCTTTTTGTATGCATGAGTAAACCTGAAATAGAAAACCTTTCTCCCTCAACATTCTTCCAATAAAGGTGATAAATACAACTTTAACCTCTCCAGCCAGCAGGTGGCGCACTGGTCTAACTGGTCTGTATCTACTATCTATCTATCTCTCATCTATCTATGGTAAATGTCGCTGTACTTATATAGCACCTTTAGTCAAGTCTGGGAGACTTGACTAAAAAGCGTTTTACACTACATTCATTTCGCCCATTCACACACACACTGATAGTGGCAAGCTACATTGTAGCCACAGCTGTCTGTCTGTCTGTCTATCTATCTATCTATCTATCTATCTATCTATCTATCTGTCTGTCTGTCTGTCTGTCTGTCTGTCTGCTCCGTCTGTCTGTCTGTCTGTCTGATCTCGGCCCGTCTGTCCTAATCCTCTGGTCCGTCCGGCCCCACTCGGCTGGGTCCGTCCGGTCCCGGTCCATCCATCCATTTCCGTTTCCGGTGTGTGATCGTAGGTAGTAGATGTGGACGTGAGAGTGGCGCTAGTTTCAAATGGTGATTCTTTCCCTGGTGTATTTCGGTTTCAAACTTTCTTTCCAACTGTTCTTAATGCACCAAAGCAGGTAAGAATATTTTGTTTCTTTGTGTGAGTGTTAGGTAAGTAACTGTGTGGTTAGACAGGTGTGTGTGAGGAGGCATGGCGTCCTCCGAGACGCCTCCTCCGTCCATCAGGCAGGGGGTCCGGATAGTCCCTCCGGACGCCTCTGTAACTGTGGAGGAGGTGTTGTTGACTGTAGGTGAGCAGGTAGGTTATGGTAAATTGTCTCATGCTTCGCGCATGAATAAAGCGGTTGTGGTGTTTTTTAAGGACGAGTCCACCGTCCACCAGCTGATTGAGTCCGGAGTAATTGTCCGGGACTCCTTAGTGCAGGTTAGCCCGCTGGCTGTGCCGTCCACGCGGATCACTGTATCCGGTGTTCCGCCGTTCATTCCGAACGCCCTGCTGGAGAACGAACTCCGTAGATTCGGAAAAATGGCGAGCGGGTTCCGGACCGTTAATTTGGGGTGTAAGGACCAGAAACTGAAGCATGTCCAGTCTTTGAGACGACAGGTGTTCATGTTTCTGGAGTCCCCCACACAGACACTGGAGGTGTCCTTCCGTGTGAAGCACGGTGATGGGCTTTACATGGTGTATGCCAGCTCGGGACACATGAAATGCTTTGAGTGTGGAGATGTCGGACATAAAAGATCAACATGTCCACATAAACAGCAGGAGAATGGGCACTTGTTGGATAACGAAGGGGGCTCCGCTGCTCCCGGGTCCGCGCGCGGCGCTGCACCCGCGGGGTTCGCGCCGGTCCCCGCGGCGATCCCCGCGGAGCCCGCGGCAAATTCCGCACTGGCCGCGGAGGGTCCCGGGGCGGCGAGCCGGATTCCCGTAGCTGGGGACCTGGTAGTCGCGGGCCCGGTAATCCTGAGTCCCGTGACTGTAGCTGGGAGCTCTGTGGCTGTTGTAGAGGCTAATATGCCGGAGTGTAATGTTGAAACGGAGATCTTTAAACCGATTGAGGCGGAGAAGAAGCAGGAGACGAGGCTGTAGAAGGTGTAACTGAGACACAGGTAGAGAGCTGAGGCAGACTGGGCAATGGGAGTCAACAAGTCATCTCCAAGTAGCCAGTAACAGGTGAGACACAGGTGAAGAGACTCAGCTTCAGTGGCTGGGTAGAACAAATACATGACATGGAGACTTGTTGACTCCACAGCCACCTGCACTGAGGACAGAGCGGCAGGCAGCACAGGGGGAAGTCTGTAGTCAGACTTCATGTAGAGATGACATGGACTATGAATCTGAGTCAGACACAGCATCCATCTGTGAAGCGGTAAGCAGAAGGACTGATCTCTATTCTTTAGAGGAAATTAATGAGTTTCTGGATGAAACATTCAACAAATCAGTCAAAGTCAGTGACTACTTTGTAGATACAGATAAATTTATTAAATCAGTTAGTATACTAAAGAGGCTGGTTAGCAATGACCTCCTAGATGAAAAGAAGCGCTACCGTTTGAATAAACATCTGGCAATCCTTAGGAAGGCTCAGAAAGAGAAAACTGCAAAAAGGTCCAGGAGATAGATCCAATATGAATCTACACATGGTGAATTTTTCTTCTTACTGTTTAATGCTGGGTTCAATCTTTACCCTTTTTCTCTTTTACAATATCTCCATGGAGAGTCTAAAAATAGGATGTCTAAACATCAATGGAGGGAGGGACAAACATAAGAGAGCTTTAATATCAGAGCTGATTTCTCAAAAAAAGATTGATGTGTTATTCCTACAGGAAACACATACCACTCTAGCAGACAATACAGATTGGGAATTAGGGTTGGGGGGGTCGTGGTTTCCTAGCCACGGCTCTAATCTGAGTGCAGGTGTAGCCATTTTGTTTGCGAAACACATTGTTCTATCACAGGTAACAGTCTCTGAGATAGAACTGGGGCGTATACAGGTGGTGCAGGCTACAATAAAAGAAACACCTTTTGTGTTTGTTAATGTGTACGCTTACACCTTTGCTGGTAGTCGGATCAGCCTCTTACAAAAACTTAATGAAGCATTAAAACAGTTTAGCAGCAGCTCGGTTGTAGTGGTGGGAGGAGACTGGAACTGCACTACCAATTATTCAATGGACAGGAATGGGAGAGAGCCCAGCCCATCATCAGCCTCTTTATTAGCAAAAATAATTAAAGAGAACAGTTTGGTAGATGTTTGGAGGACAATCCATCCAAATACCAGACAGTATACCTGGGTAAAAGTCACTGAGGGCCGGGTTAGTGCAGCCAGACTGGACAGGATTTATGTCAGTAACACATGCAGCAATAGGCTAACTAAAGCCATGATATCACCAGTTGGTTTTTCAGACCATCACTTATTAACTGTTCATTTTTCTTTAATGGTGCCTCCTCAAAGATCTCCCTATTGGCATTTTAACGTAAGACTAATCCATGATAAGACTTTCTGTCAGTCTTTCACCGATTTCTGGGGTGAATGGAGAAACAGAAAGTTGGGGTTTGAAAGCATAGGTCAATGGTGGGAGGTGGGGAAAACACAGATCAGAATTTTTTGTCAACAATACACATCACACACAGAAGCAATAGTAAGGGATCAGGTTGAGTTACTGGAAAGGGAACTTCATGTATTGGAAGAGGGCATAACTAATGGGGTGGACATAAATAATGATGATAATAAGACTTGGGAGAAGAAGAGGGCATCATTAAGCAGGTTTTTACATGAAAAAGCTAAAGGAGCTTTAATAAAATCTAGAATACTATCTATTAAAGACATAGATTCACCTACTAGATTCTTTTTTAAGTTGGAAAGAAAGGTCAGGCAACATAATCAGATGATGCACCTTAAGAGCTCCAATGGGTCGGTGACCAGGGACCCATCTGAGATGAGGAGGCTGGCCATAGATTTCTACAGCAACTTGTTTAAAGCGGATGAGTGTGACCCAGATCGTGTGGAGGAGATACTGGAGGGACTCCCTCGTTTAGGGGAGGCGTCGGCAGCCTTCCTGGAGTCCAAGGTGCAGTTTGAAGAGCTGTCTACAGCGGTGAGCCAGCTCAGCTGTGGGCGGGCGCCTGGTGTCGATGGGCTTCCAGCGGAATTTTATAAGACATTCTGGAACCTAATTGGAAATGATCTAATGGACGTTTTCGGAGGATGCTTGGACTCCGGGACGTTACCGACGAGCTGTAGGAGGGCAGTACTGACGTTACTGCCAAAGAAAGGAGATTTGGGACTACTACAGAACTGGCGGCCGGTATCACTACTCTGCACTGACTATAAAATTCTAGCCAAAGTACTGGCGAATAGACTTAAAAAATATTTGGACTCAATTGTAGACGACAGCCAGACATACTGTGTCCCTGATAGGACAATAATGGACAATTTGTTTTTACTCAGAGACATCATAGATCTGTCAAAATTCCAGGAATTAGATATAGGCCTGCTTTCTCTGGACCAAGAAAAGGCATTTGATAGAGTTGATCACAAATACTTGTTTAAAACACTTAAAGCTTTTGGTTTTGGTAATTTTTTTATTTCATGTATTGAGTTGTTGTATTCAAGGGTCACTGTATTATTGAAGGTAGGAGGGGGACTTAGCAGACCGGTTTCTGTACAGAGAGGGATCAGGCAGGGATGTCCTCTTTCTGGGATGCTCTATGCTTTGGCTATTGAGCCCTTATTGCATCACCTCAGGAATAATATATCAGGTTTAAAATTAGCAGACAAAACAAATGCTTCGGTTAGGTTGTCAGCATATGCTGATGACGTCACAGTTTTTATAGGTTGCCAAAAAGATGTTAGGACTCTGGAACAAAAGCTAAAACTATACGAGCAAGCTTCTTCAGCAAAGGTTAACTGGTCGAAGTGTGAGGGTCTCTTACTGGGAGAGTGGAACAATAAAGTGAGACCGACCTTACCAGCCGGGCTGCAGTGGAGCACAGAGGGGATGAAGGTGCTAGGTGTATATCTAGGGAAGGGTGACTTTCAGTTAAAGAACTGGGAGGGCATAGGTGAGAAAATAGGTGCCCGATTGTCTAGATGGAAATGGGTCCAGCCCCAGCTGTCATACAGGGGGAGGACTTTGGTTGCCAACAGTCTAGCTGCATCCATGCTTTGGCATCGGGCCACCGTTCTAGTTCCCCCGAACAAAATATTAGAACAGATACAGAAGACACTGGTGGACTTTTTATGGGATGGCTATCATTGGATTAGATCAGCTGTGCTGTTTCTACCTGTGGCGGAAGGGGGTCAAGGGCTGATTGACCTCAGGAGCCGCATAACTGCGCTTCGGCTCCAGACGGCACAGAGATACTTGTACAAATCACAGCAGCCCTGGACTGAAACGGCATCCTTGCTGCTGCAAAGAATTGGAAACCTACACTACGATAAGCATCTCTTTCTATTGGACTTGGAGGGAATGGACACTACACAAACTTCCAGTTTTTATCAGTCAGTATTGGATGACTGGAGAACAGTTTTAAAAAGTAAAAGGGACTGCACTCAGGTGTATGGGACAATAGGCGATGAACCTTTGTTCCATAACCCAGCCATAAGAAGCAGAATTCTGGCCTCTAAGAGTATCCAGAGGATGTTCACAGCAGCGGGGCTGACAAAGCTGGCAGGACTGAGGGCAGACGGTCAATGGAAGAGTGCTGCGAAGATATGTGAGGAAACAGGGACTAAATCCTTACGCCTCATGGACAGACTGGTGCAGGAGGTGATAAGTGGACTTCCCGGATCCTTCAGGAGGGCACTAGAGACAGAGGAGCATCTGGAGGAGTTTCCAAAGCTGTCTATTGGTGCTGCAGTGGTGGAACAGGAGGAAGCAGACGGGCTCCTGCTGTCATTCAGAACACCAGAACTGAGGAACTTCTCTGAAGCACCAAAGAGAAGCCTATATGAGGTATCAGTGAAAGTCCAGAACAGAGCGATGCTGGTAGGAGTCAAGGAGTCGAGGTGGTCGGGTGTGTTGGCGCCAGGTTCATCTCCCAGGGGCAGCTGGAGGTCCCTGTACAAAACCCCCCTGGAGAAACGTACTGCAGATCTCCAGTGGAGGATTGTACACGGGGCCGTGGCCACAAACAGACACGTGGCACGTATTGATCACAGGGCAGGGAGTCAATGCGCATTCTGTCAGGCGGAGGAGACACTAGAACACCTGTGGATAGGATGTGCCAGAATAGGTCCTCTGTTTTCTCTTTTAAAGCAGTGGGTGGGAGCATTAGGAATTAATTTGAACAGTGAATTGTTTATTTTTGGGCCCAGATACTCGGCAGCACAAAAGGAAAAAATTTGTTTGGTTAATTTTTTGTTGGGACAGGCTAAAATGAGCATTTGGTTGAGCAGGAGGAATAAAATGAAGGGGGCAGGTTCTGCAGAAGCTGAGCTGATGTTTAGAGGTTTGGTGGCTGCACGTCTCAGGACTGAATTTGCTTATTATAAGATGGTGTCAGACCTGAATGAGTTTATTTCTATTTGGGGAGTTGGGGATGTTTTGTGTCGAATAGATGATGATGTGCTTATTCTAAGTTTTTGAGGGGATGGGCTCTTATTTATTCATTTATTTATTTATGTGTTTATTTATTTCGTTTTCTTTTGTTTTTTGGGGCTTTGAGGCTGTTGTGTATGATTGTATCTATCTAATTTAATTATGCATGTTTATTGTAACTGAAAAAATGGACCAATAAAGTCAGTCCATGGGTACTATCTATCTATCTATCTATCTATCTATCTATCTATCTATCTATCTATCTATCTATCTATCTATCTATCTATCTATCTATCTATCTATCTATCTATCTATCTATCTATCTATCTATCTATCTATCTATCTATCTATCTATCTATCTATCTATCTATCTATCTATCTATCTCTATCTATCCTGAGGACGTTGATTCTTCGTCGTTGGAACGTTCTGTGCTTTGCTAGCTGTAGGTATTGTGAGGGCTCTATCTTTAGACTGTAGCAGCCGTATCCCCCTACTTGTTACCATAGTAACAAGCCTGCCGGACCAGGAGTAAAGTGATGTGCTGCTGCAGGAAATAAGGACGAGGATGAAACAGTGGAAAGACACCTGAAGTGTTGAAGCACTCAGCTCATCATGACTCTGAGCCAGAACAGCAGGACATCATTTCAGTTGCTGTTTGCATTATTCCCTTAGAATAATGAACAGTTCATCACTTTAGTTTTAGTTCAACAGGGAGGCATAAATACAAAATAACACAGCTACACAAGTGAGCATGTTTGGTTGTTTGCAGTTAAATGCAAATAGAACAAAGAAGAATTATGGACTGCTAAAGATTTAACTCTGTTCCATTCATTTTAATTCTATTCAGTTTATTTCTATAGCTCCAATTCCCATCATGTCATCTCAGGTCAGTTTCCAGTTCACCAGATCATCCAGTCAGATTGATTCAAAGTTTTCTATCTAAAACCAGCTGATTGCATCCACTTATTGACTCTTCAGCAATCCCTCACACTAAGCATGCTTGTAGCGACAGTGGAGAGGAAAAACTCCCTTGAACAGGAAGAAACCTCCAGCAGAACCAGGCTCAGTGTGAGCGGCCATCTGCTGAGCCCCCACTGGGGTTCAAGGAGACAGAAGCAGACATAGAAAAGAAGCATAGATACAAAAGGCAACTGTCAACCAGCTCCACAGGCACCCCCGTCCAGGAAACACACACAGCCAGGCAGACCAGACTCCCAGCCAGCTCCCATGTCAGAGGATGAAGAGAGCCAGAGGCAAGGCTTAAAGAGGAACACCTTTTTTTTTCTCCATTGTTCCTTGATTTTCCGTTATTCCATCATGTTCTACTCTCCCCATCTGAGTTTAGTGTCATTTGGAGCCGCTCTGAAGATATTCCGCTAGGTTATATCCAGTAACGTCTTGCTATGGGCAAAACGACTTGAAGGTACAAACTAAACTGTTCATCATTTATTCTTTATGGTACGCCAGCATTCAGAACATGGAGGCCAATCACTGTCACCCAGACATCCGCGTTAGATTTTTTATATTTATAACTTTTAAAAACAAAGCGGCACGTGAGACGTCATCATCAGCGGCCGGCTACAATTCCTTCTTCCTGTCCACTGAACTGCTGCTAGTTTTTCCTCACATGCCTGGAAGATGTCACAAAGCTGCTACCACAGATGATCTAAACTACTCCAGATGAATCGATTCAGATTAGCTAGAATGAATAGAAGGGGTAGAGCCGCCGTGCCGCCTAGTGGCCCGGGCTGCCTGTCACTACTACAGTCCGCCGCGCGGATCAAGTCATACACACACACACACACACATATATATATATATATATATAGCAGTATATATATATATATATATATATATATATATATATATATAATGACAATATATATAATGACAATTTTTCCTGGACTTTGATAATAAAAAAATGACTCATGGGTTTTGAGTTTTTCTTCAACAAAGACGAGATCTAAATGAAAATGAGCAGGTCGTCGTAGGTCAGAAAATGCATCATTGAGCTGTGATCTAGTCAGTATGCCGTGATGCTGCGTGTTGAGTTTTCTGCATACCTAACATGGAGTGCAGATGGAAATGTGAGCGGCGGCGGGGAAAACATAACCCAGAATTATCTTGTACGGCAAAATGCACTCTGACTCACTCTGAGCTCCAGCTGTGCTTGTGCAGAAATATCTTTGCGCGGGCGTAGCTCAGAGTCGGCCTGATTAGATCCTGCTCTCACTACCTAAACTATATCTGGCTGATCAGCATTGCCAAGCATGAAAAAGTGCATATTAGGATTCTATTTCTTCCAGCGGCAGGAGGTGATTCTAAACATTAACCCACCAATTTATGCTACCCGCTGAATTCAACTAACTCTGATCCTCCTGATTCACTGGTTTGTAGCTCTGATTGTTCTAAGGGAACGTCAACCAATGAACAGGCCTGATTCACTGGTTTGTAGCTCTGATTGTTCTAAGGGAACGTCAACCAATGAACAGGCCTGATTCACTGGTTTGCAGCTCTGATTGTTCTAAGGGAACGTCAACCAATGAACAGACCTGATTCACTGGTTTGCAGCTCTGATTGTTCTAAGGGAACGTCAACCAATGAACAGGCCTGATTCACTGGTTTGCAGCTCTGATTGTTCTAAGGGAACGTCAACCAATGAACAGACCTGATTCACTGGTTTGCAGCTCTGATTGTTCTAAGGGAACGTCAACCAATGAACAGACCTGATTCACTGGTTTGCAGCTCTGATTGTTCTAAGGGAACGTCAACCAATGAACAGACCTGATTCACTGGTTTGCAGCTCTGATTGTTCTAAGGGAACGTCAACCAATGAACAGACCTGATTCACTGGTTTGCAGCTCTGATTGTTCTAAGGGAACGTCAACCAATGAACAGACCTGATTCACTGGTTTGCAGCTCTGATTGTTCTAAGGGAACGTCAACCAATGAACAGACCTGATTCACTGGTTTGTAGCTCTGATTGTTCTAAGGGAACGTCAACCAATGAACAGACCTGATTCACTGGTTTGCAGCTCTGATTGTTCTAAGGGAACGCCAACCAATGAACAGGCCTGATTCACTGGTTTGCAGCTCTGATTGTTCTAAGGGAACGTCAACCAATGAACAGACCTGATTCACTGGTTTGCAGCTCTGATTGTTCTAAGGGAACGTCAACCAATGAACAGACCTGATTCACTGGTTTGCAGCTCTGATTGTTCTAAGGGAACGTCAACCAATGAACAGACCTGATTCACTGGTTTGCAGCTCTGATTGTTCTAAGGGAACGTCAACCAATGAACAGACCTGATTCACTGGTTTGCAGCTCTGATTGTTCTAAGGGAACGTCAACCAATGAACAGGCCTGATTCACTGGTTTGCAGCTCTGATTGTTCTAAGGGAACGTCAACCAATGAACAGACCTGATTCACTGGTTTGCAGCTCTGATTGTTCTAAGGGAACGTCAACCAATGAACAGGCCTGATTCACTGGTTTGCAGCTCTGATTGTTCTAAGGGAACGTCAACCAATGAACAGGCCTGATTCACTGGTTTGTAGCTCTGATTGTTCTAAGGGAACGATTCACTGGTTTCAACCAATGAACAGACCTGATTCACTGGTTTGCAGCTCTGATTGTTCTAAGGGAACGTCAACCAATGAACAGACCTGATTCACTGGTTTGCAGCTCTGATTGTTCTAAGGGAACGTCAACCAATGAACAGGCCTGATTCACTGGTTTGCAGCTCTGATTGTTCTAAGGGAACGTCAACCAATGAACAGACCTGATTCACTGGTTTGCAGCTCTGATTGTTCTAAGGGAACGTCAACCAATGAACAGGCCTGATTCACTGGTTTGTAGCTCTGATTGTTCTAAGGGAACGTCAACCAATGAACAGGCCTGATTCACTGGTTTGTAGCTCTGATTGTTCTAAGGGAACGTCAACCAATGAACAGGCCTGATTCACTGGTTTGTAGCTCTGATTGTTCTAAGGGAACGTCAACCAATGAACAGACCTGATTCACTGGTTTGCAGCTCTGATTGTTCTAAGGGAACGTCAACCAATGAACAGACCTGATTCACTGGTTTGCAGCTCTGATTGTTCTAAGGGAACGTCAACCAATGAACAGGCCTGATTCACTGGTTTGCAGCTCTGATTGTTCTAAGGGAACGTCAACCAATGAACAGGCCTGATTCACTGGTTTGCAGCTCTGATTGTTCTAAGGGAACGTCAACCAATGAACAGACCTGATTCACTGGTTTGCAGCTCTGATTGTTCTAAGGGAACGTCAACCAATGAACAGACCTGATTCACTGGTTTGCAGCTCTGATTGTTCTAAGGGAACGTCAACCAATGAACAGACCTGATTCACTGGTTTGCAGCTCTGATTGTTCTAAGGGAACGTCAACCAATGAACAGACCTGATTCACTGGTTTGCAGCTCTGATTGTTCTAAGGGAACGTCAACCAATGAACAGACCTGATTCACTGGTTTGCAGCTCTGATTGTTCTAAGGGAACGTCAACCAATGAACAGGCCTGATTCACTGGTTTGCAGCTCTGATTGTTCTAAGGGAACGTCAACCAATGAACAGGCCTGATTCACTGGTTTGCAGCTCTGATTGTTCTAAGGGAACGTCAACCAATGAACAGGCCTGATTCACTGGTTTGCAGCTCTGATTGTTCTAAGGGAACGTCAACCAATGAACAGACCTGATTCACTGGTTTGTAGCTCTGATTGTTCTAAGGGAACGTCAACCAATGAACAGACCTGATTCACTGGTTTGCAGCTCTGATTGTTCTAAGGGAACGTCAACCAATGAACAGGCCTGATTCACTGGTTTGTAGCTCTGATTGTTCTAAGGGAACGTCAACCAATGAACAGACCTGATTCACTGGTTTGCAGCTCTGATTGTTCTAAGGGAACGTCAACCAATGAACAGACCTGATTCACTGGTTTGCAGCTCTGATTGTTCTAAGGGAACGTCAACCAATGAACAGACCTGATTCACTGGTTTGCAGCTCTGATTGTTCTAAGGGAACGTCAACCAATGAACAGACCTGATTCACTGGTTTGCAGCTCTGATTGTTCTAAGGGAACGTCAACCAATGAACAGACCTGATTCACTGGTTTGCAGCTCTGATTGTTCTAAGGGAACGTCAACCAATGAACAGACCTGATTCACTGGTTTGCAGCTCTGATTGTTCTAAGGGAACGTCAACCAATGAACAGGCCTGATTCACTGGTTTGCAGCTCTGATTGTTCTAAGGGAACGTCAACCAATGAACAGACCTGATTCACTGGTTTGCAGCTCTGATTGTTCTAAGGGAACGTCAACCAATGAACAGACCTGATTCACTGGTTTGCAGCTCTGATTGTTCTAAGGGAACGTCAACCAATGAACAGACCTGATTCACTGGTTTGCAGCTCTGATTGTTCTAAGGGAACGTCAACCAATGAACAGACCTGATTCACTGGTTTGCAGCTCTGATTGTTCTAAGGGAACGTCAACCAATGAACAGACCTGATTCACTGGTTTGCAGCTCTGATTGTTAAACTGCAGCCTCCTGCAGGAACACTGAGGAGCTTCCCTGAGCTTCTGAAGGTGCAGCAATGAATAAGTGTTTCCCTCTGTCCCACAGAGGTGGTTCATGGGCTGATTTCTTCATCCCTCTGTTCACTGGTTTGATTAGCTCTGATTGTTCTAAGGGAACGTCAACCAATGAACAGGTTCCTGATTCACTGGTTTGCAGCTCTGATTGTTCTAAGGGAACGTCAACCAACTGAACAGACCTGATTCACTGGTTTGCAGCTCTGATTGTTCTAAGGGAACGTCAACCAATGAACAGACCTGATTCACTGGTTTGCAGCTCTGATTGTTCTAAGGGAACGTCAACCAATGAACAGACCTGATTCACTGGTTTGTAGCTCTGATTGTTCTAAGGGAACGTCAACCAATGAACAGACCTGATTCACTGGTTTGCAGCTCTGATTGTTCTAAGGGAACGTCAACCAATGAACACACTGATTCACTGGTTTGCAGCTCTGATTGTTCTAAGGGAACGTCAACCAATGAACAGACCTGATTCACTGGTTTGCAGCTCTGATTGTTCTAAGGGAACGTCAACCAATGAACAGACCTGATTCACTGGTTTGCAGCTCTGCTGTTCTAAGGGAACGTCAACCAATGAACAGACCTGATTCACTGGTTTGCAGCTCTGATTGTTCTAAGGGAACGTCAACCAATGAACAGACCTGATTCACTGGTTTGCAGCTCTGATTGTTCTAAGGGAACGTCAACCAATGAACAGACCTGATTCACTGGTTTGCAGTTCTGATTGTTCTAAGGGAACGTCAACCAATGAACAGACCTGATTCACTGGTTTGCAGCTCTGATTGTTCTAAGGGAACGTCAACCAATGAACAGACCTGATTCACTGGTTTGCAGCTCTGATTGTTCTAAGGGAACGTCAACCAATGAACAGACCTGATTCACTGGTTTGCAGCTCTGATTGTTCTAAGGGAACGTCAACCAATGAACAGACCTGATTCAAGCTCTGATTGTTCTAAGGGAACGTCAACCAATGAACAGACCTGATTCACTGGTTTGCAGCTCTGATTGTTCTTTGAACAGCTCACTGTAGCTCTGATTGTTCTAAGGGAACGTCAACCAATGAACAGGCCTGATTCACTGGTTTGCAGCTCTGATTGTTCTAAGGGAACGTCAACCAATGAACAGACCTAATTCACTGGTTTGCAGCTCTGATTGTTCTAAGGGAACGTCAACCAATGAACAGACCTGATTCACTGGTTTGCAGCTCTGATTGTTCTAAGGGAACGTCAACCAATGAACTAAGCCTGATTCACTGGTTTGCAGCTCTGATTGTTCTAAGGGAACGTCAACCAATGAACAGACCTGATTCACTGGTTTGCAGCTCTGATTGTTCTAAGGGAACGTCAACCAATGAACAGGCCTGATTCACTGGTTTGTAGCTCTGATTGTTCTAAGGGAACGTCAACCAATGAACAGACCTGATTCACTGGTTTGCAGCTCTGATTGTTCTAAGGGAACGTCAACCAATGAACAGACCTGATTCACTGGTTTGCAGCTCTGATTGTTCTAAGGGAACGTCAACCAATGAACAGACCTACAAGACTAAGTTGCAGCTCTGATTGTTCTAAGGGAACGTCAACCAATAATCTAGGCTAGGCTAAAAAAAGCTAAGCTCCGATTGTTCTAAGGGAACGTCAACCAATGAACAGGCCTGATTCACTGGTTTGTTAGCTCTGATTGTTCTAAGGGAACGTCAACCAATGAACAGACCTGATTCACTGGTTTGCAGCTCTGATTGTTCTAAGGGAACGCCAACCAATGATTCACTGGTTTGCACTGATTGTTCTAAGGGAACGTCAACCAATGAACAGACCTGATTCACTGGTTTGCAGCTCTGATTGTTCTAAGGGAACGTCAACCAATGAACAGGCCTGATTCACTGGTTTGCAGCTCTGATTGTTCTAAGGGAACGTCAACCAATGAACAGGCCTGTATAACACTGGTTTGCAGCTCTGATTGTTCTAAGGGAACGTCAACCAATGAACAGGCCTGATTCACTGGTTTGCAGCTCTGATTGTTCTAAGGGAACGTCAACCAATGAACAGCCCTGATTCACTGGTTTGCAGCTCTGATTGTTCTAAGGGAACGTCAACCAATGAACAGGCCTGATTCACTGGTTTGCAGCTCTGATTGGCAGTAAGGGAACGTCAATTGCAATGAAACAGGCCTGATTCACTGGTTTGCAGCTCTGATTGTTAGAACGGCACGTGGAACGCAATAGAACAGGCCTGATTCACTGGTTTGCAGCTCTGATTGTTCTAAGGGAGCGTCAACCAATGAATACAGTAGATTCGGCGGTAGGGGATCTGGGCCGCAGCTCTGATTGTTCCAATACCTGATTCAATGGTTTAAAATCTGGTAGAACTTTAAAGAGCCTTCAGATGACATGATGTGAACTAAAAGCCTGTTTTACTGGCGGAGGGCTGATTGCACCAAGGGACCTTCTAGAAATGCCTCTGATGGCCTCGTTCATCTGAAGCTGAACATCATTTCTGGAAAGGAAACCCTATTCAGGGAACCTCAACCTTTTTAAAGCCCAGAGGGAATGAAATGTTGCACAAACTCATATTTTTTTTTTCATTGTCTGATTTACATCACAAACCATGACACTGATAGTCAGTTCTATTTAGTTGATTTCTATGGTTCGGATCAGATCCTCCGGTCCTTGAGTCGGTCCTGTTGGTGGTTCCACATCCTCACATATCCTATTCAGCTGGCAGCCTCCTGCTCCCAGTGTTCTATTCCTTCAGTCCCACTAATCATCCCAGCAGCTTTCCAGCAGCGGTGGCCTCCTTTACCGTCACATGTTTGCATCCTTTTTAGGACAGAAATATAAATCAAATCATTTGGTTTTGGACCTTCTGAGATAAACACAGTCAGGCCACCATGATGGCCTGACGCTCTGCAGCAAACATGTCGCCTGGGACTAATCCATCAGAGGTCAGATTAGACAGGAGATCCTGGATTAGAGGTCAGACGGTGGGCTGATGAGCAGACAGCAACATTCAGCACCAGACTCACACCTTCAATGTGTAGAAGGAAGGAACCTTTAATCTGGTTTCATCTGCTGGGACCAGAATCTGGATTAATAAAAACCTGATGGTTCTAGATTATCATGATCCTCGTGTAGTACTTGAGTTATAATCAAGATGATGACCCGGATTATGACCGTCAGACACTCCTTTAACCTTCAGTGAAGAGCAAACCTCAGCTTCATCCATTAACCAATCAGAACTCTGATGATCCAGATAATCTGGCTCAGAGAGTCTGAAACTGGTTCTAGAAAAAAAAACTGTTCTGCTTACATCTTCTTTTTCTACAACTTTGTCAGATTCAGTCCAGCTAATCTGGAAAGCAGTTCATCAAAGACTCTTTGCACATATGTATCTAGAATTTCTGAGTCAAGGTAGTTTGTTCAGTGATGTTTTTAAATGTGGATGGAAACTAGCAATAGCTAACTCTGTAACAACACATCTTTAAGATTCAAGTATTTTGTCTGTGAACTGAACTGAACTGGACACAACTGGACTTAACTGGACTGAACTAACCTGGACTAATATGGAATGGACTAAACTGAACTGAACTAGTCTAGAACTGGACTGGACTAGACTGGACTGGACTGGAAAGAACTAAACTGAACAGAGCTGGATTGGACTAGACTGGACTGGACTAAACTGGACTAAACTGAACTAGACTGGATTGGACAGAAATTGACTGCACTGAACTAGGCTGAAGTGGACTGAACTAAACTGGACTAATGTGAACAAGACTAAACTGAATTGAACTGAACTAAACTGGATTGAACTAAACTGGACTGGATTAAACTGGACGGAACTAAACTGAACGGAACTGGATTGAATGAACAGACCTGATTCACTGGTTCCAAACTATGATTGTTCTAAGGGAACCAGTATTATAGAGAGAACCCAGGGGGGACTATGATTGTTCTACTGGAACCAGTAATATAGAGAGAACACAGGTTTGGAGCTATGATTGTTCTAAGGGAACGTCAACCAATGAATAGGCCTGATTCACAGGTTTGGAGCTATGATTGTTCTACTGGAACCAACCAATGAACAGGCCTGATTCCCAGGGGGCAGCTATGATTGTTCAAGGGAACGTCAGTAATGAATAGAGACCTGATTCACTGGTTTGGAGCTCTGATTGTCTAAGGGAACGTCAAGTAATAAATAGACCTGACCCAGGCAGCTCTGATGTTCTCACTGGAACCAATGATATAGAATTCACAGGGGAACTATGATTGTTCTAAGGGAACCAGTAATATAGAAAGACCCAGGCCTGATTCACTGGTTTGCAGCTCTGATTGTTCTAAGAGAACCCACCAATGAACAGAACTGATTCACTGGTTTGCAGCTCTGATTGTTCTAAGGGAACGTCAACCAATGAACAGACCTGATTCACTGGTTTAGCTCTGATTGTTCTAAGAGAACGTCAACCAATGAACAGGCCTGATTCACTGGTTTGCAGCTCTGAGTAATATCTAAGGGAACGTCAACCAATGAACAGGCCTGATTCACTGGTTTGTAGCTCTGATTGTTCTAAGGGAACTATCAACCAATGAACAGACCTGATTCACTGGTTTGTAGCTCTGATTGTTCTAAGGGAACGTCAACCAATGAACAGACCTGATTCACTGGTTTGCAGCTCTGATTGTTCTAAGGGAACGTCAACCAATGAACAGGCCTGATTCACTGGTTTGCAGCTCTGATTGTTCTAAGGGAACGTCAACCAATGAACAGACCTGATTCACTGGTTTGCAGCTCTGATTGTTCTAAGGGAACGTCAACCAATGAACAGACCTGATTCACTGGTTTGCAGCTCTGATTGTTCTAAGGGAACGCCAACCAATGAACAGGCCTGATTCACTGGTTTGCAGCTCTGATTGTTCTAAGGGAACGTCAACCAATGAACAGGCCTGATTCACTGGTTTGCAGCTCTGATTGTTCTAAGGGAACGTCAACCAATGAACAGGCCTGATTCACTGGTTTGCAGCTCTGATTGTTCTAAGGGAACGTCAACCAATGAACAGGCCTGATTCACTGGTTTGCAGCTCTGATTGTTCTAAGGGAACGAACCAGTCAATATAGAACGCCGACCCAGACCTGATTCACTGGTGTGCAGTACCTCTGATTGTTCTAAGGGAACGTCAACCAATGAACAGACTATGATTCACTGGTTTGCAGCTCTGATTGTTCTAAGGGAACGTCAACCAACCAGGAACAGGCCTGATTCACTGGTTTGTAGCTCTGATTGTTCTAAGGGAACGTCAACCAATGAACAGACCTGATTCACTGGTTTGTCAGCTCTGAACCAGTAATAAGGGAACGTCAACCAATGAACAACTATATGATTCACTGGTTTGCAGCTCTGATTGTTCTAAGGGAACGTCAACCAATGAACAGGCCTGATTCACTGGTTTGCAGCTCTGATTGTTCTAAGGGAACGTCAACTGGTGAACAGACCTGCAGCACTGGTTTGCTCTGATTGTTCACTTGAACCAGTCAATACCTGAACTGGTTTGAAAGACCCAGAACAGGATTCACTGCAGCTCTGATTGTCACTCAACCAATGAACAGACCAGTAATAAGGGAACGTCAACCCATGGGGAGACTATGATTCACTTGCAGCTCTGATTAATCTAAGGGAACGTCAACCAATGAACAGACCTGTGTCACTGGTTTAGCTCTGATTGTAATAAGGGAACGTCAACCAATGAACAGGCCTGATTCACTGGTTTGTAGCTCTGATTGTTCTATAGGGAACGTCAACCAATGAACAGGCCTGATTCACTGGTTTGTAAGCTCTGATTGTTCTAAGGGAACGCCAACCAATGAACATACCTGATTCACTGGTTTGGAGCTCTGATTGTTCTAAGGGAACCAACCAATGAACAGGCCTGACCCACTGGTTTGTAGCTCTGTGTTCTAACTGGAACCAGTCAACCAATGAACAGACCTGATTCACTGGTTTGCAGCTCTGATTGTTCTAAGGGAACGTCAACCAATGAACAGACCTGATTCACTGGTTTGTAGCTCTGATTGTTCTAAGGGAACGTCAACCAATGAACAGACCTGATTCACTGGTTTGCAGCTCTGATTGTTCTAAGGGAACGTCAACCAATGAACAGACCTGATTCACTGGTTTGCAGCTCTGATTGTTCTAAGGGAACGTCAACCAATGAACAGACCTGATTCACTGGTTTGCAGCTCTGATTGTTCTAAGGGAACGTCAACCAATGAACAGACCTGATTCACTGGTTTGCAGCTCTGATTGTTCTAAGGGAACGTCAACCAATGAACAGGCCTGATTTTTGATTTGTTCTTCATTGAGACATGGCAGAGAGAAGAGGAGCTCTGATTTTTCCATCTGAACAAGAGCTCTGTCCTGATGGCTGCCAGGATGTTGGGTTGGGAGCTCATCTCAGCCCCTGTGGGTGTGATCTCCATTCTTCGTTGTGGAGGATGGGTCTTGCTGTGGTTTATAGGAACATTGATAAACATCCAAGTTTTTAGCAACAGCAGCCCTTCTGTTTGAATTACTTATGCTTCCAATGAATGTTCTTAGTTCCTCCAGCTGCCATTTTTAAAGGATTTTAGAGTCTTTTTTGTCGACCTCAATTATAAAGTTGGTGTTCGTTTTAAGTGTTCCTTGTGAGATTTTAATAATCATGAAGCCAGTGGGGCAGTGGGTAGCCAGCATGCTGCTAGCCTTTGTAGCAAGAAGGTTGTGGGTTTGCTAACCTGCTGCTCTTGGAGTTTGTCAGATGTTCTCCCTGAGCATGCGTCCAGGTGAAGGAGTTCTCTCTGACAGGTTCTCCAGCTTCCTCCAGTACGGCATACTCAGCAGTTAATTGGCTCCTCTAAATTCTCCAGCTAGGTGTGAGCCGCTGGGTATGCTGTGAATGGTGTGCTGTTCTGCTGCGATGGACTGGAGACCAGTGAGTCCAGGGTGCACCCTTTGGTCGCTCTCAGCTGGAGATAGGCAGACTCAGCATCCCTGCGCGGACCCCAGCAGAGATAGGCATGTCGAAAAATGGATCAGAGATGTTGACAACAGCCATATCCGGCCCAGCAGTGGAACGTTTTAGGGCAAATAAACTGCCGTGCACTTTTAATTGTTTTAAGCAACATCTCTCTGGCTCTGAAGCCTCACCAAAAGTAAGTGTTTCAATCTTCCCTAGAGGTGGTTTGGGCTGATTTTTTCATCCCTTTGACCTAAGCAGGAGAAAAGTAGCCAGACTTCAGCTGTGAACGACCTCTGGAATCACCAGGATGTCCACATGAAGGCTGCATCATCAGAGGCCAGGTCTTTTATTTGGAAGATTCCATCTCCAGTCCTGAGCCTGTGTCCAGTGAGACTCTTTTCGGGTCACAGAGGCGTATCATCACTGGTTTCGAGATATTGAGAATGCTGCAGCATCAGTTTCTCCTCTGTTCAATTCCAAACTGCACACTTTGTTTCTTTCAGGTGTGTCTGGAAAGAAACGCAGCAATGGAACAACCAGCTCAAACGTTTTTATCATTAAAGTCTAACTCACCCTAAAGCAACTGTTTGGAATCTAAACTAAAGGATTTAATGTTGCTGTGTATTTTTTTTACATTTTCATATGAGAATTTATAAATTCTGTAATATTATATCATCTTAAGCTGCCATCTAAAGGTTGACCTGTGGGGAATGCAGTTGAATATTTCTGTTGCTTCTATGTTGGTAAAATCTTTCATCCTGTTATCCTTGAGTTCTGGGACAAAATCCGCCGAGAACTGGTGAGGCTCCATCCACGATGCATCGCTAGAATTCTGGTGACAAACAGCGAAGACAAAGCTCCACCTATAAAGATCTATCTCTGGGGAAACCACCAGCATGTCCCTGCTCAGCCTGGAGCCTCAATGAGGATGGCTAAGCTAAACTAGGCTAAGCTAAGTTAAAGAAGGCTAAGCTATGCTAAACAAAGTTAGACTTGGATAAGCAATGCCAAGCTAGGCTAAGCTAAACTAAAGAATGCTAAACTAGGCTAGGCTAAACTGGGCTAGGCCAAGCTAAACCAGGCTAGGCTTAGCTAAGCTAAATAAGACTAGGCTTGGCTAGGCAAAAAAAAAAAAGCTAAACTAGGCTAAGATACACTTGTCTAAACAAGGATGAGCATGGCTAAGCTAAACATGGCTAAACTGGGCTTGTCTAAATAAGGCTAATGTAGACTAAGCTAGGCTTGTCTAAACAAAGCTAATTTAGGGCTATGCTAAACAGGCTTTGAGTTGAATAAGCAAAGGCTAAGCAATGCTAGCTAAACAAGGCTAGGCTTGGCTAAGCTAAACATGGCTAGGCTAAACAAGGCTAAGATGGGCTAGGCTGAACATGGCTAAGCTAGGCTTATCTAAACAAGGCTAAGCTAGGCTAGCCTAAAAAAGGCTGAGATAGTCTAAGCTTGTCTAAATAAAGCTAAGTTAGGCTAAGCTACAAGACTAAGTTATGCTAAATTGGGTTGGGATAAACAACAATAATCTAGGCTAGGCTAAAAAAAGCTAAGCCCGGCTAAGCTAAACAAGGCTAACCTAGACTTGTCTAAATAAAGCTAAGTTAGACTAAGCTACAAGGCTGGGTTATGCTAAATTGGGTTAGGCTGGGATAAACAATGCTAAACTAGGCTAGGCTAAACTGGGCTAGGCCAAGCTAAACCAGGCTAGGCTTAGCTAAGCTAAATAAGACTAGGCTTGGCTAGGCAAATTGCCATCGCACTCATTTTCTTTCATCATTGGCAATATGGGTCAAGTGCAACATAATGTGAATAAAGCAGCAGCCCTGTGAATTTAAGGCTTTTGTGAGTGTTTTTTAATAGAACGGCCGTAGATTTCAGTGGAACGCAGTAGAATGGCAGTAGAAAGCTGTAAATTGCAGTAGAACACAGTAGAATGCATTAGATTGCAGCAGAATGCAGTAGAACTGGCAGTGGAACGCAGTAGAAAGCAGAAGAATGGCAGCAGAATGCAGTAGAGCGCAGAAGAATACAGTAGAACGGCGGTAGGGGATCTGGGCCGCTCCGGGCTGAACCAATAAAATCTGGTAGAACTTTAAA
The DNA here is from genome assembly GCA_018398635.1 of Cyprinodon brontotheroides. NCBI lineage: Eukaryota > Metazoa > Chordata > Actinopteri > Cyprinodontiformes > Cyprinodontidae > Cyprinodon > Cyprinodon brontotheroides. The sequence goes on from JAGKQL010000057.1 coordinate 33,671,025, forward strand.
GAGCGCTTCAGATGACATGATGTGAACTAAAAGCTGTTTTAGGCGGAGGGCCGGCACCAAGGACCTTCTAGAAATGCCTCTGATGGCCTCGTTCATCTGAAGCTGAACATCATTTCTGGAAAGGAAACCCTATTCAGATTAAACCTTTCCTTTTTAAAGCCCAGAGGGAATGAAATGTTGCACAAACGTCACGAATCATTGTCTGATTTCGATCACATACCACACTGATAGTCAGTTCTATTTAGTTGATTTCTATAGTTCGGAGCAGATCTCCGGTCCTTGAGTCGGTATTGGTGGTTCCACATCCTCACATATCCTTGCAGCTGGCAGCCTCATTCGAGGCCAGTCTCAAAACACGCGAAGTCCCACTAATCATCTAAGCAGCCTTCCAGTAGCGCACACCTCCTGAACCGTACATGTTTGAAAACTTCTTTTGCCAACAGAAATAGAAATCCTTCATGCAGTTTTGGACAGGCTTGAGATAAACACAGTCAGGCCACCATGATGGCCTGACGCCTGCAGCAAACATGTCGCCTGGGCTTAATCCATCAGAGGTCAGTTCAAGGAGACATCAGACAATCAGATCCAAACATGCAGACTTTTACCTTTGGTCTTTATGCTGTCTTTCAGAGCTAAAATCATGGAGGAGGCATGGAGCTGCTGAAGGAGACCCGGATTATCCAAGCACATCACGGTAAATGAAGAAACGCCACAGCTCTAACATTGACCAACAGAACTGATGCTGACACATGCTGGCACACACTGAAGTACACTGAAAACACCCTTACATCATACTCCAGCTACAACTCTGAAGTATGCAGTCCAGCTAATCTGGAAATACAGTTCGCCAAAACACACCTTGCTGTATCTAGAAAGTATGCTGGCGTACGCTGAAACACGTGCATGAAGCAATACGCTGTAAAACACACTTTAAGTTCAAGCGTACGCTGAAACACACCGGTGGCATTACTGGACTGAAACACACTGAAGTATGCTGGAGGCGTCTTCGGCTGGACTATACTGAACTGAACTATACTGGCTGAAACACACGGGACATCGGCTGAAACACGCTGGACTAACTGGACTGGACTAATGACTAAACTGAACCACTGGATTGAAACATGACTGGCATGAACCGGCTGAAACACACTGAACTAAACTGGACTATGCTGAAACACACTGGAATTACACTGAAACACACTGAGTAAACTGGCTGACTAAACTGGACGGAACTAAACTGAACCAAACTGGATTGACTGGCTATACAGAACTGAAACACACTGGGCATATGCTCAGAAAACACAGGGGGGACTATGTTTCACTGGAACCGTAATAGCGAGACGAACCCAGCTGGAAACACACTGAAGTACGCTGAAAGACCCAAGGGGGCTGTACACTGAAACACATATAGAAATACGCTGAAATGTGTCACACTGGCATATGCTGAAACAAGGGGAACTGAAGTACCATAGAATAGAGAGAACCCAGGGGGAACTACACTGGCATACGCTGAAAACACAGGGGGAACGCTGATACACTGAAACAGTAATATAGAAAGACCCAGGGGGAACAATGTGTCACTGGTACCAGTAATATAGAGAGAACCCAGGGGGAACTATGTCTCACTTGAACCAGTAATATAGAAAGACCCAGGGGGAACAATGTGTCACTGGTACCAGTAATATAGAGAGAACCCAGGGGGAACTATGTCTCACTTGAACCAGTAATATAGAAAGACCCAGGGGGAACTATGTGTCACTGGTACCAGTAATATAGAGAGAACCCAAGGGGAACTATGTGTCACTGGTACCAGTAATATAGAGATAACCCAGGGGGGAACAATGTGTCACTGGTACCAGTAATATAGAGAGAACCAAGGGGGAACTATGTCTCACTTGAACCAGTAATATAGAAAGACCCAGGGGGAACTATGTGTCACTGGTACCAGTAATATAGAGAGAACCTAGGGGGAACTATGTCTCACTTGAACCAGTAATATAGAAAGACCCAGGGGGAACTATGTGTCACTGGTACCAGTAATATAGAGAGAACCCAAGGGGAACTATGTGTCACTGGTACCAGTAATATAGAGATAACCCAGGGGGAACAATGTGTCACTGGTACCAGTAATATAGAGAGAACCAAGGGGGAACTATGTCTCACTTGAACCAGTAATATAGAAAGACCCAGGGGGAACTATGTGTCACTGGAACCAGTAATATAGAGAGAACCCAAGGGGAACTATGTGTCACTGGTACCAGTGACAGATAGTTCCCCCAGGGTCTATGTGTCACTGGTACCAGTAATATAGAGAGAACCCAAGGGGAACTATGTGTCACTTGAACCAGTAATATAGAAAGACCCAGGGGGAACTATGTGTCACTGGTACCAGTAATATAGAGATAACCCAGGGGGAACTATGTGTCACTGGTACTATAGAAAGACCTAGGGGGAACTATGTGTCATTGGAACCAGTAATTCTCTCAAGACAGCTGGAGGGGTTCTATTGCCAATAATGTTTGTCCCTGAATGAACCTTTTACCAGGAAACATTTTGATTTGTTCTTCATTGAGACATGGCAGAGAGAAGAGGAGTTTTTCCATCTAAAAGAGCTCTGTCCTGATGGCTGCCAGGATGTTGGGAGGCCCCGCCCCTCTCGTTGTGGAACACACTGCTGTGGTTTATAGGGCTATTGATGAAAACAGTTTTCCCTTCATTACTTATGCTTAATGTTACGCTCCAGCTGCCTTTTTAAAGGACTTTAGAGTCTTTTTGGTGTAATTGTAAACACACTGCGCATAACGCTTGGAATTTTAATAATCATGGGGGTGGGGCAGTGGGTAGCCACACTGCCTTGTAGCGCTGGTTGTGGGTTTTACTGCATGGGCATTGCCACTTCTGAAACACGCGTGAGTTCTCTCCGGGTGCTCCAGCTTCCTCCAAAAACATGACTGGTAGCGTAATTGGCGCTGAAACTCCAGGTGTGAGCGTGTGTGAATGGAAACAGTTCTGCGACTTGACTGGAGACCTGTCCAGGGTGCACCGGGGTCACACAGCTGGAGATAGGCACCAGCATCCCTCGTGAAGCAGCGCGGGCATGTCCGAAAATGGATACATGTTGACATTGGCACATCCGGCCCAGCTGGAAAACACACGTCTGAGACTTTTAATTTTAAACAACATCTCTCTGCTCTACTCACCAAAAGGGTCACAATTTAGACCTTGTTTTTTCTTTTGGCCTTAAAGGCCGAAACACATTCAGAGGGTCCACATGGGTGACCATTATTGTCTTTTACTTGAAGCCATCTCCACCTGAAACTGTGTCCAGAAGTTTCGGTCACAAGGCGTACATCACTGAGAACAATGCGCTAGTTTCTCCTCTGAATTCCACACTGGCGATGCGGATGAAACACACGGGCATCCTCATTCAAAACTACAACAGCACGCTGGAGCTCACGCACAGGTTGCACCTACACATCTAATCACGTGCGCGTGAGCAACACACCGGTTGGCAACGTTAGGGCATTGTCAGCACCATAGCTCTGGTGAAACACACTGGGCAGGCCCCTGGAAACACATTGTTGGCATCAGCTGAAGTCACTAGTTCCCATGCCGCTGAAACACAACTGGTATGGCGCTAGGAAACACACTGAAGTGCGCCACACACTGCTGGAAGATGGTGTGTGAGGGAGGCTACTATTTGGGCAATTTGCTTGGGTGAGGTTAGAGTACTGGAACATTATGAGGAGAGGAAATTATGCTTCTTCTATTTACATTATTAAAATTATGGAATGATTAAAAAAAATTTATATAGTTTGTTAGAATAGAAAATCCTTTTATTTTCCAGCAATGGGGAAATATTTAGTTTTAAAAAGGAAACCTTTATTAAAAAATCTAAAAAGTATGCAAGAGGCGTCGCGGCTGGCTTACCTGGCCCATGCGGCTGAATCATTTGAAGGCATTTCGTCTTCGCTGAGAATTACGCTGGCATGCGGCTGAAATTTTCATTTTAGAGAGGAGGAATACTGTTAAACACACTCTTTAACATGCGGCTGAAACACACTGGAAGCACACTGAAACGCACTGTAGATATATGCTGGTGCGGCTGAAACACACGGGCATGCGCTGAAACACAGCTGGCATACTGCTCAAACACCGTCGGGCATCGGCTGGAAACACTGACCATCATCCTTATCTTCAAACACGCACAGCATGCGCTGAAACACACTGGCATGAGTCCTAAAGCCTCCCTTCTATTCAGTCGCACAAACTATAGCTCCAATTCACATCAGGGCAATGCGCTGAAACAGACTGGCATACGCGATCATACACGGGCATCCGCTGAAACACTTTCATATCGGCTGAAACACAGCTGGTATGCAGCTGACTCATTGACTGGAAGCAGCACTGGAAGTACTACTGAAGGTAGCGCACAGGCGTCAGTGGGCTGAAACACCTTTGCATGTGGCTGAAACACACTGGCATGCGGCTGAAACACACTGGTATGCGGCTGTGATGGCCACTGGTACACTGGAAAGACTTTGGTATCGGGGTGTACATGAAACACCTGGGCATCAGATCCAAACATGCATTTTATGGTCTTTATGTGTCTTTCAGAGCATCATGGAGGAGGCGGAGCTGCTGAAGGAGAGGATCCAAGCCATCACGGTAAATAAACTCACCTCTAACATTGACCAACAAACATGCTGACACATGCTGGCACACACTGAAGTACACTGAAACACCCTGAAGTACTCTAGCACACCCTGAACTATGCAGAAAAAAACGCTAAACACTCTGAAGTATGCTGGCGTACGCTGAAACACGCGAGCATACGCTGAAACACACGTGCGTACTGGCGCTGAAACACACTGGTCATACGCTGAAACACACTGAAGTATGCTGGCGTATGCTGGCGTAGACACACTGGCATACGCTGAAACACACGGTCATATGCTGAAACACACTGAAGTATGCTGAAACACACTGAAGATATGTAAACTGGAATACGCACTGAAATACGCTGAAACACACTGGTCATACGCTGAAACACACTGAAGTACGCTGAAACACTCTGAAGTATGCTGGCGTACGCTGAAACACACTGGCATATGCTGAAACACACTGAAGCACACTGAAACACTCTGAAGTATGCTGGCATCACGCTGAAACACACTGGCATACGCTGAAACACACTGGTTATATGCTGAAACACACTGAAGTATACGCTGAAACACACTGAAGTATGCTGGCATACGCTGAAACACACTGGCATACGCTGAAACACACTGGCACGCTGAAACACACTGGTACATACGCTACCCTGAAACACACTGAAGTACACTGAAACACGCTGAAGTATGCTGGCGTACGCTGAAACACACTGGCATATGCTGAAACACACTGGCATACGCTGAAACACACTGGCATACGCTGAAACACACTGGGCATATGCTGAAACACACTGAAGCACACTGAAACACTCTGAAGTATGCTGGCGTACGCTGAAACACACTGGCATACGCTGAAACACACTGGCATACATGAGGCTGAAACACACTGAGTCAAACCCTGGCCTAAACACTGGCATTTTTCACTGAAACAGCCTCACATGGCACGGAGCCGGCGCTGGGTCTGAAACACACTGGCAGCGTGGAAGATTGCAAACGCCGCTGCTTCCATCTTTACGCCAAACACTGGCATACGCTTAAACATGTACGCACTGGCGATAATGCTACTCATGCTGTCGGGACAACATCTTTGAAATTCCAGACAGCTGAAGCTGGGAATTTTTGTTTCTGATACTAGACCCGCAGGGCAACTATGTTTATTGTGCCTCCCCAGTAGCCGGCTTTAAGGTACCAAATATCTTATTTAATCCCAGGACCAAATATATTATTTCAGCTGTTATATACTGTCGCTTTGATGACGGGCCTAAAACACATGCTGGCGCCCCTACTAACTGTATTGTTAGAACAATAGATGAAACCATTAGTGACTCGACGCTAAACACACTGAGATCATGGAAACACAAACAGTTATTTCTGCACATAAAGTACACTGGGAATAAATTCACCACAACTTGTTTTAAAAATGAAACACTCTAAGTATGCTTTTATTAACAAAAAATCATTCAGCTCCACTGACATACGCTGAAAACATATTTTAGCATTACTGAAACACAACATACGCTGAAACACACTCACGCAACAGTAGGAAACACACTGGCATTCTGAAACACACGGGCATATGCTGAAACACACTGAAGTACGCTGAAACACACTGACATATGCTTAAACACACTGAGATATGTTGATACACACTGGCATACGCTGAAACACACTAAAGTACGCTGAAACACACTCATACGCTGAGACACTCTGAAGTACGCTGTACGCTGAAACACACTGAAGTACGCTCTGAAGTATGCTGGCATACACTGAAACACACGGGCATATGCTGAAACACACTGAAGTCTGAAACACTCTGAAGTATGCTGGCGTACGCTGAAACAAGTTCTAAAACTCGCTGAGAAATGTGTTGCAAAAGGTCTGTATTTGTACCCTAAAACACCCGTTTGAAGTTCTGAAAGGTTTTGACTTATTCTGGCGTACGCTGAAGGAACTGGAGAAACACACTGGTTCATTAAAGTACGCTGAAACAGACTGGCATACGCTGATCTCCACTGAATGGTGCTGAACCACACTGGCATACGCTAAACCCCAGACATTCGCTGGAAACACACTGGAAGAGGAGGCAAAGAGAGCAGAAGCAGAAGAGAGCAGGAGCAAACACACGAGAGAACTCTGTGTGCTCTGTGGTTTCGTCTGTCCTCACACAGAGACGGGGTGGTTGGTTACACCTACTGTGCCTAGCCATGTGACGTGCCTGTGGAGGCCTTGGCTGAAACAGGGGTTGTTGCAGAGATTCCACAGCTGATTCCACATCAGTCGCTGTCAAGATGAAATATAGATACTGATTCGCAATGTCCAAAAAGTATGATCATGGCATATGGCACAACAGTGGCGTACACTGAAACATGCTGAAGTACACTGAAACACGATGAACTACACTGAAACACACTGAAGTAGGCTGGCAAATGCTAAAGTAGGCTGGCACATGCTGAAACATACTAAAACATGCTGAAACACGCTGAAGCATACTCAAACATGCTGAGGTCACACGTATGTCGAAAGACGCTGAAGTAGGCTGGCACATGCTGAAACACGCTGAAACATACTAAAACATGCTAAAGTATGCTGAAACACTCTGAAACATACTAAAACATACTAAAACATGCTGAAACACGCTGAAACATGCTGAAGTATGCTGAAACACGCTGAAACATGCGGAAACACAATGAAGTACATTGAAACACGCTGAAGTCGGCTGGCACATGCTGAAACACGCTGAAACATACTAAAACATACTAAAACATGCTGAAATATGCTGAAACACGCTGAAGCATGCTCAAACATGCTGAAGTATGCGCCAATGCGCTGAAGTATGCTGAAACAAGATGAAGTATGTTGAAACATGCTGAAGTAGGCTGGCAAATGCTGAAATATGCTGAAACATGCTGAAACATACTAAAACCTACTAAAACATGCTGAAATATGCTGAAACACGCTGAAACATACTAAAACATGCTGAAACGGGCATGCTGAAACACGCCGAAACATACTAAAAGATCCTGAAATGCTGGCGTATGCTGAAATATACTAAACTGGCACACTAAAACATGCTGAAACACGCTGAAACATGCTGAAGTATGCTGAAACATGCTGAAACATGCTGAAACACAATGAAGTACATTAAAACACGTACATTGAAGTCACATGGCACATGCTGAAACACGCTGAAACATACTAAAACATACTAAAACGCTGCTGAAATATGCTGAAACACGCTGAAGCATACTAAAACATGCTGAAATATGCTGAAACACGCTGAAACATACTAAAAGATACTGAAACATGCTGAAATATACTAAAACATGTTGAAACATACTAAAACATGCTGAAACATATTAAAACATGCTGAAATATGCTGAAACATGCTGAAACATGCTGAAACATACTAAAACATCCTGAAACATACTAAAACATGTTGAAATATGCTGAAACATGCTGAAACATTCTAAAACATGCTTAAATATGTTGAAACACGCTGAAACATGCTGAAACATACTAAAACATGTTGAAACATACTAAAACATACTAAAACATGCTGAAACATATTAAAACATGCTGAAACATGCTGAAACATACTAAAACATACTAAAACATCCTGAAACATACTAAAACATGTTGAAATATGCTAAAACATTCTAAAACATGCTTAAATATGTTGAAACACGCTGAAACATAATAAAACATGCTGACATATGCTGAAACATGCTGAAACATACTAAAACATACTAAAACATGCTGAAACATATTAAAACATGCTGAAATATGCTGAAACACGCTGAAGCACGCGGAAACATACTAAAACATGCTGAAACATATTAAAACATGTTGAAATATACTGAAACACACTGAAACACACTTAAACATACTGAAACATGCTGAAATATACTAAAACACACTAAAACATCTTGAAACATACTAAAACATGTTTAATTATGCTAAAACATGCTGAAACATGCTGAACATATGCTGAAACATAATAAAACATACTGAAACATGCTGAAACATACTAAAACATACTAAAACATACTGAAACATGCTGAAACATACTAAACATGTTGAAATATGCTGAACCATGCTGAAACATACTAAAACATGCTGAAGCATGCTGAAACATACTAAAACATACTGAAACATGCTGAAACATACTAAAACATACTAAAACTTAATGAAACATACTAAAACATGCTGAAATATGCTGAAACATGCTGAAGCACGCGGAAACATACTAAAACATGCTGAAACATGCTGAAATATGAAACACTAAAACATATTGAAATACTAATACTGAAACATGCTGAAACATACTAAAACATGTTGAACATACTAAAACATACTGAAACATGCTGACAACATACTGAAATATGCTGAAACATACTAAAACATGCTGAAACATACTAAAACTGAAACATGCTGAAGCATGCTGAAACATGCTAAAACATGCTGAAACGCATGCTGAAATGCTGAAAGCTGAAACATACTAAAACATACTAAAACATGCTGAAACATGCTGAAACAGAAACATACTAAAACATGCTGAAATATGCTGAAACATACTAAAATATACTAAAACATACTAACACATGCTAAAAGCATGCTGAAATATGCTGAAACATACTAAAACATGTTGAAATATGCTGAAACATGCTGAAACATACTAAAACATACTGAAATATGCTGAAACATGCTGAAATATGCTGAAACATACTAAAACATGTTGAAATATGCTGAAACACGCTGAAACATACTAAAACATACTGAAACATGCTGAAATATACTAAAACACACTAAAACACGCTGAAACATACTGAAACATGTTGAATTATGCTGAAACATGCTGAAACATACTAAAACATGCTGAAATATGCTGAAACATGCTGAAGCATGTGGAAACATACTAAAACATGCTGAAACATATTAAAACATGTTGAAATATACTGAAACACGCTGAAACACACTAAAACATGCTGAAACATACTAAAACATGTTTAATTGCATGCTGAAACATGCTAAAACATGCTGACATATGTTGAAACATAATAAAACATACTGAAACATGCTGAAACATACTAAAACATGCTGAAACATACTAAAACATGTTGAAATATGCTGAAACATACTAAAACATACTAAAACATGCTGAAACATACTAAAACACGATGAAATATGCTGAAACATGCTGAAACATACTAAAACATACTAAAACATGCTGAAGCATGCTGAATATATGCTGAAACATACTAAAACATGCTGAAACATACTAAAACATGCTGAAATATGCTGAAACATACTGAAAAACATACTAAAACATGCTGAAACATACTAAAACACGATGAAATATGCTGAAACATGCTGAAACATACTAAAACATACTAAAACATGCTGAAATATGCTGAAACATACGAGAATATAAAGCATGCATGCTGAAATATGCTGAAACATACTAAAACATGCTGAGGAAGCAAACACTCTGAAGTACGAATTCTGAAAGTACGCTGGCACACGTCTACATATGGCAAATATGTCCGCCATATGCCAGTCTGTCATCCGTGGGCCATCAGTTCCAGGTCAGCTGAATCTGATGGCTGACATCCGCTCAGTTCCTCATCATCGCGGGGCGCCTAGCTGATCCTAAACCCTGAGTAACTTGTCAATATCTTCATAGCTGCGTCTTCAGCTGAACTGCTATCCAGAACTTCTTCTCCAACATATCAGCGCGATATCTGGACGTGTTCCAGACCCAGCTGAACGCTGTTTCTAACTTCCAGCTACTGTATAATGGCGTATAATTGGCAGTCTGGCAGCGCTTTGGTATAAAGCTGAATCCGGTTCACAGGAGGAAACCGCCAGTTCTCCTCCAGACTTCATCCCCATCATAGGGTGAGCCAGAAGGTGAGTGATGGATCCTCCCTGCGTATAAAGGGGTTTCACGCCTACACTCACTCAACACACTTCCTAGCAGACATGACGCTTCCAATCTGCTGCCACCTAAAACCTTTCCTTTATTTATTCTTTTTTTTTTCTTTTTGGTGGGTGGTAAACAGCAGCCAGGTTAATACCGCCATCAAATAAATCTTTTCTGCAGACCGTAGGCCTCCGGGCGCATCGCTGCCCCCCTCAGGACACCGTGTATAACTTCCTGTGGCATTACGCTGACGCGTGCGTCATGCAGAAGTTAGGCTGTCGTTGGACAGAAGTTCTGGACTCGTTATGAATACTCTCTATGTTTACGCCCAGAATAGAAAAAATCCAAAGAAAGTTTAGCATCTGCCAGCGTTTTAGGGGATTCTGGGACGTATAACCAGTATCCAGAAGGTAAACTCATCTAAAGCTGCTCAGGGCTCAAATTGTCCAAAAATAATCAATAACCAATAAATGCTTCCCTAAATTTTCCAGAGCTGTAACCTCCACTCATCTCCATGTTCCTCCAGTATTTAGCAGCTCAGCTTGGCTCACAGCAGGCAGCTTCTCAGGAACCTGAGAGTTGCTCTAAGTTTGCTCGCTCTGCAGATCCCGCTCCTTAGTGTGGGGTCTCTCATTATGCCACATGCTCCTGTAGGAGATCAGAGTTAGATATAGCAAATGTTGATCCTTCTACACTGATGATCATGGCCACAATCAGCATTAGTATCATGGATTATGGCCCACAGCATCATAGATCCTCCACCTTATCACAGCAGGCACACAGGTTGCTTCTGCACCTCTCCTTATCTTTGATGTAAACTGGATCCACCTCCAGGGTTCCTTTCTTCTCATCTGACCAAACTGCAAACGTTGTAAGTGTAGCAACCTTCTAATCATCAGCTCTTATTTTGAAATGGATTTTATTCTTGCTGTGTCTGACTTCCTGTCTGGCTTATCTGGTTATCAGACATTGACTCATTTTGCTCCATCCTCCTTCATAATCAGACTGATGGCGGACATAGAACAGCTGCCCATCATGCGCGTCGCTGCAAAGGCAGCAGGACTGAGAGGATGAACAGATGGAAGCGGGAGGGGGGGCGCTCTTTGGGGCCCCATAAAACTCTGTTTCCACGTATGGTTAATGCAACTATTCCTTATTTGTGCACATTGATTATGTTTTTGATGAAAATCCTTTGGCTTCAATGCCATCAGAACTCTGATAATATTAAATGTGTCTCTATGGATTCTATTAACAACAGCGGGGTTTCTACTCTCTGTCCAATCAGCTCAGGGTTTAAACAAACAGATTGTTTTGGAATAAAGTCCCTGGAAGCCAAATAAACTCTGCTTTCATTCATTAATCAGATTTAAGAACATTCAGAGCTTCAGATTGGTGCGGTCACCTGATCCACAGGAGCATCTTCCTGCTGAGCGGCGGCCCTCAGACCCCTGATGGTTGGCTAACAGCCCTCCACTGCAGCCTCCTGGCTCTCAGCGCTGATCTAGCTTCATCACACAGAGGCGCTGCTATGAATACCGGCAGACGTCATGAGGGGATCCTTTCCACAGTGACTGAGTGTCACCCTGATCCCCGATCCAAAAGCTAATATTAGCCAGCAGTGAGGAACTCAGTGTGACCTTCAGGGACTCTGAGCTTCTGTGTTACAGCAGAGGGAACAATTTCTCACATGACCTTCAGGCTGCGGCTGGAGGTTAGAGACAGCAGAGCGTTGCCTTCAAAGTATTTCTGGCCTTTGGTCAACAGGTGGAATAGTTTCCATATGATAAACGTGCCCATGCTGCAGACGTGTGCTCTCTGTCTGCAGGACAAAAGAAGGATCCAGGAAGACATTGCTAAGAAAAGACGGCAGATTGAAGAGGAGAAGCTGAAACTGCAGTATATCAAGGTATGTTTAAAGCTGAGTCTGGCTTTAATTCTTCCTGAAACCATAGAAGAAGCTTAGGAGTCTCCTTGGTGTGACTGAAAATTGATCCTAATCCCAATCCAGCCTCTTTTATTTTAGTTCTATACCACTGGCATCAACCATCTAAACATATTAATTAAAGCTCCTTTTCATAGCTGAAGATGGAAATAATCATGAAGAAGACATTCAGTTACATTCTGAGGCAGAGGTCACACAGCTCTGCCATCAGTGGAAGATGATGCAGAAGCAAAGTTAGCATGTGAGGAGGGGTGTGGCCTCTTCATCCTCAGATACACACCATGGTAGTTAAACACGCCATAGATCCACATCAAGCAGATAAACATGGAGCACGAAGATCCTACAAAGTTCAGAGGGCAAATGTCTCCCTGCTCATCCGCTCTAAGGCGAAACTGGGAATGAGGGACGAGAGGGGAAGAGAACGAGGGAGGAGAAAGGAGCAGACGTAGAGTCTGAAACGGGCGAGCGAAGGTGGGAAATAGGGAGGAGAAAGGAGCAGACGTAGAGGCTGAAACGGGCGAGCGAAGGTGGGAACCAGGAAGTAGAAAGGAGCAGACGTAGAGTCTGAAACGGGAGAGCGAAGGTGGAAACGAGGGAGGAGAAAGGAGCAGACGTAGAGGCTGAAACGGAAGAGCGAAGGTGGAAACGAGGGAGGAGAAAGGAGCAGACGTAGAGGCTGAAACGAGAGGGTGAAGCTGGGAACGAATAAGGAGAAAGGAGCAGACGTAGAGGCTGAAACAAGAGGGCGAAGGTGGAAACAAGGGAGGAGAAAGGAGCAGACGTAGAGTCTGAAATGGGAGAGCGAAGGTGGGAACAAGGGAGGAGAAAGGAGCAGACGTAGAGGCTGAAACGGGAGAGCGAAGGTGGAAACAAGGGAGGAGAAAGGAGCAGACGTAGAGGCTGAAACGGAAGAGCGAAGGTGGGAACAAGGGAGGAGAAAGGAGCAGACATAGAGGCTGAAACAGGAGGGCAAAGCTGGAAACGAGGGAGGAGAAAGGAGCAGACATTGAGGCTGAAACAAGACGGGGAAGGTGGGAACGAGGGAGGAGAAAGGAGCAGACGCAGAATCTGGAGGTGTTTCTGTGTCTGTTTCAGAAAAAGGCCCTCAGGGAGCAGTGGCTGATGGACGGCCTGAGTCAGCAGACGGAGGAGGAGCAGGAGGCCATGAGGCTCCAGGCTCAGGATGAACAGCAGCAGAGTGATCAGCTGCAGAGCAATATCCTCAGGTAACCCCGCCCCCTCTGTCACTCTGTTCTTCATCCAGGAGGTTCATTGATTTCTCCCACACAGAATAGAGAAGGAGATCGAGGCCTTGGAGCAGAAAGAGCTCAGCATCTCGTCCAATGAGGAGATGGTCCTGAAGCGGCTGAAGGAGGTGGAGAGGACGCCTGAGGACATCATTAAGGTAGGCTTTGACTAGGCCGTTTCCTTCAGAGAGCATGGTTGCTGCCTGCTTTCTAATCCAGCAAGCTGCTCTGCATCTCGCTGCTTCAACAGAAACTAACCTCTCTAACCTTTGGTGAAACCGTTTCATCTCATAAGCTGCAGAAACAGAATCCAGAGGCTTCAGCAGAGCTAGAAATGCAGAGATTAATTACAGGATGTTTGGACAGCGTGATGCAGCGGAATGTCTGCCTCCACTAATCCCAGTAAAACCAACATGAGCAGAGGTCTACTGGGCTCAGCATCCTGGTGACTGATTGAATTTGGACACCTAGAAGCTACAACCACTCTATGTGGGTTATCCGTAAAGAAATCACAGGCTCACCCGTTAGTTTGCTGTCTGCCTTCTATAGATCTCACAACAGAGAAATTCACTTGTGACATCGTCTGCAGTAAAACACAGAGGTTCAAAAGAAGTGAAAGTTTCAGTGAAGTGATCGTATGTAAATTAAGACATTACGGTTTGATCTGCAGCATTGGGACTCAGTGTAAACGGTGTGCTTGCAGGTTCTGTATCTGAACAAGGAAACAAAGGGCTCTTATTGCACAGGTTATTATAAAGTCTGATGGATGCAGAAATGAATGACCTGCAGTAGCGCTCATCTGTACACAGGTGGTGTCTAATGCTACGTTCAGACAGCATGCTATTGAAGCAGCAGAACTGCTGGTTTACATGCAAAGTTTGTGGTTGACGAGCATTAAGGTGCAGCAAAAGGTCCTGGAGTGTCTGGAGCAGGAGCAGCAGGAGCAGCAGCAAGAGCAGAAGCAGGAGCAGCAGCAGGAGCAGCAGCAGGAGCAGCGCCTCATGAGCTTCTTGAGCATCTGAGGCGCTTCCATTAGCAGCAGTGAGTTGGACACATGTAATTTTAGCTGTTGGACGCGCCACATCAACCAATGAGCGAAGCTGATCTGGGAGCTGGCAGGGAGTCAGACGCAGCACTGCTGATGCAGAGCGCCTATGATCACTCCTCTGAAACAGTTTATTAACGCCAGCTAAATTAACTTCAAATGTAGAAACCTGCCGGCAGAATATGTTGGCTTTTATTATCCTGCTGCCTGCAGTTTGTAGCACAGACCTGAAAAGCCTAACATCTACTTCCAGCCGCCACCAACAGGAGGGGAAAACCCTGGAGAGGCGGGCGGGCCTGAGGCAGCTGCTGCTGGGGATTCCCAGTGACAGCGCAGCCGGTATGTGGGGGTCTGAGCCGCCCCACAGAGGAAATAATCTTTGAAGGCAGGATGGTAATCTGGATGAACTGGACTGCACAGACCATGTTTTCAGGAGGACTTTCTCACTTCAACATAGATTCTAACTACTTTCTACCCGCTGATCACAGCTAATATAGCAAAACTGATCTCTGGCATCAAACACAGGAGCAGCAGATGCACCAGGACTCACTTTACTGGACCTTAATGAGGACAAGCATCAGAAAGAAAGAAGCTGCTATTGATGCTCAAAGCGTGTTAGTTGTGAACGTAAGCATAAGACAGCCAGTAAAGGAGAAAGGCATTGATTTTTAAATGCTGACTGTTCGATATCAGGCTGGGAACTATTTTCAGCCCTGGCATTTTTCCATCTATACCGGCCCACTCCATGGACCCCCACCTCCCTTCAGAAAAAAAAAAAAAAAAAAAAAAAATTAATAGAAGCCCAGTCAAACGCGTGCGTCTTAAATATGAAACACAACACGAATCCACATTAACTGACTATCTTCAAGCATCACACGACAACATCACCAGGACTTCTAGAATGCTTTGGTTTTACTGGCTTTGGTTATTAAACACGGACGCCACAGTGACTGCTGCTGCGTAACGTCCACACACTCACTGCATCAGCAGGGTTACCCAGATGTCACTGACTCATGTTTTCCAGCCCCAAAAATGTAATAAATCGCCTGGATATATGAAATCTCGCCCAATTTGAACTAAAGTCTTCTGATCTCTTAGGCCATAAATCTAAAAAGAAAAACATTTTATACCCATAGAAACATCCCAACCTGCCTACAATGCACGTAACACGGGAAACGTTAGCCTTTAGATGAAAAACCCCATCATGCACCGCAAATATATTTTTGCTAAATATTCAAAACAAATTCACCAAATAGAGGAACATCGTAGTTTGGTTTAAAGAAAGCATTTTAGTTTTATTATAATTTAGTTTGTTGCAAGGATTTTACAGTTTGAAGAAACAGAAGATGACGACATATGCCAACCATCCTCATGATGTGAACGACAAGGAAGGGCTATATATACTGCATGCATCATTTAGGGAGTTAACATTGGATGGGCTCTATGCACGTCACACTTATGCGTTTTGGTCGAGGATGCAATTCTATTTGCGGTGGGTGTCCAAAGCGCATAGTAAACACAGCTCCTTCAGTTATTTACAGGTAGGAGCTTCAGCCGGAGAGGAAGTGTTGGGGCCGCTATGATTTAAGGAGGACCGGCCTTCACAAGCTGAAATCGGTATCACAGATTAACAGTCCCAGCCTGTTCCATAAGGATGGTGAATGGTTGCTATGGATGCTGACTGGTCAATATGGATGCTGACTTGTTGCTATGGATGCTGGCTGAATGGTTCCTGTGGATGCTGAATGGTTCCTGTGGATGCTGACTGGTTGCTATGGATGCTGACTGGTTGCTATAAATGTTGAGGGTTGTTATGGATGCTGACTGGTTGCTACGGATACTCACTGGTTGCTATGAATGTTGAGTGGTTGCTATGGATGCGGATTAATTGCTATGGATGCTGACTGATTGCTGTGGATTCTGACTGGTTGCTATGGATGCTAACTGGTTGCTATGGATGCTGGCTGGTTGCTATGGAATCTGACTGTTGCTATGGATGGTGACTCATTGCTGTGGATGATGGCTGGTTGCTATGGAATCTGACTGGTTGCTATGGATGCTGACTGGATTGCTGTGAATGCTGACTGGTTGCTGTGGATGCTGACTGGTTGCTATGGATGCTGACTGATTGCTGTGGATGCTGACTGGTTGCTGTGGATGATGGTTGATTGCTATAGAATCTGACTGGTTGCTATGGATGCTGACTGATTGCTGAATGCTGACTGGTTGCTGTGGATGCTGACTGATTGCTGTGGATGCTGACTGGTTGCTGTGGATGCTGACTGATTGCTGTGGATGCTGACTGGTTGCTGTGGATGCTGACTGGTTGCTGTGGATGCTGACTGATTGCTGTGGATGCTGACTGATTGCTGTGGATGCTGACTGGTTGCTATGGATGCTGACTGGTTGCTGTGGATGCTGACTGATTGCTGTGGATGCTGACTGGTTGCTGCGGATGCTGACTGATTGCTGTGGATTCTGACTGGTTGCTATGGATGCTAACTGGTTGCTGTGAATGCTGACTGGTTGCTGTGGATGCTGACTGATTGCTGTGGATGCTGACTGGTTGCTATGGATGCTGACTGATTGCTGTGGATGCTGACTGGTTGCTGTGGATGATGGTTGATTGCTATAGAATCTGACTGGTTGCTATGGATGCTGACTGATTGCTGTGAATGCTGACTGGTTGCTGTGGATGCTGACTGATTGCTGTGGATGCTGACTGGTTGGTTGCTGTGGATGCTGACTGGTTGCTGTGGATGCTGACTGATTGCTGTGGATGCTGACTGGTTGCTATGGATGCTGACTGATTGCTGTGGATTCTGACTGGTTGCTATGGATGCTAACTGGTTGCTGTGTGGAATCTGACTGGTTGCTATGGATGGTGACTGATTGCTGTGGATGCTGACTGATTGCTGTGGATGCTGACTGGTTGCTATGGATGCTGACTGATTGCTGTGGATTCTGACTGGTTGCTATGGATGCTAACTGGTTGCTGTGGATGATGGCTGGTTGCTATGGAATCTGACTGGTTGCTATGGATGCTGACTGATTGCTGTGGATGCTGACTGGTTCCTGTGGATGCTGACTGATTGCTGTGGATGCTGACTGGTTGCTATGGATGCTGACTGATTGCTGTGGATTCTGACTGGTTGCTATGGATGCTAACTGGTTTGCTGTGGATGATGGCTGGTTGCTATGGAATCTGACTGGTTGCTATGGATGCTGACTGATTGCTGTGGATGCTGACTGGTTCCTGTGGATGCTGACTGATTGCTGTGGATGCTGACTGGTTGCTGCGGATGCTGACTGATTGCTGTGGATGCTGACTGGATTGCTATGGATGCTAACTGGTTGCTGTGGATGCTGACTGGTTGCTGTGGATGCTGACTGATTGCTGTGGATGCTGACCGATTGCTGTGAATGCTGACTGGTTCCTGTGGATGCTGACTGATTGCTGTGGATGCTGACTGGTTGCTGTGGATGCTGACTGATTGCTGTGGATGCTGACTGATTGCTGTGGATGCTGACTGGTTGCTGGCGGATGCTGACTGATTGCTGTGGATGCTGACTGGTTGCTGTGGATGCTGACTGATTGCTGTGGATCCTGACTGGTTGCTGTGATGCTGACTGGTTGCTGTGGATGCTGACTGGTTGCTGTGGATGCATGGTTGATTGCTATAGAATCTGACTGGTTGCTGTGGATGGTGACTCATTGCTGTGGATGATGGCTGGTTGCTGTGGATGCTGACTGGTTGCTGTGGATGATGGTTGATTGCTATAGAATCTGACTGGTTGCTATGGATGGTGACTCATTGCTGTGGATGATGGCTGGTTGCTATGGAATTTGACTGGTTGCTATGGATGCTGACTGTTTTTTATGTATGCTGACTGGTTGCTATGGATGCTGGCCGGGATTGCTGTGGATGCTGAATGGCTGCTATGAAATGCTGCCTTCCGGTCTGATATGGATGGTGACTCATTGATATGAAATGTTGAGTGGTTGCTATGGATGGTGACTGGTTGCTATGGATGGTGACTCATTAATATGAATGTTGAGTGGTTGCTATGGATGGTGACTGGTTGCTATGAATGTTGAGGGTTGTTATGAATGCTGCCTGGTCGATATGGATGGTGACTCATTGATATGAATGTTGAGTAAGGGTTGCTATGGATGGTGACTGGTTTTGCTATGGATGGTGACTCATTAATATGAATGTTGAGTGGTTGCTACTATGGATGGTGACTGGTTGCTATGAATGTTGAGGGTTGTTATGAATGCTGCCTGGTCGATATGGATGGTGACTCATTGATATGAATGTTGAGTGGTTGCTATGGATGGTGACTGGTTGCTATGGATGGTGACTCATTAATATGAATGTTGAGTGGTTGCTATGGATGGTGACTGGTTGCTATGAATGTTGAGGGTTGTTATGAATGCTGCCTGGTCGATATGGATGGTGACTCATGGATATGAATGTTGAGTGGTTGCTATGGATGGTGACTGGTTGCTATTAATGTTGAGGGTTGTTATGGATGCTGACTGGTTGCTATGGATGGTGACTCATTAATATGAATGTTGAGGGTTGTTATGGATGCTGACTGGTTGCTATGGATGGTGACTCATTAATATGAATGTTGAGTGGTTGCTATGGATGGTGACTGGTCGCTATGGATGGTGACTCATTAATATGAATGTTGAGTGGTTGCTATGGATGGTGACTGGTTGCTATGAATGTTGAGGGTTGTTATGGATGCTGACTGGTTGCTATGGATGGTGACTGGTCGCTATGGATGCTGAACAGTGAAATGGATGTTTACCCATTAACATTTTTGTATATAGTTTGTATTTATTTGAGTGGTTGGGTTTTATCCTGATTAGTTAATAAGAATATGAAGTATATGGTTAATGAATTTCACATATGCTGACTGCTTAATGTTTACATTGAATCTAATTGTGTTTGGAGAAATCTATTGATATTCATTTTAAGGGATGATTTTATATTTCTTTCTTTATTAAAGTTTTTCTTCATGCTGTCTCTTACATGCAATGCTCCACAGTGCCTGGGTGAGAGGAGTTTTTGACCACTTTTAAGAAATGTTTGTAACAGTCTCCTTTAGACTGAAGCTTTATTTAATATTTTACTGTTTTTTCCTTAACTGTCTGTGACTTGGTTGGATTAGTTCTATGTGGAGACCTTTACAGCTCTTTGCAGACTTTCAGTTAGAAACACTTTGACTATGGAGCAGTGAGGGCTGTTATGATTGTCTGGTTCTGCACAGATAAATAACGTGCTCACTGGTTGAAGTACCATTGATCTCCTTCTCATTTATTCATCCAGACTGCATAGTTGAATATGTTTTTACGACACCAATAAGGAGACAAACCTCAGGTTTTCAGGTTTAGCCTAAATGAGTTAAAGGTTATCTGGTTCTTTGGCATCACGGGATCCTGCTTCAGAATGATTCAGTGATGAACAGCAGGTAGAGCCTCCATCAAACTGATTGGTTACCCTAACTGATGGACTATTTATGACATTACAGGCTGCAGGTGGTGGACACACTGTAGCATAGATGAAACCTCTGGAGCTGTCTGTCATGAATTAAACTGCATTAAACGTCTGCTTGCTGCCTGTCGCTCCTCCTCTAATGAAATAAACTAGCCGAATGCTTTTGTTCTTTAGAGGATCCGTCGCTCATTCAAACTGGCAGGTAAAAGCACCATTTGTCCTCTTCAGGCTCCTGTAGCACTTTCTCTTCTGATTCTAACACTCTAACATCTAAGGTAACCACTTTAAGATGAAGTGATTACTGACTGCTTCTAACTGCTTCATGGAGACTAAACCGATTCTCATGTCTAAAACATTCACTCCAACTGCTCTGTCTTCGCCTGTAGGAGCTTCAAGCAGCCTTCCAGGCAGGTAAAAACCTTCTTCCTTTTTTAACTTTAGACTACTTTCCATTCAGGATAACTAAGATGTTGTAAATGTAATGTGATTTTGTTATTAATATCCATAGTGTATCACATTGTTACCAAACTGACTGTTTACATGCTCTGACGGATATTATTCCTGTTAGAAACTGGTTCATTGTTTTCAAACCCATCATGCTCAGATCCTTGTCAGAACGGTTCAGACAGAGACTGGTGGTGATGGACCTTATGTTTAACAAAATTGCATCTATTTCTCTCCTTCCAAATAAACTAAGATGCTGGTTTACCTGCAAAGGAGACAGTTAGACTGGTTTGTTACCTGGAAGCCAGGTTGGTCAAGTTGTCTCAACCTTCTGCTAATATCCTTCTACCTTTCTGCTAATATCTGCAAAAAAAATCGGATTTCACAAAAAATCGGAATTGAGCATCAAGGCTTGCAGTGTGAACGTAGTCTTGGTGTACTTTAAAACAATCAGCTAAGGCTGATAACTGGACATAAAGTTTTCTAGACAACGGTTCGACCTCTCATCCAAGAGGTCGAATCTTTTCGCGAGATTTGGTAGTTCTAGTATTAAATACATTTTGTCGACCATGTCACTTATAGGGACAAAATCTGCTGTTCCCAAAACCAGACCCTGTCCGACCCTTGGCTCCGCCTATAAAACCTGTTCTGAGCAGGACCAGTGACAGAGGGCAGCCCAATTAGCAGGACCAGGTCTGACTTTATCCTGGCAATGCGGACAGAACTCCTGCTCTACTTATACAGACGCAGGATGGCCCCTAGTAAAGGGCCCAGGAGCGACCCCGACAGGACGCAAGGGATGTGGGGACATGCCTTCTCCTGGGTCCCAGAAGGCACATGTGGACCTGTTGGGGAAAACTCCAATAAACCCCCGAGCACATCGAGAGAATTTAGAGCTGGTCCACTCAGCTGGAGTAAATGGAATGAGCATAGAAACCTCAGGTTCTGCTCCTGAAACCCGCTCCTACAACTGCCTATCTGGGTCCCTGAGGAAATATCCTTAACCTGACACTGCTCATGCCCAAGGCCTTCCCAAGAGGATGCTAGAAATGCAGAGAGTTGTTCTGTACTTGTGGCAGTGGAATGACAATAAAAGCTGGGGGGGGGGAACCATCCTGACATAGGCCTTCCCAGAGAGGCTGAGAGGTGTCATCATCTCCTGCAGCTGGAAAACACCCTCCAGTGCCCCCTTCAATGGAGGGGGCTACCACCGCAGTATGCCACTCCAAGGGTACATCCTCAAAGTATTCCTTCTGCTGCGTCGACAATATATGCAGAGAACATGGTTAGTTCCAATCAAGACATGTCTGTGATTGCAGTGAGGGAGGAAATGATGTTAAAGAAGTAATTTGGACATCTTAAGTTTGGTTGCTCGGTGGTCACCAGAGAATGGTGGAAGCTAACTGCTACTCTGATGCTTCCCTGTAAAAAATTATGTAGAATTTTACAGTTGATGGTATTTAGGCATTTTTCAATCAGCAGGAAATCCTCCATGTTTCTAGGTGGAGTCTGGCTGGTCCAGGCTCTGCAAAGGAAGGTCTAAACTTTCAGATTTGACTCAGCTGTACAGCAGGATGTGTTCATATTGTCTTCAGATTGTTCAGTCTTTTAACAGCACTTGCTATGGCCTTCTTAGTACTTCATAGAGCCACACAGATCTCTACCTTTGAGGCTTTTACAGATCTTCAGCAGGGGAGATGGTAAACATGGAGGCTTGAAAACAGAAAGATGAGCACCATGCATCATCATTATCTGAGAATCTCATAAAAGCTATTTATATTACTGTTCTGAATTCCATAATGCATAATTCTAGTAATTATTTCTTTGTCCTCAGATTTTGTCCCCGACATCAAAGACGTCCCTTTGGTCTTTCCTCCAATCAAAGCAAAAAGTGCTCCAGTTGGAGAGACCAATGGTGCTGAGACAAAAAAAGGTAGGACAGGTCTGGAGCCTGTTTATGCTTAGCTAGATAGTCCTCCGCCTGCAGAATGCCCAGGAGGAAAAAAATAGTAACCGAGGAAGAAGATAGTGAAGGAGGGAGTTAAAGGCAGCGCTGTAGGTTTTTGTAAATGCATGGCATTGTGAACTGGACCTTGAAGCAGTCAGTATCTGATCAGAAAAGCAATTCCATGATGGACGTTCATGTCTTCTAATCTCACTGTATGAATGTCTTTCTGTTCCAGCAACCTTTGCCGTTAAAATCAGTGTAGAATATAACAGAAGAACAGGAAAAAACCAGGTGGTTTCTTCAACCGCTATAAGCCCAGGAAGCCTCCAGCAGAGCGGCTTAAAGATATACGACGATGGACGCAAGTCTGTGTTTGCCCTGCAGTCTGAAGAAGACAGCAGGAGAGGAGAGGTAGGACAGATGTCCAGTCACGACGTGGAGGAGCTTCTGCATCAGGCTGCAGAGGAAGCGGCGCCTGCTGAAGTACACTTCCATCGTCCAGTGTTCTCAGCACCGTACACAGGAAGCAACAGGCCATGTACGCCTCGGGCACCGACCCAAATACCGGTCAGAGAAAATACACCATCCATTCCTGAACAAATGGATCAGAAAACCCCAGCAGGACTTCATCAATGCTGCACAGCCTCAGAGCACGATGACCAAGCGGTCCAAAACGACCGGAGAGGAAGGTTTGGTACCAAAACTAGTCCAGATTTCCCTGCCAGCAGCAGCAGAGGGGCCCCGGTGCCAGTTATGATGACATCACAAGCAACGCCTGCATCCATGACATCAGTTCACTGGAGCTCAGATCCAGATCTACATTCATCAGCCAGTGAATCTGCTGATGGGACTCTGAGCAACCATGACCTTCACACAGCCACAGGAAGCTCTGCCTCCCTGAACCAAATCCAAGCCCTGCCAGAGGAACCAGAGCAGGAACCGCTGACCATGATTTTCATTGGTTATGAAAACGCTTCAGATGAGGAGGGGGAAGACATTCAAGCTGAGCTCGTCATTATAGGCGCCAGTGATGGTGAAGACGAGCCAGGTGATGCTAACCGATGTCTGGATCGTTTGGGCTACAAAGAAGAGCAGCTGTCCTTCCATCCAGAAGGATGCAAGAGCCAAGTCTTCCAACCCAAAGTGGAGATCGCTACGGTTGGAGGACGCCGGGAGGCAGCTGGAAACATCTGGGATGTGGAGCTCCACAGGCCTACGTTCATCCACAGACCAGGAAAGCACAGCTGCTATCGACCGGGGGAGAGGCTGGATGAGCCTCCTAACATCCGCTGCATCACTGAGGAGAAGCTTCGCTCCACCAGAAGATGAGAGAGAGCAATATGAACATAAAACAACATAAAAGTCCAGCAGATCCAGTTTATTCTGCATGCAGAGTGTTATTGGTGCCTCTGGTCCTCCAATAACACTCCAGAGTGTTTTCATGAGTCTATGGGCTTCAAAAATAGCAATAGGACAGACTCAGGGTGTCCTTTAGGTCCAGTAGGAGAGGAAGAGATGTTCAGGATTCTGCAGCAGAGCAGCAAACATAGAAGCTCCTGTTTCTGGATGATGTCAAAATGATTCCTAAATATATCTAAACCTTCATGGAATCATGAAGAATGAAAACATGTTGGCTGTTCTTGGTCTTTTTTAATGTTTCCATATCCTGGATGCCTGACTGTGTGAACCATGATGCGTTGGTGGTCTAGTTTAACATGTAGAACAAGCTGAACTCTGCAACTCTGGTGCTTTGTTTCACATTAAATGAATTTCCTTAAAGCTACAGTCTCGAATCTTCCTCTCTCTGAGCCGCTGTCTCACTCTTCCAGCACTCCCACCACCACCTGGTCACGAGGCTTTAAATTCTTCTCTAAACAAAGAGTGTGGGTACAGACAGGCTCTGTTTGTCACACGTGTCCAGATGACTGATTAAACCATTTAGGATACGTCCACTCAGCAGCCTGACCCAGATCAGAATTGTTTGGCCCATATGTGACCTGTATCTGATCTTTTCATGACAGTCTGAACAAAACTGATCTGATTTTTTCCAATGAGACCCAGGACACATGGCTCTGTGGTTCTGAATCCGATACGAATCTGATCTTTTCAATGCGACCTGCATCTGAACGGCCAGGTCGCATTCATCCGACCTAAAACCCATTAATACCCGACATAGCTCACTATTCTGGGTCTTGCTACACAGAAGCGGCAAGAAGAAACACAACCATGGCAGACGATGATGCGTAGAGTAGTTTTTATTTTTAACCATCTTGAAAAGATTGAGTTTTTAAGGTTGGGAAAGATCGCTGGATGCGCTCCAGCGCTACCATCCATGTCTACTTCCGTAAACACGGAGAAAGCTAGCTTGTGATCTCATTATGTCCTCTACTGCGCATGCGGGACAGTGAAGCTGTATGAGTTGTATGAAATGTGAAATTTGACTATTTGATTTTAGCATTTAGGCCTGCAGTGTGAATGTAGCCTAATGCCAGGAATACACTGTGCAATATTTGCAATGGTTGCACGCAGCTACAGCTCAAACTGTACGACCAAACTGCAGGGTTTAAAAGTTCACAGCTCACCATGTTTGTTCTCACGCTGTGCGACTCGACGCTCTGATGCGATCTACCTGCTCACACTGGATGTCTAAAAACGACCTCAGACTCAGCGCCGAGAGGTGGCGCTACTTGGACCCGTCACTCCGTAAGAAGAAGCAGAAGAAGAACTCCCATGTTTGCACATGCGCAGTGCTCGAGGTTCTGATAAATCGTCTCGTAGCTCTGCGTCAACAGCAGGATTTACCCGATAGCAACCTAACCTCACGATTCCTAATGGGGAGGTGGTCGCCCCTCGTTACCCCCTGTATACTACACGAAGAAGGACGCACCATGAGGCTCAGCGCGATCGTAACATGCATGTTTAAACATAGATCTAGATCTAAATAATGTCTCTATGATGTATTGAAATGCTCCTCCACTCTCTCTAGAACAGTTTAGAGCTACTTCACTGGCTCTCAGTCACAGGAAGGGGAGGCACCTAAACTTTGTTGTGACTTTATAATCAATTCCCATCCAGGCTGGACTCCTTATTAATGTTGTGAATAACTTTTATATTCAATTTCCAGCAAGCTGGGAATTGAATTTTGTGCTCTGATACTGTAAGATGTTTATTGCCCTCCCCTGTAGGGGTGGTAAATATCTTGTTTAATCAGATATTATTTCAGCCGTTATATACTGTTTATGACACACAAGTCCTACTAACTGTGTGTTAGGAACAATAGATGAAAGAGTGATTCGAGCACTAATCATGGTCAAACAGTTATTTCTGCACATACATGGAATAAATTCACCACAACTTCTGTTCAAAATATAAAGATTTTATTAACAAAAATCATTCAGCTCCAAGTCAAACTATATTTCAGTTTAACACTCTCAACTAAGACTAGTAAAACTCAACTAAACTAAACTAACTACTATGTACAAAGAGAAGGGGAAAACGGTTGTGAAAACATATTACAGTTTAAGATGGATTCTGTGTTTGAAAACCAAAGTTTATCTGGAAATAACTTTGGGATCTGATCAAATTAGCTTTTCACTAATTTTAAAGAAATTGGAAATGTTTTCAGACCAATTCACAATGCAAATCCATGAGGGTAAATAAAACATTATGGCTGGACCAAATAATGTTCTATTGGGAATGATTTGCTTAATCAAGAACCAATAACCTTAGTTAAATGATTCTTTACACTCTTTAAATAGCTAGCAGTGAATAGACATCAGGATTCCAATAAATGACTCTTTGGTCAGACTTGGTAATGGACAATGAAAGGAACAATCTGAGGAACACTTTAATGTTATATCAGTGTTTAAAACCCTTAGGTGAATAAAGTTTGCTTCTACGCTTATGCTTCCCCTGTAGCATAAAGCTTATGGTATTATAGTTCATCCTGTTAACTTGACTTTTACTCAGCAGTTTTATTATGTGATTCAACTTCACTTCATCATAATACATATTACGTTCATTCAGTCCCCTAATTGTGCCAGACCTGCAAACCTTCGTTCATGTCTATTTAGAAGGCTTGAGGATTTCATCCAGCTGCAGCTCAGCAGGCGGGTTCACAGCAATACAGGGGTTTATTTTCCATGTGGCTCACACCAAGGGATCCTTAGGAGACCTTCTCTCTAGTCTGGCCCTATAAGTTCTGAAACCCAAGAAGAAAGTGTTGCAAAAAGTCTGTTTGCAGAAGTTTGGTTCTGAAAAGTCAGCCATCAAGACTTATCGTTGATAATTCAGGAGATCTGGGCCTTTTTGCCTGGATCTCCATGGTGGCTGGAGCTCCCAGGCAGTGTCATTGAAAAAGAGAGAAGAGAAAGAGATCTGGTGTGTTGTGTGGCATTTTGCACTGCCGGGAGGGGGTTACCATGAGGAGCAAGTTGGCTGAAAAAAAGAAGGAGGGGTTATGTACCCAGTTTAGCAACAAATATGGATAATAAGCCAGGTGTGGGTCTGGGTTTTATTCAACAATTACAGTAGTAGCCATTCAAAATTTCCCTACTTTCCTTAATGGGTCCTTGGTTGGACTTTGGTTGGTCCATGGCTGGTCCTTGATTGGTCTTTGCCTGGTCTTTGGCTGGTCCTTGGTTGGTCCTTGGGTGGTCCTTGGTTGGTCCTTGACTGGTCCTTAGCTGGTCTTTTGTTGGTCCTTGGTTGCCCTTTGAATGGTCTTTGGCTGATCCTTGGTTGGTCCTTGGTTAGACTTTAGTGGGTCTTTGGGTAGTCTTTGGTTGGTCTTTGGCTGGTCTTTTGTTGGTCCTTGGTTGCCCTTTAGTTGGTCTTTGGCTGATCCTTGGTTGGCCCTTGGTTAGACTTTAGTTGGTCTTTGGGTGCTCACTGGTTGGTCCTTGTTGGTATTTGGTTGGTAATTGGCTGGTCCTTGGTTGGTTGATGTTGATATCTGGATTTGGTCTTTGCTGGTCCTTGGTTGGTCTTTGGCTGGTCCATTGTTAGGTCCTTTTGGTTGGTATTATTAGTCCTTGCTGGTCCTTAACAGGGTCCATTGTTAGTCTTTGGTTTGTAATTGGCTGGTCCTTGGATTGGTCCTTGGCTGGTCCATTGTTAGTCTTTGGTTGGTCTTTGGCTGGTCCTTGGTTGGTCTTTTGGCTGGTCCTGGGTTGGTCTTTTGGCTGGTCCTTGGTTGGTCTTTTGCAAGCTGGTCCTTGGTTGGTTCTTTTGATTGGTCCTTGGTTGGTCTTTGATTGGTCCTTGCCTTGGTCTTTGGCTGGTCCTTGGTTGGTCTTTTGGCTGGTCCTTGGTTGGTCTTTTGATTGGTCCTTGGCTGGTCTTTGATTGGTCCTTGGCTGGTCATTGTCTGTTCATTTTGAATTGCTGCTACTGTAGTAAATGTTGCTCATTTATGGTTTAGCATGAGCTCCTGAGTCCAAAGGTCAGATATATAAATAAGAACCAGACTAACAAAGAACTCATAGCAACATGTTTTGCATCTGTAGAGCACTGGCACATTTAAACGGCTCAGTCAAGCTTCAGCTTCATTTCAGGACCCGAAATCCTCAGCCAAACCGCAGATCTAAAATAAACCCTGCAGTGTTATCTAACCATGAGGAGACTTCATGGAGGATGTTTTTTTTCTTATTTGGCAGTTACTTCAGATTCCAGTTAATCCAGGGATTATTTCTGGGAAAGCATCTCATTGCTCTGATGGGCATGGTGTCATTTATAGTCAGTGTCAGACTCATTAATGTCCCTAAATGTCCCACATATCTCTGATGTAAAATAGTGACTCATTGTGAACGACTTTGGTTAGGATTAATCTTGATTAAATTCAAATAAAGATCCCTTTTCAAACTCTTGCAATTCTACCCTGTTTATTGCCTCTATAGCTCCAATTCACATCATGTCATTCTCAGGTCACTTTCCAGTTCACCCAGATCATCCAGTCAGATTGTTTCCAAGTTTCTGCTTCTAGGAAAACCAGCTGATTGCATCGACTCATTGACTCTTCAGCAATCCCTCACACACTAAGCATGCTTGTAGCGACAGTGGAGAGGAAAAACTCCACTGAACAGGTGAGAAACCTCCAGCAGAACCAGGCTCAGTGTGAGCGGCCATCTGCTGAGGAGCCGCGCCTGGGGTCCAAGGAGACAGAAAGCGGGCATAGAAAAGCGCATATAGATACAAAAGTAAGCAACTGTCGCTTAGCTCCACAGAAGCGGCCCGATCCCGTGGAAACACACACAGCCAGGCAGGCCAGCTCCCAAACTCCTTGTCCAGAGGATGAAGAGCACATCGAGTTCGTGCAGTCAGAGAAACAGGACTACACTGGAAAACAGGCCCAAGCTCCAACATCTGTGAAACAAAAGTGTTTGATGGCAGCAGCACGACTGATATTTCTCTCAGGATGGAGTCACAGCCAAGAGAACAGACCAGATGAAGCTACTAAGTGAGAAAAAAGCAGTGAGAGAACGTTGGGAGATTGAACTACCTGATTCTCTTGTAGTCTAACCCTATAGCAGTGTGTAATCATGAAACAGTCGAAGCCAATACTAATAAAATCAATTCCACAACAAACTTTGCTTTTACTTCTGGACATGTAATCATTTGCTTTTTCCCATTAATAAATGATTGGATTGGATATCTATTTTACTGATTTTTATCAGAAAATCTTAAATATTTCAGTGAGACAGAAAAGAAATGAATTTCAGGAGGGAAAATACTTTTCCAAACCAAAAATAATTTTAACCAAATCAATTTCAGCTCTATTTCTCTACATTTGTGCTTAAAGATCAGTACATTTATTCCATTTATCTTTTCATTTGCTTCTATGAGCCGAAAATGAAATGCTAAGGTCCACAAATCCTTGAAAGTTCCCTGAACAACCATCTGAACAGGAGCAGACGAGTGAGCATGGCACGTGTGAGCCCAAGGTTAGCTCTCCTCCTGCCCAACGCTCCTCTATCAGAGCGGCTTCAGGATTGGCTGCATCCTGTGCGTCGCCTCCCCTTCAGCAGCCGTCCAATCAGAGGCGGCAGCTTCCAGT
This sequence comes from Cyprinodon brontotheroides, assembly GCA_018398635.1. NCBI lineage: Eukaryota > Metazoa > Chordata > Actinopteri > Cyprinodontiformes > Cyprinodontidae > Cyprinodon > Cyprinodon brontotheroides. The sequence goes on from JAGKQL010000057.1 coordinate 33,700,811, forward strand.
TAGAGCTGTCAGTGCAAGGCTGCACTTAGAAACAGAGCAGATCTTTTTGCATTAAGCCCACCACTCTGGCTCAGGTAGGTTCATAAAACAAACACACACAAACGCTGCCGTTCAGGGATTTTTATGCCTCTGTGCTGCTTCAGCTGCTGAAATCAGAACCAGCTCTTGTGTTTTGGATCAATGTGTTTGGAGGGACGCAGTGAAGCTGAGAGCAGAGCAGGATCCTGGACTGATGCTCGGCGGTCTGCCGGTTGTCTGCAGTGTTAATGTGTCTGCATGGATGATTTATGGCAGGTATGCTTTCTGGGAAGGAGCGTTCCTTCTTTATAAAGACTGATCCAAAAACCACCAAACTGTCCCAGACTTTAATCGCTTTAATAGGTTAGAAGATTTGCTCCTAATGTGTTCCATAATCTGCATTTGGTCTAACGGCGTCCATGTGATGCTGTCCATGGTCCTGAAAGTCTCTTCCACCACAGAATAGTTCCTTTAATCTGTTATGTTTTTTTCTTCTGTTCATTTTTATTTAGAGCATGATCACTGAAACTGCGAAGAGAACATTAATAAGTATTTTATTTTTGTTTCTCCTCTCTCATTTTCCCTTTCAGACTAGTTAAGAACCGAAGGCTCAGAGAATCTAGAACTTTTAAAGTTCCTTTCATTTCCTTTGCTATGCTGTCTTGATCTGTTGGAGTTTTTCACTCCAAAAGAAATAGAGAGGAAGGAGGTAGGAGCGTGTGGAAGTGTTTTCTGAGCGAGCCTGGGTCTGTGTGTGGGTTTCTGTGTGGGTGGTGAGAGCAGTCATCATCATCATGACAGAGTTATTGTGATTTTGCACTTGTGGTGTCTTTGAAGACAAAACAAGTTGTGACTTCCCCCACAGTGAACGACAGGATTTAAAAGGATGGAATCGTCTCTCTGCTGTTTCAGAAGGTCTGATAAAGAAGGAGGAAACCGGCTGAATATTTTACAGCTAAAAACCTGCTGCAAATACAGAAATGTGCAACTGCTGAGTTAAAAGCTCTGAATGATCCAGGCCACTGGGGGGGGG
>JAGKQL010000057.1:33713704-33730881 GCA_018398635.1 Cyprinodon brontotheroides
GCCCCCACCTCTTCAGCCCCCACCCTTAGAGCATCCCTGCCCTTAGAGTGCTCCCACCCATAGAGCGCTCCCACTCTGCCCCCACCCTTAGAGCATCCCTGCCCTTAGAGTGCTCCCACCCATAGAGCGCTCCCACTCTTAGAGCATCCCCACCCTTAGAGCTTCTCCCACCCTTAGAGTACCCCCACCCTTAGAGCGCCCCCACCCTTAGAGCACCCCCACCCTCTAGAGCATCCCCACCCTTCTTCCCACCACCCTTAGAGCACCCTCCTCTTAGAGCCCCCACCCTTAGAGCACCCTCCCACCCCTTAGAGTATCCTGCCCTAGAGCGCCTCCCACCCTAGAGCGCCCCACTCTTAGAGCATCCTCACCCTTAGAGCGATTACCAAGTCTGAGGACCCTTAGCCCTTCCCCCCTAGAGAGCCCCCACCCTTAGAGCCCTGCACCCTTAGAGCACCCCCACCCTTAGAGCATCCCCCCACCCTTTTAGAGCCCCACCCTTAGAGCACCTCTTAGGTTATCCTGCTCCTTAGAGTGCTCCCACCCATAGAGCGCTCCCACTCTTAGAGCATCCCTACGCTTAGAGCATCCCCACCCTTAGAGCATCCTCACCCTTAGAGCCCCCACCCTTAGAGAGCTGCCCACCCTTAGAGCACCCTACCCATAGAGCATCCCCACCCCTTAGAGCGCCCCCACCACCTTAGAGCGCCCCACTCTTAGAGTGCTCCCACCCATAGAGCGGCTCCCCACTCTTAGAGCATCCCCACCCTTAGAGTTTTTCCCCCCACCCCTAGAGCACCCCCTGCCTTGGGGAGCTCCCCACCCCTAGAGCGCCCACTCTTAGAGCATCCCCCACCCTTGGACCTTAGGCTCCCACCCACGCTTAGAGCCCCCCTTAGACCCTGAATCTCAGAGCTCCCACCCTTAGGTCTCCCACTGTAGACCCCACCCATGAGCCCCTAGAGACCCTCTACCCCAGCGCCCATCTTCTTCTTAGAGCTTCCCACCCTTAGAGCTCCCCACTCTTAGAGCATCCCCACCCTTAGAGTTCAGCCCACCCTAGAGCATCCCACCTTAGAGTTCCTCTCACCCTTAGAGCTCCCACCCTTAAGCCCCCCTATAGAGCCCTAGATAGAGCCCCCCACCCTTAGAGAGCCCCCACCCTTAGAGCTCCCCACCCTTAGGCCCCCCACCCTTAGAGCATCCCCACCCTTAGACCCTTCCCCCCCACCCTTAGAGCGCCCCACCCTTAGAGCGTTCCCACCCTTAGAGAGAGCCCCCACCCCAGAGAGCCCCCCACCCTTAGAGCGCCTCCCACCCACCTGGAGCGCCCCCACCCTTAAAGCGCCCCCCACCCTTAGAGCGTTCCCACCCATAGAGCACCCCACCCTTAGAGGCATCCCCACCCTTAGAGGTTCCCCCCACCCTTAGAGTGCTCCCCATCCAACTTTTATCATAAAGTTACACCCTTGGTCCAAAGAGTCCATTCATGGAGTCAGAATGGGGAAGGCCTCCATAAAACACTCACATCCTGAAAATGAGGTTGACTATGCTGGTGTTTATATCTGTCAGCATGCAGAGCAGCGCTACACCATGGAAGGAAAGACAGAGGAACAGGAACCTTTCAATCACAGCTCAGAGCTTCACAGGGACTTAAAAGCTGTTAATGTGGCTAAAGCTGCCTGACTGAGCACCTGTTGGACAAATCAGCCTGACAGAGGATTAGGCTTCAGCAGCCGGGGAGCAGCTTCAGCCTTTCAGTCGCTGACACATAAAGCCTGATTGGGAGCATTAACGCTGCGATTGTGATCCTGCTCTCTGCAGGCAGGACACTGCTGGAGGAGGAGACTGCAGCTTCTAATGGAAGCATTTTAAGATTTGGAAGAAAATAAATATAGGCCTTTTGTTGAATTTATGCATTTAATGGACTTCATGCAAAGCTGCTTATTTCAGACATACTGGAGAAGACCAGCTGTCTTTAAAACTGAAAATATGCCTGGTTACCGTGGAAACACAGACGTGGGTTTGGGTTCAAAAAAGAAAATCTGATTGAACTTTAATCCAGAAATGTACTTTACTAAAAATAATAGTTCCTCTGGACAGAACAGGCTGTAGCTGAATACTTAATACCAACTGATCAAGCCATGACAATAAACAAACAGAACAATCACATATTGCAGGGTGATAAAAACCTTTGGAAAGTTGAGTGGAAGGAAAAACTGTGGTAGAGAAGAAGTCCAAGCAACAGGTATGATTGAGCACACTGAGAGGTTTTTGCAGAACGCAGGCTAGAACCGTCTTTAAAAGGTTTACTTCCGTCTACGAAAGAGACGCTGGGAAACGTTAAAAATCGATTCCAGATATTTCTGATCAATACTGGGATTTAATTTCAACATAAAAGTTTATTTTTACTCTTTTATGCATCACTTCTTGTTATTAAACCAAATATTCTTTGGCTCCGTCTCATGTGTTCCATCGGCTCCCCTCTGCCCAGGAGTCTACGCCTTTGGCTCTCTTCACCGTGGACATCTTTCACAACGCGGGGCAGGTGGTGGCCAGCGGGGGAAACTCATGGCGCATTTCCTGAAGGGACGCGTGTGTAAGCCCAACACACGGGCGGCTGCCAACAGGCCCTGCGCTACATCAGCCACCAGGAGGCCTGCACAGGGAACCAAGACGACATCCTGAGGGCCCGCAAGACCTTTCCCTCCAAGGAGGCGGCCCTCAGCGTCTACGCCGCTCTGTACCTTGCTGTGAGTTCATTTTCTTTTCTGTTTCTCATCATTCTGATCTGTGTGGGAATCACAGTGGGGCCCCTGGGGGACCTTTAAAGCAGTGATGAAAGTCTTGTGCTTGCCTAAAGCTTTTCACTGAAGTGATGACGTGCCAGTCTAATTATTGGGGTTTTTAAATGTGAAGGTCATGGTCAGAGTCTCAGGCTGGTTCCAAAGGATAACCCAGAATATCTTCGTCACTTTTGAAAGAGGACATTAACTTTGAATGTTTCTTTATCATTACATCAGATTTATACATATTCAGTCTCTTTGAATGTTGCTGACAGTCTGGTTTCCTACTGTGCAAGAGGTCCCTGAAGGGCCCTCGAGTCATGAACGTATGGCGGGGGACTCCCTGCACTGCGGGGGGAGCAGATTGCCTCGGCTTATCTAGGTCAGCAGCAAAGGCAAAAACACACACACACTGATCTGTTTTGCTATCCTTATGGGGATCTACATTGACTATCATTTATTTAAACGGTCCAACCCTGATATTAACCCCAACCCTGATATTAACCCCAACCCTGATATTAACCCTGCCATTTACCCCAACCCTGATATTACCCCAGCCCCAACCCTGATTTTACACCAACCCTTTGACATTAACCTGACATTTACACCAACCCTGATATTAACCCACATTAACCCTAGCCCTGATATTAACCCTGACATTTAGCCTGATGTTAACCTGACGGTAACCCTGATGTTAGCCCCAACCCTGATGTGCTTTGACATTAGCCTGACACATTTTACCAGCCTGATGTGCTTAGCCTGATGTTAACCTGACGTTAGCAGAGCCTGATGATGTGTAACCCTGGCATTTGCCCACAACCCTGACATTAACCCACGGTGGACAGCCCTGATGTTAACCTGACATTTACCCTGATATTAACCCCAACTTTGATATTAGCGGTAGCCTGATATCTTGGACCAACCCTGATGTTAACCCCAACCCTGATGATATTAACCTGACATTAACAGAGCCACGGTAACCCTGGCATTTTACCCAAACCCTGACATTAGCCCTGACAACCTCAACCCTGATATTAACCCTGCCATTTTACCCCAACCCTGATGTTAACCACGGCATTAACCTGATGTGCCCTGACATTAACCCTGATATTAACCCCAACCCTGATATTAACTTTGACATTAACCTTGACATTTACACCAACCCTGATATTAACCCCAGCCCTGATAGTAACCTGACATTGTAGAGCCTGATATTAACCTGGCGTTTTACCCCAACCTGACATTAACCCTGACGTAACCCAACCTGATATTAACCCTGCCATTTACCCCAACTTCCCTGATGTAACTGGCATTAACCTGATATTAACCTGACGGTAACCCTGATGTGCTTAACCTGATGTGCTTTTTGACATTAGCCACGGCATTTTACACCAGCCTGATATTAGCACTGAGGCGGTAACCACAGTATTAACCCTGACATTAGCCCTGATGGTAACCCCAACCCCTGATATTAACTTTGACATTAACCCTGACATTTACACCAGCCTGATATTAACCCCAAGCCTGATATTAACCCCTGACATTAGCTCCAGAAACCCTGATATTAACCCCTGACATTTACCCCAACCCTGATATTACCCCTGACATTAACTCCAACACTGATAGGCCCAACCCTGACATTTACCCCAACCCTGATATTAACCCTGACATTGGCTCCAACACTGATGTTAACCTGACATTTACCCCAACCCCGTGATATTAACCCTGAAATTAGCTCCAGTCTGATATTAACCCTGACATTTACCCCAACCCTGATATTAACCCTGATATTAAAGGAATGAGTACACCCAAAACATGATTTGCCTTCATTTTCTACTCACCCGCGGCAGACCAAACCGGGTGAAAAGTGCGCATTCAGCTGTCTGCTCTTGATAATGGCGTAGTAGAAGAAGAACTTTGCTGTTTACCTGTGCAAAGGAAGAAACAACGAAAGAAAAATGTCTGAGGACCTTCAGTGTTGAGGAAAGAGCATGAGTTCTTTGCCAAGCTGAATGCGCACTCCTCATCTGGCTTTTGGTCTGTAGCGGTTTCCGTAGGCTCGTGAACTAGCGCTGTTCACGCGCTGCTTTTAGGAAATCTCTATATTACTCACTGTTTGTGCGTTTCTAAAACAAATTCATAAATGACTTGGATTTCAGGTAAATTCCTGGACGCTACCCACTCAGGACAGCACTTGGAATACATTGGACTAGGCAGTATGGAGGAATATTGACACGTTTTTTGGGACTTTATGGACCTTTCTGTCTCACCATAGACCTCCATTATTTGAATGTCAGCAGACAGCGAAAGCCTCCCAGATCTCCAGATGCATTTGAGATATCAAAAAGTACTCCAGAGTGTTGTTCAGCATGGGGTGAGAAGAAATGAAGGCTAATCATGTGTTTGGGTGCGGTACTATTCCTTTAACCCTGGCAAGTACCCTAACCCCTGATATTAACCCTGACATTAACCCTGACATTTACCCCAACCCTGATATTAACCCTGACATTAATCCTAACCCTGACATTAACCCTGTCATTAATCCTAACCCTGACATTAACCTTGACATTAATCCTAACCCTGACATTAACCCTGTCATTAATCCTAACCCTGACATTAACCTTGACATTAATCCTAACCCTGACATTAACCCTGTTATAAATCCTAACCCTTACATTAACCCTTACATTAACCCTAAAATTAACCTCTCTAGTCCCCGCAATCTCACCTTCAGTTCACTTCGGGTTCACTTCCTCTCAGCCAGTGACGTGCTTCATTAGTGACGTTTTAATCTCTGGTGTAATTGGTGTAAGGTTTTGAACATGCCCAATTGTGTGTAGTTTATTTAAAGGGGTACCGCATTACAGACTTGTTTTAGAGAGAAACACAGACACCAGCAGGTGGAGCCATTGAGCGCCGCTCCAAGCTGACACCAAGAGTTCCAAACCCAACAGCTCTGGAACTGTTATAGCTAGAGGTCTGGAATTTTCTGCATGTGTGGTTTACATGATGTAGAACACATTTAATACAATCAGACATGCCTTTACTCAAGAATGTCTTTATTACTGCTGTTCAAACAAGACCTATGATTTCCGAGAAGAAAAACAACAACTTTGACTCATGTTTGAACAGCTTGGTCTGTGTTCTACTCACTTAGCTTTCAAATAATGTATTTCACATGTAATCTTGGCTTACAGCCCCTAAGTTATTTGTTTTTCCATTTGGGTATGCAAAATATGAGAGAATTTTCCAGAAAGAGGTGGGTTTTAAGAGGTTAAACCCTATCCTGAAATTAACCTCAAACCTGATATTAACCCCTCTGACATAACCCCAGACCTGGATATTAACGCTGACATAACCTCAAACCTGATATTACTTAGACATAACCCTGGTAGACTCCGATATAACTCGACATAACCCCAGACCTGATATTAACGCTGACATTAACCTCAAACCTGATATTAACCCCTGACATTAACCCCAGACCTGATATTAACCCTGACATAACCCCAGACCTGATATTAACCTCTGACATTAACCCCAGACCTGATATTAACCCTGACATAAACCCCCAGACCTGATATAAACCCTGACATAACCCCAGACCTGATATTAACCCCAATATTAACCCCAGACCTGATATTAACCCCACATTAACCCCAGACCTGATATTAACCCTGACATTAACCCTCACCCTGATATTAATCCTAACCCTGAAATTAACCCTGACATTTACTCTTACCCTAACATTTAAAAAGTTAAAGTCATGGAATGTGGAAAGTAGCTTTACAAATACAAGTGTCCATTATGACATAAATTAATAAATAAATAATGCAATATATATTTGATTGATTAAATAATCTTGAAATAAAAACATTAGATAAAAAATTCTTTAAACAGATAATTTTTTATTTAATGGAATACTAATTGAAAATTTATCCATAATATTATTTATTTGATCCTGAAGGAATCAGCTCTCCATAGCTCGTCCTCTGCTCTTATTAAAAGGCCGCGCTCAGCTCTCATCTGACTGTAGCTTCAGACCTAGCAACCAGCTTTGCTCCAGCATCATCATCCTCTCTGCACCTACACTTTCCTCTCATTTATCAGACACTAAAGTCTCAGTGGGGTCCAGGTCATCCCATACGGGACGTTTGGTCCTGTTATGATGGCCGCTCATTTGGTCACTAAAACTTACAGTGTTGGAGCGTAGCAGCCGCTGCAGGGTGCAGGGGTGCATGCGCAGTGGTTTATGCTAAAGCCTGGAGTGATGCAGTTTATGCAGCCTTACATCATGACTCATGTGGCTAATGGTTGTTATATATGTATGTTATGCAATGGCTCTTTCTGCTGTGACCACAGGCTGCAGCATGCATCCAATTACTGGGAAAGGGTTCAAACGTCAGACCACGTCACTAAGGACATGAAATCGCCATAAATGCCTTGAATTACCATCACATTTGATCTAACCTAACATCTGGATGGTGGGCTCCGACCTGTAGAGCATTACATCATCTTTCAGGACCATCTGATTCATCCTCACAGAAAGAAAGAATCCTGTGATTTCAGTACAGGTCTGAATGGGTTGACCTGTCCTCTAAGAACTGAGTCAGAAATGACTCCTTTCTGCTTCAGCTTCAGGGTTTTCTCAGGTGTAACTGTGCACCTCTGCTTGGTTCAAATTTTCCGCTAAAACATCTCTGTCTCTGGATTTATTCACGCCTACATAATTTGGATTCATCTGAAGCTGTTGTCCGCCTGCATGTCCAACTTTTAGGCTGAGCCCAGTGGTCCAGAAGGTGCAGGATGTGTCTGTGTCCATTCCAGCCGCAGCGCTAGCCACCACGGCGATTCCAGCCGCTGCGTTAACCGCTATGGCCATTCCAGCTGCCACGGCCATTCCGGCTGCCGTGCTAGCCTCCACTGCCATTCCAGCTGCCGTGCTAGCTGCTACGGCCATTCCAGCTGCTGCGCTAGCTGCTACGGCCATTCCAGCCGCCGCGCTAGCTGCTACGGCCATTCCATTACCAGCCAAGGACCCATCAGGGACCAGCCACCCATCAGGGACCAGCCAAGGGCTGATGTCACCGGCTCCCAGGCAGATGTTGTGCAGGACAGCACATGCCGTTATGACCTGTAGAAAAAAAAAGACAAAAATATGTATTTTTATTAAGTCATTTTTTTTCATTGTCTTTATTACATGATTTATTAGAAATTAAATTTAACTTAATCTAGATCCATTATTTAACTTTTATTTTTATTTTTATATTTAGATTTTTTTTCTGTATTATTTTTTTTTTATATAAGTGCAAATAAAATCAGGCAGTAAGGGGATAACAATTTAGACAAAAAAATATTTATTCCTCAATCAAGCACAGTTTGGCTTCTCAACACAACATTAGTAAAAGTGAAAGTAGTGATTTAGGTCAGTTATTCACAGGGTTTGTACACATTTAACTATTCATTTCAAATTCCTAAAGTTACAAACAAACTTATATCAAGTCTTACAAATAAATATAAAATTTGATATCTAAACATATCTGTCAATCTGCTGACAAGCGTTTGTTTAATAGCTGGTATATTCTGATCATTAGCAGGCCCTGTGGGTTAGAATAATAGCAGGTAAATCTTACCTCTCCACTGCGCTCTGCCAGCCTGAAAAAAATCCGCCGCCGGTTTTGCTGCCGCCGAAGCCGTCAAAGCGACTCTCCTCCACCAATAACAAGTAAATAAAAAAAATAAGATAGGCAGGCTGGGTCCTTCGAAGGACCCAGCCTGCGAATTGAGACCCAGCCTACTGACAGGTTTCAGATATTTCAGGCTAACAATGGAACCAAACTGGTCAGTTTCAATTTGCATGTTTCCAAGCAATTCAAGGCCTTATCTATACAAAGCCTCAAACTCACTGCAAATCCAGAAATTTGAACTGAGAAAACTTCCTGGAGGGATCGAAACGTCTTCAGACCTTGGAAACCTTTTTTAACTTTTACGGAATGACTATGACCTGGATGACTGAGAATCTTCATTTCTGTCCTCACTTTGTTGGTTGATGACAGAAAATGTGGAGCAGAAGTTTCATTTTAGGGTTTTCTGTAAGCTTTTGTTTGGAACAGTCAAATAAAAGAAGGTTTTCTCAGATGAACTGAACATAGATGCTGGAGGTGGAACCTGTTGGATCTGTTACTCTGGGTTTTGTTCTCCCTGGTAGGTCTTTAGTCTAATCCTTCCTTTGTCCCCGTAGATGTACGTGACGTACACGGTGCGCGCCAAGGGGACCCGCCTGGCCAAGCCGCTACTGTCTCTGGGCTTCATGTGTCTGGCCTTCCTCACTGGTCTGAACCGTGTGGCAGAGTACCGGAACCACTGGGCCGACGTCATCGCCGGCTTTATCATCGGCATGGCTATCGCCACCTTCCTGGTGAGAACGTCCGTCTGCAGCAAGGTCCCGCTTTGGTCACACAGTCAAAGGTTAAAGGTCATCAGAGGGCCCCCCACAGCTAACCCAAGCTAGCAGCTAACCAAACCTTTCAGCAGCAGGACCAGGAGGAACCTGAAAGCTTTAATACATTTGTTGTTGGGGGGGTAAATATGTTATTCAATTCAATAATATTCAGACTCTCAGATATTGTTGATGAACAGTTAAAAACTCTTGACTAAAACTAGTGAAACTTAACTAAACTCAGCTACTATAGATAAGGAGGAAAACATGCTTGGAAATCGTAATAAATCAGATGCAATGACATCACAGTTTAGCATGATTTAATGTTTGAGAGCAAAAGTAGCTTAAGGCTAATTTAGAGCATCTTTTATGATTTCAAACACATTTACCATACATATCCAAGAGGTGAATAAAACATTAATGGGCTTAACAATGTTTTATTTAATAATCTGCTTAATCATAAATCACTAACCTTTAGTTAATGGATTCTTAGCCTTCTTTGAGTGAGCTAGTAGCTAGCAGACACGAGAACTCCCATTAAATGACTTTTGGTCATAACTTGGTAATTGAAATGTAATGATAATGGAGGAAACACATGAACTTTAACACCATCAGTTGAAATCAGAATCCTTTCCTTTCCCATTGAGTTTGCGTCCCAGTGTTCAGAGGGGATGGGCGTCTGTGTATCGGCGAGTGTAGAGCTAACAGAACTGGCAGCGTTGCCAGGGCGCTAAAAACATGTACGGCTGGAAGCCTTCTACACCAAACCAAGCTTCTGCCGCCTGGCGCCCTCTTCCACAAATACTTCATCCCCGCTTCTCCTCTAAATAAAAAATGGATAGCCGGAGGAGACTCATCCACCACCTCCCATTACTCTAAACTCTCCCTCCTTCTTGCATATTTCCTCTGTCCATAGCGCTTGCTTGGATTGAAGCGGTGGGTTTCTAAGTCACCACCTTTGGTGCTACTTGGTCCCAATGGAATTTCCCAATGGGAACCTACTAGCGCTAAGTTGCTAACTGGTTAGCAAGATGCTTCCAACAAACTGGCCACAACCAAACATGCTTGTGAACCTTCGGCCACAAGCATGTTTGGTTGTGGCCAGTTTGATAAACAACAAATCACATTCACTTTATTCACTCATGTAAAGTCGGGCACCACTTGGGAGAATTTGGAAATGTAACGGTTGGAACAGCTGCTTCCCTTCGACTTTAAACCCTCAGGGAAATAAAGCTTATTTTAGGTTTATCAACAACTCAACACGTGTTAGCATAGCGTACCATGTGGTTGAACCTTTTAGCTTTTCTTTACCCAACAGCAAACATATGAAATGATCCAAAATCATCAGAGAATCAAATTATTTAGCTGGAAACTCTGCCTAACTTGCACCAGACCTGTACCTCTGCTTTAGTTCTCCAGCATTTAGTGTTAGCAGCTTAGCATGCAGCCCCACAGTAGCCTGTTCTTTGTCATCAGGGGAAAGCCCCCCTACTCTAACCTCTTCAAGCATCAGAAACTTCCTGAAATTCAGAGAAAAATGTTTCTGTCTATTTTTGCAGCATTTGGTTTCTGATGTCACCCACCAGATCTTTTGAAACTATGCCGAGATTGGTCCGGGCACGGTAACCCAGATAACTGTCGAGGGTAAATAGCTTGCAGAACTAAACCAGACCGTGCCAGATGTAACCGCACCGCTCTAACATGGTACTAGTTCATCAGTAGGGCTCGGCACGGTTCAGTTCTGGCTCAGTTCGCAGAAATCAAAGAGCGCATGAGCAGACCGCGTCATCTCAGACATTCATAGAAATCCTAGCTTCCCGACCGTGCCACAATATTTCCAGTGATGAACCTTAACGTCTGTCCTTGTTTCCTGCGTCTGGAAGCCCTGATTAGACTATCGTTTGTCGTATCAACTTCCCAAAAGCCGACTCTGTCAAGTTAATTCAACAAAGGCTGCCTTCTTCGCCTGACTCTCTTCAAACAACGAAATATCACAATTAGAACCAAAATTCCTCAATCTTACGCGTGCAGCCATGTTGGTTTGCTTGATTCCCTCCTTCAATCATAGAGAGCATAGTACCGTAGATTGCCACTAGGAGGCAAGGAACCATGCTAGCGTGGTTTGTAAACGGTCGAGCTTGGCACAGTTAACTGATCCAAGCTCAGGCTGAAATCGGCACGGATCGATTCCAAAGGGTAGTGGGAATGGGGGTTGTGTGTCTGAAGGCAAACCTTCCTCCGCCTCACCCAATTGGTATGCTAGGGTTAGGGTAAAGCATGGACCGTGGTTCCCAAAATTATGATCACGGTGTATGGCACAGGATTAGGATAGCCTAGCTTAAGTTTATGAGAGAAAATCAAACGTTGTAAATTCAGTCGGCCATCGTGAGGTGGTTGTGTACTAACGCTGCTGTTGAAGCAGAGCTATGACCCGATTTACCAGAACCTCGAGCACTGAGCATGCGTGAACAAGGGAGTTCTTCCATATTGAGCAGTGTGAGCAGGTAGGTCGCACCAGAGTGTCGGAGTGCACAGTGTGAGAACAAACATCGTGAGCTGTGAACTTTTATACTCTGCAGTTTTGTCGTACACTTTGAGTTGTAGCTGGTGCAACAATTCGAAAAATCGCACTGTGTATGCCCGACTTTAACAGAGTGCATGTCCTTCCTGCTCCGCTGCCAGGTTTCAGTGAATCCTCCACTTTGTCAGGATTATAATGATGTAGGAGGGATCAGCTGCAGATCTGATGGAGGCAGATGGTTCACATCTTCCTTTGCCTATTTTCCTTTCTAGTTGAAAAACATCTTGATGAACATTTTCAGTCAAGACCTTTTAGTTTGACCCGTCAGGGACCCTTAGGTCCAGGAGGCTGACGGACCGGGACATCTCAGTGGTGGTCTTTGTTTCCGTAGGTGGTGTGTGTGGTCCATAACTTCAAAGGGAAGCTGCTGCTGAATGAGGAGCTTCCTGAGCAGCAGAGCAGCATGACCATGCTGAACGTGGGCCAGGTGGAGAGTCCTCTGGAGAAGTACATCGCCTCACAGGTGGGTTCAGCTCTTCTACTGAGCAGAAACATTCAGAACCAACATCCTGGCAATGCTTTGAGCTTCTCCTCATTGTGAAAAAGCTTATGGAGATCTGAGGATGTTTGTTTGTTAGGACATTATTTTAGATCATTTTAGATGTAGTTGTTCTCCTGATTCCTCACATGCATGTTGCTGCTGCAGGAAACTGATGATGAGGAGGGGGAAACTTCCTATATGAAGCAGTGCCTCCAGGCTTTCCTGCGCTGGCTCTGTGGTCTCAGCTGGGTTCAGCATCTCAAAAATAAAAGGCAAAGAAGCTTTGAAGTCTTTTGGAAAATGAACTCTGTAGATTTCTGCTCTTTCGTCCTCTCTGCTCCCCCTGCTGTGGTGGAGTGGCTTTGATCCACTGTTTGCTTGCTCCCCTTCACCTCTATAATGTTAGCTTAATGAGCCACAACGACTCAGGACAGAGAAGCTAATATCAGCTGATATCAACTGATGTCTACCGATGTTTGTTGGCGTTAGCTGATTTTAGCTAGAGTTAGCTTATGTTAGCTGATGTTAACTGGTGTTAGCTGATATTAGCTAAGGTTAGGTAATGCTAGCAGATGTTAGCAGATGTGCTCTTCATCAATAAGAATGTAATTTAACAGTATCATTATATAATTATCAAAGTCTTCCTGCCTCTATTGTTAACAGTTTTAGCAATGTTAGCTAATGTAGTAGTGTTAGCTGATGTTAGCTAATGAGCTGGCTTTTGCTGATGCCGGCTAATGTTAGTTGATGTTAGCTAAAAAGCTGGTGTTAGCTGATATTAGCTCATGTTAGCTGATGTTGGCTGATGTTAAGTGGTGTGAGCTGATGTTAGCTAGTGTTATCTAATGTTAGCATATGATAGCTTTGTTGGCTGATGTTAACTGGTGTGAGCTTAGGTTAGCTGCCCTTAGCGGATGTTATTCGAGGTTAAGTAATGCTAGCTGATGCTAGTAGATGTTAGCAGATGTCATCACTAAGAATTTACAGTATCATGTAATCATCAGTCTGTCTTCCTCTACTGTTAACTGGTTTTAGCTGATGTTAGCTAATCTAGCGGGTGTTAGCTGATGTTAGGTTTAATTTATTAAACTGAAGTTCTTTGGTTCTTAAATAGATCAAACGATGCTGGTGAAGATTCTCAGTCATCCAGGTCATAGTCGTTCCAAAAACTGGACTGAGGGGGACTGAGTCTGTTGGAAAATGTACGAATGTTGGAAAAGGTGGACTTAGGTAGTCTGTGTTGGTCTGAGGTGGTCTGAGGTAGTCTGTGTTGGTCTGAGGGGGACTAAGTCTGTTGGAAAATGTACTCTGTATTGGTCTGAGGTGGACTTAGGTGGAGTGAGGTGGTCTGTGTTAGTCTAAAGTGAACTGAGTTGGTCTGTGCTGGTCTAAGGTGGAATGAGTTGGTCTGTGTTGGTCTGAGGTGGACTGAGGTGGAATGAGTTGGTCTGTGGTGAACTTGAAGGTGGAAATGAGGTGGGTCTCGTGTTGGCCCTAAAGTGGACTGAGTAGCCTCTGTGTTGGTCTGGAGGTGGAAATGAGTTGGTCTGTGCTGGTCTGAGGTGGAATAAGTTGGTCTGTGCTGGTCTGAGGTGGACTGAGTAGCTCTGTGTTGGTCTGAGGTGGACCTGAGGTGGAATGAGTTGGTCTGTGCTGGTCTAAGGTGGAATAAGTTGGTCTGTGTTGGTCTGAGGTGGACTGAGGTGGAATGAGTTGGTCTGTGGTGAACTGAGGTGGTCTGTGTTGGTCTAAAGTGGACTGAGTAGCTCTGTGTTGGTCTGAGGTGGAATGAGTTGGTCTGTGCTGGTCTGAGGTGGAATAAGTTGAGGTGGTCTGTGTTGGTCTAAAGTGGACTGAGTAGCTCTGTGTTGGTCTGAGGTGGTCTGAGGTGGACTGAGGTGGAAATGAGTTGGTCTGTGGGTGGGACTGAGGTGGTCTAATGAGGTCTGAGGTGGAATGAGGTGGTCTGTGTTGGTATGAGGAGGAATGAGGTGGTCTGCGGTGGTCTGAGGTGGAATGAGGTGGTCTGTGTTGGTCTGTGGGGGAATGAGGTGGATTGGAGGTGGTATGAGGTAGTCTGTGGTGGACTGAGGTGGTCTAATGAGGTCTGAGGTGGAATGAGGTGGTCTGTGCTGGTATGAGGAGGAATGAGGTGGTCTGGCGGTGGTCTGAGGTGGAATGAGGTGGTCTGTGTTGGTCTGTGGGGAAAGTGGGGTTCTAAGGTGGACTGAGGTGGTCTTTGCTGGACTGATGTGGACTGGAGGTGGTCTGTGTTGGTCTGAGGTGGATGAATGAGGTGGATTGAGGTGGTATGAGGTAGTCTGTGGTGGACTGAGGTGGTTCAATGAGGTCTGAGGTGGAATGAGGTGGTCTGTGTTGGTATGAGGAGGAATGAGGGTGGTCTAATGAGGTCTGGAGGGGTGGAATGAGGGTGGTCTATTAATGAGGTCTGAGGTGGAATGAGGTGGTCTGTGTTGGGTATGAGGAGGGAATGAGGTGGAATGAGGTGGTCTGTGTTGATATGGAGGATGAACTGAGGTGGTCGAGGTGGTCTGAGGTGGAATGAGGTGGTCTAATGAGGTCAGAGGTGGAATGAGGTGGTCTGTGTTGTTGGTATGAGGAGGGAATGAGGTGGTCTAATGAGGTCTGAGGTGGAATGAGGTGCAGTCTGTGTTGGTACGAGGAGGAATGAGGTGGTCTAATGAGGTCTGAGGTGGAATGAGGTGGTCTGTGTTGGTATGAGGAGGAATGAGGTGGTCTTAATGAGGTCTGAGGTGGAATGAGGTGGTCTGTGTTGGTATGAGGAGGGAATGAGGTGGTCTAATGAGGTCTGAGGTGGAATGAGGTGGTCTGTGGTGGTCTGAGGTGGTTGCTGTTGGTCTAAAATGGACCGAGTCGGTCTGTGCTTTTGTTAGGTTGACTGAGGTAGTCTGTGGTGTACTGTTCTGTTATTAAAGGGTATTTGGTACCAGCTGTGGTTTTTCAGTCCTGTGAAATATAAAATTAAACATTTTCTATTCTCGTTTTTCTGCATTAAACATATTCTTCTCCTCATTTCCTCCCGTCTGCGTCTTTCTGTGTGCGTGTGTCTGTGTCTCTGTGTGTCTTTCTGTGTCTGTCAGTGTCTTTCTGCATCTTTCTGTATCTGTTTGTCTTTCTGTGTTTTTCTGCGTCTTTCTGGGCCTTTCTTTGTCTTTCTATGTCTGTCTGCGTCTTTCTGAGTCCGTCTGTGTCTGTCTGTGTCTTTCTATGTCTGTCTGTGTCTTTCTGTGTCTGTGTGTGTCAGTCAGTCTGTGTGTGTGTGTGTGTGTGTGTGTGTCAGTCTGCATCCTTCTGTGTCTGTATGCGTCTTTCTGTGTCTGTCTGCATCTTTCTGTGTCTGTCAGTGTCAGTCTGTGTCTGTCTGTGTGCGTGTGTGTCTGTGTGCGTGTGTGTCTGTCTGTGTGTGTCAGTCTGCATCCTTCTGTGTCTGTCTGCATCTTTCTGTGTGTGTCTGTGTGTGTGTGTGTGTCAGTCTGCATCCTTCTGTGTCTGTCTGCATCTTTCTGTGTCTGTCAGTGTCAGTCTGTGTCTGTCTGTGTGTGTCTGTCTGTGTGTCTGTCTGTGTGTGTCAGTCTGCATCCTTCTGTGTCTGTGCATCTTTCTTTGCTGCTAAGTCTTCAGCAAATTGTCAGATTAAAGTGGATCTAATGTTTTCTCTCCTCTTCTGGACAGAATCACATCGGCTTCGCTGAGGTCACATGACGTGGAGTCTGCGGTGTGGCAGACCCACTGGACGTCCACGCTCTTCACCGTCCAATCCTATTAACCAGAGTGCAGCACTGTGTTTGTCTGTAGTTCCATGTTGTCTGCAGCGGACCGACCTGAAGGGACAAAAAAAGGACGGCTCCTCCTGCTTCTCCATCTATGCACTTATTCCAGTTGCTCTCCTCCAAACCAGCCTTTTACTGCGATAATCTAGGAAGAATTCAGAACACTACAAGAACAGGAAGAGCTGGCGACTGTCAGCGCTTTATGTTCCTATCTAAGAACATGATTGGCTGCTTATTTCTGTGCTCTATGTAAACATCCTCCCTAAAGTCAGGAACGGATCCGTGTTTGTAAAGAACGGCATTGTGGGTAAAGCAGCAGGAATGAGGTGGATCCAGAACAAGTTCCTCCTCATCCTCAGCAGAACCTCACAGAGACCAGCAGCTGTGGGAAAATCCACGGGGTTCCACTCTGAGCCGCTTCCAGAACCTTTACTGCTCTTCGCTTCAAGGTTGCCTCCGATCAGCTGTCTGTGGATCCAGGAGACGCTGCTTCGTCATTTCTCCTCATCAGCAGCATCAGATCGAAAACGTTTAGAAACAAAACGCTGCAGCAATCTCTCACATGGAGCAGGTATGCAGCCCCTGTGGAACTGGGAGTGGTCCTCTGCTGCACCCTGCTGGGGATGAGAGGACAGCGCAGACTGTCCCTAGTTATAAGGCGTTGTAGCTGGTTGCTAACCAACTGGAGCGGAACAGATCCGGTTACCCAGCTCCCTCCAACATATTGGTATGCTGCTCCTGCTGGTCCGACCAGTTACTGTCTAACGCAACAAACGTTCCTGTTTGTTCAACAGCAGACTACGACGGAGGGTTAGGGCCAGCTAGATATATTTATTTTTTCTATTTCCAGAATAAAGTCGTAAAATGTCGAGAATAAATTCGTAAAATTACGAGAATAAAGTTGCAAAGAGAATAGTCATTCAATTACGAGAATAAAGTCGTAAGATTACGACAATAAAGTCATAAAATTTTGAGAATAAAGTCATAACATTATGATAATAAAGTCGTAACATTAAGAGAATAAAATGGTAACATTACAAGAATAAAGTCATAAAACTACGAGAATAAATTCGTTAAA
>JAGKQL010000057.1:33731763-33751277 GCA_018398635.1 Cyprinodon brontotheroides
TTTATATCTCTATATATTATATATATATATATATATATATATATATATATATAAAATAGAAGAAAATAAAAACCTGTAGCCTGGCCCTAATACTCTGTCGCAGCAGACAGATTATCAATCTCACTGTCATTTATTTAATATTCCTGTCGTCACATTACAATATTCCCTTTAATGGGATTAACTTGGAAGATATACGAAGCCTCTGAAATGAAGCTGATCCCAGCTCCTTTCTAAATCCTCCTGGTTGTTAAAGCTAACTGTTAGCTTAATTGTTGAACGAAGGCCTTTAGAAACCATGGATCTGTCGTTCGGCTTATTCTGGTAAATCCTTTCAGATCAGTGGTTCTGATCACGCATCAGTAGTCATTTTTAGGGCGGGACATTTAGCTGTGATGAGAGCAGCTGAACTAAACCAGCATGGCAGCAGGGGGACGTAGCCTTGCTATGCTAACTCACCACACGATCTGTACCATCAACTCATTTCCACAACCACATATTTATCCGTGTTTCCAAAAAATATGTAATCATGGTTCTAAAATGACGTATTTCTATCCTTAACTCACTAAAGAATGCTAAAAGACATAATTTAAAAATTGTTTTAGACTACTCTGAGACGATTTGATGCTTTTTCCATTTTCTGTTAGTTATCAAACTCATCCTTAGAAAAAAGTAGCCATGGTTGCTCTCAGCGCAGCTGAGATCAGAGCCTGCAGTGAATGATGGAAGCAGAGGGAAGGAGCCCCATCTGCAGAGGAGGTAGAGGAGAACTCTGACCTCAGTGGAACCTGAAGGAAGATGGAGGAGATCAGTTCATTTATTCAGTTTATTTCTTTATAGCGCCAATTCACATCCTCTCAAGGTACTTTACAGTTCACCAGATCATCCAGGCAGATTGATTCAAAGTTTTCAGCAATCCCTCACATTAAGCATGCTTGTAGCGACAGTGGAGAGGAAAAACTCCTTTTGAACAGGAAGAAAACCTCCAGCAGAACCAGGCTCAGTGTGAGCGGGGGTTCAAGGAGATCTTTTAGCGGGATAGTAAAGGCATCATGATTTTACCCCGCCCTCTGTCGCTGGAAGCCTCCGGCATCCATTTCTGTTGAGCTACCTTTAGGAACAATCACTTCATTCATGAGGGATATGAGGGTCTCCTTTGCTGCTGCTGCTACCCTAAGCTAGCAAAGCTAGCATTAGCAACCTGCTAAAAGCTCTGTGTTGAACAATGTAAGCTTAGATTCAAACCTAAAGGTTGTTAACGCGTTAAAGTGTTGGTTTGGTGGCCATTGTTAGCTTCTTTGAACTTCTACAGTGCAACATGAAGTTTAACCACTCTAGGTAACAGATCTGCTCGGGGCCCCGCCCCTTCTTGTGACATCAATATACAGCAACTCCACTCGGACAAACTGTGTAGCACCCGTTTCTTAAGGACCTCAACATATTACCTATATTTGCTTTTATTTTAGTAGTAGTTGAAAGTAGAAAACAATCATTGTCAGTCTGGAAGGAAAGTCTTGCCTTCTAAGACAGACTGAGCTCTGCTATTTAGCACGAAGACAAAAAAAGTCTCAGTTTATTTTTATTTTTTTTATTAAGATCTCAGGTCAGAGGAGGAAAAGTGGGACATCTTAAAAATGACTTTCATAGAGATTTTAGACAAATATAACAGTTATTCTACTTGTAGAAACATAGTGTAGCTTAGTCTGGCTAACTGAGCGAGCTAAAAGAGGCTAACCTGTTAGCTACAGCTAGCCATAGCGCTACCCAGCCCTTTATATCATGGTGTAACCTCTACTTTGTTCATCAGAAACAGATTTGTTCAGTTTCGTTATCGATCAGGTAAAACTTCAACAATCATTAGACAAGCTAACGCTACAGATGCTCCAGACCACAATGTTGCCAACTCCTCAGTAAGGAAAGCAGCTATTGGCTGTGCTAGAAGTCGCTGAATGACATCATTGCCTAATTAGCATAATCTGCCACATGATGGGATGTGCATGTTATTGACGCCGTGGGAGAAATAACGTTGTTAGAGACAAAGTGAGTAAAAACACTCAGGATATATAGAGCTACTTTTTCTGTTCATTAATGTTTGTTTATTTTTTTATCTAATTTTTTTTTTCCCCTTGTGGTCCAAAAGGAGCCTACAAATCATGGTAGAATATAAACATTTTGAACCATAAATTTTTTTTATATTACATTAACATTAATAATCTCAATAGAACAAAAAAGACTACAAAGAATCAATGACAATGTGAGCAAATAATGGTCATTAATATTATTATTTTTATTAAACTAATAAGATTTACCTCCACACTCAGGCTGTGCTTTCCTGCTCACAGAAAGACTGGGTCATCATCATGTTGGTCGAGCCTCTCTATTTTTATATATTTTTTTTTTATTAAGTCATAGACATTTACTTAAAAAAATACTCTCAGAGAGAACATCAAAGGTTTACAAGAACAGATAAAGATTAATTACAATAAAAGAAAAAACAGAAAAGTAAAACAACTAACGGGATTTATCAGCAAACATTTAAACCAAACATAGACAGAGTCATAGAAATAATAGAAACAAAAAGGTGAATGCACTTAGAATAGCAGATGTTGGGAGGAATCAAGCTACATTTTTTGGCATATTTGTCATTTTTTTGTATCTTTTTAAGAGAAGAAAAATGTGTTTTAATGTCATTAATAAAGCAATGAAAGGAAGGTTTAGAGTTTCTCCAGAAACAGAAGAAGAAGAACGGGGTTGGGACGAGGGAGGCGCCCCATGGCAGCACCTGCCGCTGGAGGACAAGAGTAGGAACAATGCGTGCTTTCACCTAAGAGTCTCCAAAAGCCGCCAGTGACACCAGAAAAGTTGCTAGATTTGTCCATAGTCGCTTTTTTGAAAAAGAGTCGCTGGATGGGTCTGAAAAATCGCTAAACATAGCGACAAAGTGGCTGAGTTGGCAAGACTGGCCAACCACTGTGTTTTACATCGTGGCAATGTTCAGCCAATCATGTAGCGTAACGTCACTGGCAGGAAGCCGGACCCGAGCAGATCTGGTAGCTACAGCGTGTCAACGAGTCTGAGCTCCACCAATAAGGACAGAACATCTAAAAATGATGTAGGAACCCGTTGAGAGTGCGGATGGATTGCAGCAGCCATTTTGGCTCTGGGATGGTCACTCTGACTCAGTCTGCTCCTTCTGAGCGGTTCTGCTCAGGGATTTATCTCCTCTGGTTTAGTTCTGCTAAAGCCCAATAGACCAGGTGAGAATGCTCTAGAAGCTGAGTCTGAATCCAGTCCAGACGCTGCGCCGTTCTGCTAACTTTAGCAGCTCAGGGAGGTTAATGAAAGGACGGTAAATGGATTTATTCAGCGGATCATCCAGGTTACAGGAGGATTTCAAGGATGGATGAACATTTTCATGGTTCACCGTCCCTACCAACCCTGGTTCTGGTCAGTTCTAGGGGACTCCCACCACAGCTTTCCTGGGATGTGGACACCTGGCAGTGATTCCTGGGGGCCCAGCATGCCTAGTTCACTCAGACTTTCTCTTTCTTTTCCATTAGTGCCTCATCTATTCAGGCTATGATGGATTCGTTTTTATTAAAGTGGAGGAAAATTACGTAACTGTGTGATGACGGATTGGAAGATGCGTCCTTTTAAAAGGACGGGTCCGCTGTATCCTACGTAGCCTCGTGTTTCCTATTATTCATTGCGAGTCTAAGCAAGCCAGAAAAAGACGGAACAAGGCGAACAGTGGTCAATATTGGAAGTTCAGTTTAATATAATCCAAGTCTGTGAAGTTCTGTCTGAAATGAAATAGCTGTTTTAATGGTTATTGAGTCAGATATGTAGCCGGTGTCTTCTGTTAGAGCTACCTACTACTAGCAATACCAACTGCTAGCACTACCGACTACTAGCGCAACCTACTGCTAGCACTACCTACTACTAGGGCTACGTACTGCTACTGCTAGGACTACCTACCACTAGCGCAACCTAATGCTAGCTCTACCTATTGCTATCATTACCTACTACTTCCGCTACCTACTGCTAGCACTACCTACTGCTAGGACTACCTACCACTAGTGCTACCTACTGCTAGCACTACCTACTGCTAGGACTACCTACTGCTAGCACTACCTACTGCTAGAGCTACCTACTGCTAGGACTAACTTATGCTAGCACTAACTACTGCTAGGGCTACCTACTGCTGGCACTACCTACTGCTAGGGCAACCTAATGCTAGCTCTACCTATTGCTATCATTACCTACTACTTCCGCTACCTACTGCTAGCACTACCTACTGCTAGGACTACCTACCACTAGTGCTACCTACTGCTAGCACTACCTACTGCTAGGACTACCTACTGCTAGCACTACCTACTGCTAGCACTACCTACTGCTAGGACTAACTTATGCTAGCACTAACTACTGCTAGGGCTACCTACTGCTGGCACTACCTACTGCTAGGGCTACCTACTGCTGGCACTACCTACTGCTAGGGCTACCTACTGCTAGCGCTACCTACTGCTAGCACTACCTACTGCTAGGACTAACTTATGCTAGCACTAACTACTGCTAGGGCTACCTACTGCTAGGGCTACCTACTGCTGGCACTACCTACTGCTAGGGCTATCTACTGCTGGCACTACCTACTGCTAGGGCTACCTACTGATAGCACTACCTACTGCTGGCACTACCTACTGCTAGCGCTACCTACTGCTAGGGCTACCTATTGCTAGCACTACCTACTGCTAGCACTACGTAAGCTGTGACTAGAGACTCCGCCCCCTAACCTCTGAGTGATCAGCTGTCCTCAGAGTAACGGTTACCAATGGAAATGTCGAAAAAGCTAATCCACCCTCAGAGAATTGCTTTGAGTTGGTACTAGTGGAAAAGAGCTATTAGGGTTTCAGAACCAGAGGAATCATAGAAAACGTTTCCAGAGCTGCTGCTGGGTCCTAGTGCTGGAAGGCCAGACTGCTGCTGGGTGTCCAACTTTCTAAAGCTAAACATTCTGCCCGTTTGGCGTGAACAGAACCACGTGGCAGTTCACGGCCTTCATATCCAATCACACCTCAGTTAGCGATGGCAATCACCTTCGTTCTCCCAGAGAAAAATCCGCTTCCAATAGAACCACAGCTGGAAACATGCGGTCTTTGCACGGAACCTTAGAAAAACCTTTAGAAAGGGTTTAGAAGATGGAGGACATGATGCGTCCGCAATAAAAAACAACTTCCATTATTTATCACTGGTTGTTTTATCTTTGTCTCCAGCAGGATGATAAATGTTCTCAGCTTTCTGGTGAGGGAATGAATTTATTCAGATAAAAGGACGGGGATTAATGAACTAATTAATGAAAGACAATCATTCTCAGGACTATAAAGACCACCGATGTGGGGGGCAGAGTGACGGTCGCTGGTCTTTATGTCGTAGCAGCAGAGCATCATCCAATTATATGACAGGAAGGAAACCTTTCGGCCGTTCAGATCTCTATTTTTGTACCGACCAGAGGCGGAAGCCGATCGCTCATCGCTAATCAATCAACACTGTGCTGCTTGGAGCTAATCAATCATTAGAGTCAGTGACGCTCTTATAGAACTGAAAGAAAAAGAAGCTGTAAAGATGTCTCTGTTAATACGTCTATAGATGGCCTGTCTGTCTGTTCTAGTGCTCACGGATCTGTCCTCTAAGATGTGTCGTAGATCATAATTATAGAAATGTTTCATTCTTTATGGTGTGAAAACTGTCATGTTGAGCAACCACTTCTTGCTTGTTTCATTTTTTCCCACAATCCTCTGGGTATAGAAAGATGTTTCCTTTTGTCGGACGTGCGGCTGCGCTCCTCCTGATGTTTCCTTCCCTCTTTCCTTTCCGTTCCAATACGACCTTTTACACTGAAACAATCAAACCTTTGGAATAAAGAAAACATGGAGTTACCTCATCCTTTTCCTGTGTGGTTTACATGATGCGTTTACTTTATACATGATAAACATTATCCGTCCATGTCTGAAGGAATGAATAAAAGAGGGAATCGGATGCATATATTTAGTTCGGTCATAATTAGAACATGAGATTTATGTAATTAATGGCGGCTGATAAAAAGCAGTCTGGACTATTTGAGTCAGAGCCTCGCAGCAATCTGAGCTAACAGAACAGCAGGCGATTTATTATTCAACCCACTCACTAAAAAAAACAACATCCAGCCGCTTTTTGACGATACGTTCAAATATGTTCCTGTTTTCTTTGTCTCTAGAAAATCCAGAAATCCTCCATTGTTATTTTCACAGCACAGTCCTCACCGGATATTAATGATTGTTAGAATATACTACAAACTTTCAACACATGCAGAAAAATGTGTTTATAAATCACTGACCCTGAACTACAGCTAAAAAGGCTCCAAAAATTACAATTAGCATCATGCTAGTCTGCATTGAAAGGGGATGCTAATGCTAATGACAATATGAAAATAAGATGCTAATGCTATTAGCATCTTATTTTCTCTCAGATTCTTCTGACCTGGAAAAATGAAAAACAGCTACAGTACAAACCATTCAAAATGCCCCCAATTTCTTGGCTTGTCCTTGATGGACCCTTGGCTGGTCCTTCCGTGGGCCTTTGGCTGGTCCTTCGTGGGCCTTTGGCTGGTCCTTCTCGGCTCTGGGTAGTCCATGATGGACCCTTGGCTGGTCCTTCACGGGGCCCTTGGGTAGTCCTTGATGGACCCTTGGCTGGTCCTTGATGGGCTCTTTGGGTAGTCCTTTTTATGGGTCCATGATGGACCCTTGGCTGGTCCTTCAGGGGCCCTTGGGCAGTCCTTGATGGACCCTTGGCTGGTCCTTGATGGAACCTTGGCTGGTCCTTCGTAGGCCTTTGGCTGGTCCTTCGGATGCTCTTGGGTAGTCCTTGATGGACCCTTGGCTGGTCCTTCATGGGCTCTTGGGTACTCCTTTATGGGTCCTTGGCTGGTCCTTCGGGGGCCCTTGGCTGGTCCTTGGTGGGTCCTTGGCTGGTTCTTTGCTGGTCCTTGGCTGGTTCTTTGGTTGGTCCTTCAGATGCTCTTGGGTAGTCCTTGATGGACCCTTGGCTGGTCCTTTCGTGGGCCTTTGGCTGGTTCTTCGGGGGCTCTTGGGTAGTCCTTGATGGACCCTTGGCTGGTCCTTCTTGGGCCCCTTGGCTGGTCCTTGGTGGGTCCTTGGCTGGTTCTTCGGGGGCTCTTGGGTAGTCCTTGATGGACCCTTGGCTGGTCCTTGGTGGGCCCTTGGCTGGTCCTTGCTGGGCCCTTGGCTGGTCCTTCATGGGCTCTTGGGTACTCCTTTATGGGTCCTTGGCTGGTCCTTCGGGGTCCCTTGGCTGGTCCTTGGTGGGTCCTTGGCTGGTTCTTTGGTTGGTCCTTGGCTGGTTCTTTTGGTTGGTCCTTCGGATGCTCTTGGGTAGTCCTTGATGGACCCTTGGCTGGTCCTTCGTGGACCTTTGGCTGGTTCTTCGGGGGCTCTTGGGTAGTCCTTGATGGACCCTTGGCTGGTCCTTCTTGGGCCCTTGGCTGGTCCTTGGTGGGTCCTTGGCTGGTTCTTCGGGGGCTCTTGGGTAGTCCTTGATGGACCCTTGGCTGGTCCTTGGTGGGCCCTTGGCTGGTCCTTGCTGGGCCCCTGGCTGGTCCTTCATGGGCTCTTGGGTACTCCTTTATGGGTCCTTGGCTGGTCCTTCGGGGGCCCTTGGCTGGTCCTTGGTGGGTCCTTGGCTGGTTCTTTGGTTGGTCCTTGGCTGGTTCTTTGGCTGGTCCTTCGGATGCTCTTGGGTAGTCCTTGATGGACCCTTGGCTGGTCCTTCGGGGGCCTTTGGTTGGTTCTTCATGGGGCTCTTGGGTAGTCTTTGATGGACCCTTGGCTGGTCCTTCTTGGGCCCTTGGCTGGTCCTTGGTGGGTCCTTGGCTGGTTCTTCGGGGGCTCTTGGGTAGTCCTTGATGGACCCTTGGCTGGTCCTTCTGGATGGCTGGTCCTTGCTGGGCCCTTGGCTGGTCCTTCATGGGCTCTTGGGTACTCCTTTATGGGTCCTTGGCTGTGTCCTTCAGGGGGCCCCTGGCTGGTCCTTGGGTGGGTCCTTGGCTGGTTCTTTGGCTGGTCCTTGGCTGGTTCTTTGGCTGGTCCTTCGGATGCTCTTGGGTAGTCCTTGATGGACCCTTGGCTGGTCCTTCGTGGGCCTTTGGCTGGTTCTTCGGGGGCTCTTGGGTAGTCCTTGATGGACCCTTGGCTGGTCCTTCTTGGGCCCTTGGCAGGTCCTTGGTGGGTCCTTGGCTGGTTCTTCTGGGGGCTCTTGGGTAGTCCTTGATGGACCCTTGGCTGGTCCTTGGTGGGCCCTTGGCTGGTCCTTGCCGGGCCCTTGGCTGGTCCTTCATGGGCACTTGGGTACTCCTTTATGGGTCCTTGGCTGGTCCTTGAGGGGCCCTTGGCTGGTCCTTGGTGGGTCCTTGGCTGGTTCTTTGGCTGGTCCTTGGCTGGTTCTTTGGTTGGTCCTTCGGATGCTCTTGTAGTCCTTGATGGACCCTTGGCTGGTCCTTCTGTGGGCCTTTGGCTGGTTCTTCGGGGGCTCTTGGGTAGTCCTTGATGGACCCTTGGCTGGTCCTTTCTTGGGCCCTTGGCAGGTCCTTGGTGGGTCCTTGGCTGGTTCTTCTGGGGCTCTTGGGTAGTCCTTGATGGACCCTTGGCTGGTCCTTGGTGGGCCCTTGGCTGGTCCTTGCTGGGCCCTTGGCTGGTCCTTCATGGGCCCTTGGGTACTCCTTTATGGGTCCTTGGCTGGTCCTTCGGGGGGCCCTTGGCTGGTCCTTGGTGGGTCCTGGCTGGTTCTTTTGTTGGTCCTTGGCTGGTTCTTTGGCTGGTCCTTCGGATGCTCTTTGGGTAGTCCTTGATGGACCCCTTGGCTGGTCCTTCGTGGGCCTTGGCTGGTTCTTCATGGGCTCTTGGGTAGTCCTTGATGGGTCCTTGGCTGGTCCTTCTGGGGCCCCTTGGCTGGTCCTTGATGGACCCTTGGCTGGTCCTTCGGGGCCCTTGGGTAGTCCTTGATGGACCCTTGGCTGGTCCTTGATGGAACCTTGGCTGGTCCTTCGTAGGCCTTGGCTGGTCCTTTCGGATGCTCTTGGGTAGTCCTTGATGGACCCTTGGCTGGTCCTTCATGGGCTCTTGGGTACTCCTTTATGGGTCCTTGGCTGGTCCTTCGGGGGCCCTTGGCTGGTCCTTTGGTGGGTCCTTGGCCTTGCTGGTTCTCTGGCTGGTCCTTGGCTGGTTCTTTTGGCTGGTCCTTCAGATGCTCTTGGGTAGTCCTTGATGGACCCTTGGCTGGTCCTTCGTGGGCCTTTGGCTGGTTCTTCGGGGGCTCTTGGGTAGTCCTTTGATGGACCCTTGGCTGGTCCTTCTGGGCCTCTTGGCTGGTCCTTGGTGGGTCCTTGCTGGTTCTTCGGGGGCTCTTTGTAGTCCTTGATGGACCCTTGGCTGGTCCTTGGTGGGCCCTTGGCTGGTCCTTGCTGGGCCTTGGCTGGTCCTTCATGGGCTCTTGGGTACTCCTTTATAGGTCCTTGGCTGGTCCTTCGGGGTCCCTTGGCTGGTCCTGGTGGGTCCTGGCTGGTTCTTTGGCTGGTCCTTGGCTGGTTCTTGGCTGGTCCTTCGGATGCTCTTGCAGTCCTTGATGGACTCCTTGGCTGGTCCTCTCGTGGGACCTTTTGGCTGGTTCTTCGGGGCTCTTGGGTAGTCCCTTGATTGACCCCTTGGCTGGTCCTTCTGCTGGGCCCTTGGCTGGTCCTTGGTGGGTCCTTGGCTGGTTCTTCGGGGGCTCTTGGGTAGTCCTTGATGGACCCTTGGCTGGTCCTTGTGGGCTCCTTGGCTGGTCCTTGCTGGGCCCTTGGCTGGTCCTTCATGGGCTCTTGGGTACTCCTTTATGGGTCCTGGCTGGTCCTTCGGGGGCCCTTGGCTGGTTCTTTTGCTGGTCCTTCGGATGCTCTTGATAGTCCTTGATGGACCCTTGGCTGGTCCTTCGCGGGGCCTTTGGCTGGTTCTTCATGGGCTCCTTGGGTAGTCCTGATGGGTCCTTGGCTGGTCCTTCGGGGGCCCCTGGCTGGTCCTTGATGGACCTTGGCTGGTCCTTCGGGGGGCCCTTCTTGTAGTCCTTCCTGATGGACCCTTGGCTGGTCCTTCGTGGGCCTTTGGCTGGTCCTTCGGGGGCTCTTGGGTAGTCCATGATGGACCCTTGGCTGGTCCTTCTCGGGGCCCTTGGCTGGTCCTCCCATGGACCCTTGGCTGGTCCTTCATGGGCCTTGCTGGTTCCTTCCTTCGGGGCTCCTTGGCTTGTCCTTGATGGGCCCTTGGCTGGTCCTTCTTGGGCCCTTGGCTGGTCCTTGGTGGGCCCTTGGCTGGTTCTTTGGTGGGTCCTTGATGCTTGTCCTCCTTGATGGACCCCTTGGCTGGTCCTTGTGGGCCTCTGGTTGGTTCTTCTTCTTGGTAGTCCTGATGGGTCCTTGGCTGGTCCTTCTGTCCTTCGTGGGCCTTTGGTTGGTTCTTCGGGGGCTCTTGGGTAGTCCTTGATGGACCCTTGGCTGGTCCTTCTTGGGCCCTTGGCTGGTCCTTGGTGGGCCCTAACACTTTTCCTTGGTGCAGCCCTTGGCTTGTCGCTTCTCAGGGCCCTTAGGCATGTAGACTTCTGCCAGCTCGTCCTCTGACTCCGCCCACTGCAGGTAGGTGGGGCTATACTGCTTCAGCTCGTCCATGTATTCTGGAAGGAGACGGAGCAGAGGGAGGCTCTGGATCAATCAGTGGGTCTGGAACCTTCAGCGTAGCTCTGCTCTGGGTTTAGGGTTAGGTTTAGGTTCTAGTTTAGGTTTAAGTTCTGGTTCAGGTTCTAGTTTAGGTTCTGGTGTAGGTTCAGGTTAAGGTTCTGGTTAAGGTTCATGGTTTAGGTTCTGGTGTAGGTTCAGGTTAAGGTTCTGGTGTAGGTTCAGGTTCAGAGAAGACTCAGAAACAGCGCTACAGCTGCAAAGGAGAGGAAGATGGCGAAGAAGAAGTTTGCTCCTGGAGTTAATGTTCATGAAGTTCTCTATGGCAGGCCATTTTAACATTTATTCAAAGCACTCTCCTCTCTGTTGTTCAATTTATAGATCACTAAAATAAAATTCTTTTTGATGAAAATCACACCCCTAGAAGGAACTATTATAATTATAGATTTTTGGAAATTACATTTTGCAGCAGGAAATAGAAACAAAAATAAATAAATAATAAAGGATACTATTAAGAACTAAGTTATAAAGCTAGAAATCTTTACACATTTGGTGGTTGTTGTGGCATTTATTAGCTTGACTGGAATATTTATTATCTTATTATATATTAAAAACATTTCATCAGTCAAAGTAATATAAATGCTGACCATGTAGACCAGTAACGATAGGAACTACCGTTTTCATGCCATATGCCATGATGATGTGGAATCAGCTGAAACGGGGGATGTTGCAGAGATTCCACAGCCAAGGCCTCCACAGGCCAGTCACAGCGCTTTGACCAACAACCCCCTGTAGATGGTAATATCAGGGAATACATATTCATTTTAAAGTAATAAATATCTAAATGGCTTGCCAAACCCTGCTGTGATCAGGATAACATGTTCTCCCTTTAAAATATTCAAACTACTTTCTAGCCGCTGATGACAGCAAGTAGAGCAAGGTGCTCTCTGGCATTGAACACAGGTGCAGCAGGAGCAGCAGGTGCAGCAGGAGCAGCAGGTGCAGCAGGAGCAGCAGCAGCAGCAGGAGCAGCAACAGGAGCAGCAGCAGGAGCAGCAGCAGGAGCAGCAGTGTGCTCAGTCTGAACCTTGTTCTACCAGATGGAGCATCTGTTTGGGCTGCAGAGTTTAGAACGTGCTCCTCCCAGGGGGGTGAACACTTTAGAGAGCCACTGTCTCCCCCTGAAACCTGTTTTTAGAAGCAGACAGACGGCCAACCTCTCTGCTCCTTGATGATCCTCTGGGTCACTTTGTCCACGGAGCAGATCTTCTGGCTGAACATGTCCACGTAATCCTGCATGGCGCTGAACTCGTCCAGCTTGGTCCTCAGGCCTCGCACAGAGTTAGCCATGGCCCTCATGGACTCCCCCATCCTGCTCAGGAAGCCAGGACCCTGTTTCCTGTGAGGGGCCAGCTCCTGGAGGAGGAGACCCAGGGATTAGATCAGATTAGATCAGTTCAGATTAGATCAGATCAGATTAGATTAGGGCTGCAACTAACGATTATTTTAAAAATTGATGAATCGGACGATTATTTTTTCGATTAATCGATGAATCGGACAAAAAATATTTTATATATTAACCTCTTTATTCCAAAATAAACATTTTAGACAGAACAAACAAGCACACACAAGTACAGGTTGCTCATTAACTGTACTGGTGCAATATGAAAAATAAATGTTTGTGTTAAAACTACGCACAAACTTACATGAGAAATGTAGCTCTACATCCACAAAAATATAGGCTACTTTGTTTCATAAAGCGCAAAAAAAGACATTTTGTTTTTAAAAGCCCTAAGGGGTTCAAACAATAGGCCCCCCATTTCAACAAATGAGTTTTTTAGACTAGAAGAGCTCTGCCTTTTAAGACAGGAAAGTATAGCAGTTGGATCAGTTCAAAGTTGCTACTTGAGAAAATACTGAACCATAGAGAGATAAAAATAGCCCTGTGATTCAAATTATAAATTGTATTTGGAATAAAAATGAGAGAACTAGGGGTGCTAAAAAACACATCCTCCAAAGACAGATATTTACATGGGAATGTGGCAGATAATTAATTGACATATTACTGATCTTGCTGGATTTTATTCTGCTTTACTTCCATAAATTGCAGGATCTTCTTTACTTTATCTTTGCCAGAAGATTTAAACTTTAAAAGCCTTGCCCTCATCATTTGCAAGTTAATTAATTTATAAAGTAAATGTAAAGCGCTGCTTAAGCCAATTCAAATGAAATTAAAAGTAAAATAATTAGCCAACCTTATCACTGCCTGTAACCTACTAACACGGTAAAGGAAAGCATCAGATGAGCTACCTGAGAAACTAACGCTACGTTTCCCCACTTTAAAACCAAACAAACATGGTGGTTCCGTGCCATGTTCATTTCTTTTTGAAAAAGTTGCATGTTATCACTTTTTTCGCTTTACAAAGCGCAGGCTATTTTAATTATTGTGATCAATTTGCGCCGTCAATCCCGGTGCATGCGCGCTTCATTTGCAGTCTGGACGCTGGCTCTGACTGCAGCGCTGAGAGGACTCCAAGGCTGAAAAGCGGTTGGGGTGGGGAGGCGCCCCACGGCAGAGTAGGAACGATACATGCTTTCACTAAGAGTCTCCAAAAGCCGCCAGTGACACCGAAAAAGTCGCCAGATTTGTCGCTAGTCGCTTTTTGAAAAATAGTCGCTGGAGGGGTCTGAAAAGTCTCTGAGTTGGCAACACTGCACCTGCAAGGCGCTGGCTCGCTCTGCCATACTTTTTTTTTCTTCCTCTTTCAGTCAAGAGCAGCGGTGATGACCTTGGCGGCGGATGACGCAATAATCGCGCGACATAACTAATCGATGATGAAATTAGATTTGTCAACAGCTTTTAAAAGTCGATTTTTATCGATTTTTATCATTGATTAGTTGCAGCCCTAGATTAGATCAATTCAGATTAGATCAATTCAGATCAGATTAGATCAATTCAGATTAGATCCATTCAGATTAGATCCGTTGAGATTAATTCAGATCAGGTTAAATCAGATGAGACCAGATTAGATCAATTCAGATTAGATCAGTTCGGATCAGATTAGATCAATTCAGATCAGATTAGATCAATTCAGATTAGATCCGTTGAGTTTAATTCAGATCAGGTTAAATCAGATAAGTCCAGATTAGATCCATTCAGATTAGATCAGATCAGATTAGATCAATTCAGATTAGATCAGTTGAGATTAATTCAGATCAGGTTAAATCAGATTAGTCCAGATTAGATCCATTCAGATTAGATCAGATCAGATTAGATCAATTCAGATTAGATCCGTTGAGATTAATTCAGATCAGGTTAAATCAGATAAGTCCAGATTAGATCCATTCAGATTAGATCAGATCAGATTAGATCAATTCAGATTAGATCAGTTGAGATTAATTCAGATCAGGTTAAATCAGATTAGTCCAGATTAGATCAATTCAGATTAGATCAGATTTATAAAGATCATATTAGATCCATTTAGATTAGATCCATTCAGATTAGATCTGTTGAGATTAATTCAGATCAGGTTAAATCAAATTAGTCCAGATTAGATCCATTCAGATTAGATCAGATCAGATTAGATCAATTCAGATTAGATCAGTTGAGATTAATTCAGATCAGGTTAAATCAGATAAGTCCAGATTAGATCCATTCAGATTAGATCAGATCAGATTAGATCAATTCAGATTAGATCAATTCAGATTAGATCAGTTGAGATTAATTCAGATCAGGTTAAATCAGATAAGTCCAGATTAGATCCATTCAGATTAGATCAGATCAGATTAGATCAATTCAGATTAGATCAGTTGAGATTAATTCAGATCAGGTTAAATCAGATTAGTCCAGATTAGATCAATTCAGATTAGATCAGATCAGATTAGATCAATTCAGATTAGATCAATTCAGATTAGATCCGTTGAGGTTAATTCAGATTAGATTAGATCCATTCAGATTAGATCCGTTGAGATTAATTCAGATCAGGTTAAATCAGACTAGTCCGGATTAGATCTATTCAGATGGGATTAAATGAGGTTCTATCCCCTGAGGTGTGTGTGAGTAACCTGCTCGGTGAGGAACACCCTGAGGTGCTGGCTGCTGGACAGCAGCGGGTGCAGGGAGACCCGGTCCAGGAAGCGCTGCAGGGCTCTCCTCCTGGTCTGGATGAAGTCATCACTGAAGCGCTCCACCATCCCCTTCACCACAAACTTCTCTGGCAGAGGCTGCAACAGGGAGAAGGTCCTCAGAACCAGAACCGCCGGCCCACCTCTGCTTCTAGTTTGGAACGTCCATGGTTCTGACCCGCTTCTCCTCAGCATTATCTGGCTGAGGAGAAACCGGACCACAAATTCTGCAACCAGAATCCACATCCAATCCACCAGAACCTTTCAGAACCCCCCCAATGGAGATTCTGGTCTATTCCAGCAGAACGTGGTTCCGACCCAAACTACCAAAGCTGGTGGTAGTGGGTTTGACTGACCACATAATGGGTCGGACCAGAACCTCAGAGCTAAAATGAAACACCAGAACCATCCTGGGGTTCTATTGGACCGCATCAGAACGACGATGAGGGTCAGGAACCGACAGCTGCCTGTGGTTTAACCTCAGCTCGTACTCAGACCGGACCGGGTCAGAACCAGAATGTTGATACCTACGTGAACGATGAGGGTCGGGTGACTCTCCTCCAATCTGCTCCTGAGCCACACAAAGTCCTGGTACCGCCGGCGTACCTCATACTCGCTGGAGTCGAACTCGCTGCGTGTGGTCTGTAGAACAGAACGAGACAGAACTTCAGCTTCTGGTTCTGGGCCGATTGGACCCATTGGCTGCAGGTGAAAGGTCTGTGAGGCAGCTTTCAGGTGAGGTGACCCGGTCCCTCACAGAGCCAGAGGCTCACTGATCCCTTAATGGGGCTGATTTGGGCTAACAAAGCTAGCATACATCAGGTAGCCTGGAGCTAACAATGCTAGCAAAAACAAGGTAACCTGCAGCTAACAATGCTATCCAAAATGAGGAAGCCTAGAGCTAACAATGCTAGCAAAAACAAGGTAACCTGCAGCTAACAATGCTATCCAAAATGAGGAAGCCTAGAGCTAACAATGCTAGCAAAAACAAGGTAACCTGCAGCTAACAATGCTATCCAAAATCAGGTAGCCTGGAGCTAACGATGCTTACCCAAAATGAGGTAGCCTGGAGCGTAGAATGCTAGCCAAAATGAGGTAGCCTGGAGCTGACAATGCTAGCCAAAATGAGGTAGCCTGGAGCGTAGAATGCTAGCCAAAATGAGGTAGCCTGGAGCTAACGATGCTTACCCAAAATGAGGTAGCCTGGAGCGTAGAATGCTAGCCAAAATGAGGTAGCCTGGAGCTGACAATGCTAGCCAAAATGAGGTAGCCTGGAGCGTAGAATGCTAGCCAAAATGAGGTAGCCTGGAGCGTAGAATGCTAGCCAAAATGAGGTAGCCTGGAGCTGACAATGCTAGCCAAAATGAGGTAGCCTGGAGCGTAGAATGCTAGCCAAAATGAGGTAGCCTGGAGCTAACGATGCTTACCCAAAATGAGGTAGCCTGGAGCGTAGAATGCTGGCCAAAAATGAGGTAGCCTGGAGCGTGTAGAATGCTAGCCAAAATGAGGTAGCCTGGAGCGTAGAATGCTAGCCAAAATGAGGTAGCCTGGAGCTAACGATGCTTATCCAAAATGAGGTAGCCTGGAGTGTAGAATGCTGGCCAAAATGAGGTAGCCTGGAGCTGACAATGCTAGCGAAAATGAGGTAGCCTGGAGCGTAGAATGCTAGCCAAAATGAGGTAGCCTGGAGCGTAGAATGCTAGCCAAAATGAGGTAGCCTGGAGCGTAGAATGCTAGCCAAAATGAGGTAGCCTGGAGCGTGAGAATGCTGAGCCAAAATGAGGTAGCCTGGAGCGTAGAATGCTAGCCAAAATGAGGTAGCCTGGAGCTGACAATGCGAGGACGAGGAAAATATGTGGGGTTCCTCCAGGCTTCATTCTGGGGCCCCTCCTATCCCACATCTCCATTTCCCCTCAGATTCCAACCAGATCAGCTAGCGTCACTATGCAGACGACACAGAGCTCTACATTCCCATGTTGGCAGGTGACTATGAACCATGGGAGCGCTGGTTAGATGCTGAGAACAGACCAATCTATAGAGCAACCATCATTTTCTACAACTGGATAAAAAATCTTTGGAGCAAAGATTAGCTCCCAGCTTCAGCAGCAGCCTCTGCATGAAAGAAGGTCAAAGCCAAGTCCCCATAAAGACAGCAGCAGAGATGCACATGGACTGGATCCAGAACCAGAACCAGAGCCAGCGTGGACCTGGGCTCACCTTGGTGACCACTCGGTACGTGATGAAGGTCTCGATGGTGGTGATCTGGCTCTCTGGGTTGTCCACGGTGATAAAGATGTCTCTGTCCATGGCGTCTGGCTGCTCCTCTTCATCCAGTCGGAACTGGTTCACCATGGAGTCCGGAGATCTGGGTCCTGGCCCGGCTTCAGCCACCAGCCGGTTCTGGACAAACACACAGCAAAGTCAGTGAGAAGCCAATAAGGATGAGAGGAGCCAGACATCCAGTCCAATGACTACAGCCTGGCTCCCTTCCATTGTCTACTTTCCTGATCTCTGTTGCACTGATGACATCATCAATGCTCATGCTTGATGTACGGACATTCTGCCTGGAAAATGAGCCGCTGTCACCTTGTCAGCACAAAGAACAAGCTGACGACACCAGGAAGTAATAAACAGCTGTTTACAACGTGATCAAAGCCTCTTCAGTCCGTCACAGAGACACATTTCTATCCTGGAGTTTAGTGTATATCTATCTGGATATCTATATATATATATATATATATCTATATATCCATCCATATAAATTTATATATATATATAGCTCTATTCAATTTTTTGGTGAAATCTGATTTTTTGGCTTTGCTGTTCAAATTTCCAAATATAAGTGAACTGTATGTGATCTCCTGTGAGGACGTTATGACATCACAGGCCAGCGTTCTCTGTGTTTACAGAAGTAAACATGGATGGTAGCGCTGGAAGCTGCGTCTGGCGATCTTTCCCAACCTTAAAACTAAATTTTTCCAAGATGGTTAAACATAAATACTGCCCTCTGCAGCATCGTCCGCCATGGTTGTGGTTTTTCTTTCCACTTCTGCGTAGAAAGACCCAGAATAGTGACCGTTGTCGGGTAGTAATGGCGTTCAGGTCCAATGATGGCGACCTGGCCGTTCAGACACACACCGCATTGAAAAGATCAGATTGGTTTCAGATTCAGCACCACAGAGTAAAGGGGCCTGGAGTCGCATTGGAGAACAAATCTGATCTCTGTTGTTCTGACCGTCATTAAAAGATCAGATGCAGGTGGCATATGGGCCAAATAATCAGATCACTTCAGGCTGCTGAGTGGACGGAGCTAAAGCTTCTCCATGATCTGTAGATAGCGGTGATATTTATGGACTAGATCCCAGGATGTCTCTACATCAGCATCCTAACGTGGGCCTGGAGGGCCGCTGTCCTGCAGGATTTACAGGTTTCCTCCCTAAGAACAGCAGATTTCCCTGATTAACAGACTATTGCTGAACTGCAACCATCAGAATGAGCTGTGCTGAAGCTGAGGAACCTCTGAAACCTGCAGGACAGCGGCCCTCAGGGACCCACTATGCCTGATCTACATGTTTACACTCTATGGCAGGCCATTTTGACATTTATTAGATCAACTGAATATTTGATCCAGATGTCTGAAATGATGGGAAGCATTCTGCATTCACCAAAGAAAAACAAAGACAGTTTGTCTCATAATTACAACATCAATATCTAATAATTATGAGCTCTTATCTGTGTTGGGCTGAATGACGTCACTGTGATGTAAGATAAACCACATCTCTGTAATTTGATTGTTTCTGGTTATAATTCATAATGAATAGAGATCAGTGGAAGTGACGCGCCTCTAGCGTGAAGTCTGCGTGATGACGTCACCAGGTAGACAGCGGTGGGGGTCAGAGGTCACCAGGTTCCCTGCCAATGCCGTGACCACCACCTACAGAGGAGGGTTCCCACCCGGCGGGACCGGGTCGGTTCTGTGGGTCGGAACCGAACCAGTCCAGAAATGTCCCGATCTCTGAGGTCTCTCCCAGTGGATCCAGAACCACGATGGGCAGTATGTGGGCCAACCGAGCCTCAGACTGAGCAGAACCGGACCGGGCCGGGTTCGGCTGGTTGTGGAGCAGCCGGGCTCACCTTAGTGAAGACCTCCAGGTCTTCGTCCTCGTCCAGGTCCAACATGTGTCCAGAAATGTCCGCCGGTACCGCGGTTCCGCTCATTCCACCGCCCGAACCCTTCAGTCTGAAGACCGGAGGCAAACTTTCCTCCAACTTCTGCGAGCGGAAGCTCAGCGGACACCGCCATGTCTGCCCGAACCACTTCCGCTTTTCAAAATAAAAGCCCGGCTGCCTGATCACCTTGGTTAATAACTGGCTGCTAATGCGGCCTCAAAGGAGACCAGAGACTCTGCTCAGTCACAGAAATACAAAACCAAAGCAACATAACCAGGAACACAGATAACATCCTAAAAACTGTCCTCCAAATCAACCTTATCAACTTTTGATTAATAAAATATAAAGGCCTTTCTTTAAGCCGGCGCTTATGTTGCTCTAAGACAGTTTACTACAAATTATCAGCACTACAGATTAAGTAAAACGTCAACTTTTGTCCTGATGAAGGTTAAATACACAAAAGAAATAA
>JAGKQL010000057.1:33751762-33784506 GCA_018398635.1 Cyprinodon brontotheroides
GACATCGTACCAATGACATCAGACCAATGACATCGGACCAACAACATCGGAGCAATGACATCAGACCAATGATATCGCACCAACGGCATCGGCCCAATGACATCAGACCAAAGATATCGAACCAATGACATCGGACCAACAACATCGAACCAATGACATCGGACCAACAACATCGACCAATGACATCGGAGCAATGACATCAGACCAAAGATATCGAACCAATGACATCGGACCAATCGGACCAACAACATCAATGATCGGAGCAATGAATCAGATATCGAACCAATGACATCGGACCAACAACATCGAACCAATGACATCGGACCAACAACATCGCACCAATGACATCGGAGCAATGACATCAGACCAAAGATATCGAACCAATGACATCGGACCAACAACATCGAACCAATGACATCGGACCAACAACATCGCACCAACGGCATCGGCCCAATGACATCAGACCAAAGACATCATACCAACACATCGTACCAATGACATCGGACCAATGACATCAGACCAATGATATCTTACTAATGACATCGGACCAAACATCGGACCAAAGACATCATACGCATGACATGGACCAACGACATCGTACCAATGACATCAGACCATGACGCCGAACAATGACATCGGGACGGTTAAAGACATCATACCAATGACATCGGACCAACGAGCAGACCAATGACATCGGACCAACAGCATTGGACCAATGACATCGGACCAACTAAACATCGGACAAAGCAAATCGGACATCGGACCAACAACATCGAACCAACGACATCGTACCAATGACATTGGAACCAATGAGATCTGACATTTGACCAATGAAACTTAAGACCGATAGTGTCCATACCAAAGTTGAAATCAAACCTAGGCTGCTTTTACCATCATTGGCCTTTACAGCTAACAGGAAGGTTATAGCGTACTGTTTCCATGCCTCAGCCTTCAGATCTCCTGTTAAAGCTCTTCAGGGATCCCTATGCTAGTCCCCGCGTCTGTCTGCTCTCACTGCCACATATTTAATAAAGGATTTCAGCCTGGCTATGTGTGCCCCCCCCCCCTCCTCACTCTCTGATTGGAATCTGCTGTAATAGTGCTACAAAGGTCAGGATTCTTCAGTGCTAGGAATGTAGCGGCGGTTGTGTTTAAAGGTCACCTCGCCACGCCATCACATTATCTCCATGCCATTTCGGGCTGGTTTGTCTCTCTGATTGATTTTTAAAATAAAGCTGCTTTTTCTGAAGGCTGCTTGTCTTTCACAATGGAAGCTGTAAACAGTAAAGTAAAGGAGAGATGGGGGTTGCTATCCAAGCTGTGAGTCTAGGAGGGGTCTGGAGTTCAGGCCTCATATGATAAGCATATGGCCTGCTGTTGTGATGGCTGCCTGTCTATTAGGTCGTTATTAGTGTTACAGTATATATGCAGCAATGCTGCAGAGATTAAAGCAAAGATACATTATGTAGATCAGCTCTGCAGCTTTAGTAGGTACGATCTACTTTCTTAGTTCTAGTAATTTTCTGGTCCCCTGCCTGATCTGGACCAGTGATGACATGTTTAGCAAGCATGTCGTCATTCAACCGCTGTTGTCTAGGTGGTGTCCTGAAAACAACGTGGGCTACATTAATAATTGGCAATCCTTTTGGGGAAAGCCTGGTTCGATTCGAGAGACGGCATCCATCCACTTTTGGATGGTGCAGCTCTTCTTTCTAGGAATCTGGCCAATCTTACATTTATTAGTCCTCCAAAACCTGACCCCCAGGGTGCAGAGAAAGAGGGAAGCAGAGTTGTAGTTTAACACATCTCTGCAGCTTCTCTACTGTTACCACTCTTTACCCATCCAGACAGTGTCTTTGCCCACGAACCAAAATCTAATAAATTAGCAAAGATTTCCAAAGGAGTATAAATCATGATAATCTAATTAAAATTAAAATAACTCCAATTGGGGAAAAGTTAAAACAATTAAATGTGGTCTGTTTAACATAAGATCTCTTTCCTCTAAAAAGTCTGCTAGTTAATGACTTGATTTGTGATAATCACATTGACTTGTGTTGCCTTACAGAAACCTGGCTGCAGCAAGAGGATTATGTGAGCATAAATGAGGCAACTCCTTCAAGCTATTTAAATTTTCACATCCCCAGAAGTTCTGGGCGAGGAGGAGGAGTAGCAACAATCTTCCAGTCTGACTTACTGATTACTCCCAAAACAGTTAATACCTACAACTCTTTTGAACATTTAACCCTTAATTTCCCTGATCCAAATTTCAAGGCAAGAAAACCTCTTCTTTTTGTAACTTTGTATCGTCCACCAGGTCCTTACTCTGAATTTTTAGATGAGTTTTCAGAGTTCCTTTCTGATTAGGTATTAAATACTGACAGGGTCATCATAGTGGGAGATTTTAACATCCATGCTGACATTGAAGGCGATAGCTTAAGAGCAGCCTTTAATGCTATCTTAGACACTATTGGCTTTGTTCAAAATGTGAATAGTCCCACGCATTCTCATCTTCATACTTTGGATCTTGTGCTGACATACGGCATAGAATGTGAAGAAATAACAGTATTTCCTCACAACCCTGTCCTCTCTGACCACTTTCTAATAACCTTCAGGATTACTTTAACAGAGTTCTCCTCCCCCAAAAGAAGGTTACATTTTAGTAGATCTTTATCAGATAGTGCAGTTATAAATTTTAAAAGAATCTGCTTCACTTTCTCTCTCCTCTGTGTCGCTGAGCAGTGCTGCAGAGTGCAAAAGCTTAGCTTATTCCCCTTCACAGGTTGATGATTTTGTTGATGGGGTTGCTAGTTCTCTCCGTATTGCCTTAGACAACGCAGCTCCTTTGAAAATGAAAACCGCAAAAATAGAAAGCTGGCTCCTTGGTTTAATGCAGAGCTGCGTACTTTGAAGCAAAATGCTAGGAAACTGGAGAGAAAATATCGCTCCACAGGCCTGCGGGAGTCCTTCCTAGTCTGGAAAAATAGTTTACTGCTGTATAAGAGGACCCTTTGTAAAGCAAGAGCAGCATACTTCTCCTCATTAATAGAGGAGAATAAGAATAATCCTAGATTTTTTTTTAATACAGTTGCCAAACTCACCCAGAGCCATAGCTCTGTTGAACCTGGTCCATTCCACCTGCTCTTAGCAGCAATGATTTTATGGGATTCTTTATAAATAAGATTGATCTTATTAAAAATAAGATCCTTAGCACTCCTCTATCCGCGATTGGTTTGTCTCTGGAGGGTGGGGCAGCATCTGAGGGTAGTCATGGAATCTGAACCGGGTTTAGACTGCTTTTGATCCAGTTGAACTTTCAGAGTTAGCTAAACTATTGTCTTCATCTAAGCCTTCAACTTGGATGTTAGATCCAGTTCCAACCAGGTTATTTAAGGAGGTATTCCCTTTGATCTCCTCCCTCCATTGAAACGCTTTGAAACTTCCCGCCTCCTCCAGTTTATTATCAATGGGCTGTTTTGCTAAAGGCCTCTGAAAACAGTTCCTTCTTTGCTCCTAAGACAAAAAACAACTTCTGTTATTTTATGTGTGGGGTATCAGAAAAGTATAAAAATATACAGTTAAGCCCTACAGTTTTTTATACATTTAGTAGATTACAGTTTGAAGTATATTTATTTATAAGTATATTTATTATACTAATATGCTTCTGACCGTCATTTTCAGTCCTGCTAGAGTTGAAAA
The DNA here is from genome assembly GCA_018398635.1 of Cyprinodon brontotheroides. NCBI lineage: Eukaryota > Metazoa > Chordata > Actinopteri > Cyprinodontiformes > Cyprinodontidae > Cyprinodon > Cyprinodon brontotheroides. The sequence goes on from JAGKQL010000057.1 coordinate 33,755,459, forward strand.
AAGTGTCAAACCCGAGGTAAGATCGTGGAAACCAGAGCGAATGAGGGAGGAGCGTATGGGGGGCCCTTTCATTTAAAACTCAATAAATAAATACTGCTATTGATAAATGTTCCATTAAAAATGCACATTCCTACAAAATAAGAGAAAATTAATGTGGCCAGGAGCGTATTTCCTTTTTAACATCTTTTAAAGCTTGCGTTGCATTATTTATGACTGTGACAATGCAGTTTGTAAAAAAGTGATTAGCAGTGCTGCTTGAACCACCATAAATATCTTTGTTTTTTATATATATTAAAGCATCCTGGAATAATGATTAGTGACACTTCCAGTGTTAATAACTTTAACATAATATTTTCCACAGGATTTTGCCGATAAGGCAAATAAATGCTGAAGAGAATGTGTTTAACACGTAATGGAAGTTCCTACAGTCCATGAATGCAACATGGAACGGGACCCCCCCACACGCTGCTGCAAGCTGTCAATCACGTTTCCCCGCCCACTCCCGTCAGAAAAACTGAAACGTAAAACAAATTTCTGAAACTGAAAAAGAAATTTAGAATAGAAAAAGGAACAGAAAAATGGATTTAAATCTGAAAAATATAAAAATCTGAAACTGAAATTAAGAAAAATAAATAAAAAAGTGCAAATAAAATACTAGACTGAATTACGACTTTTCTTTAGGCTGAGCAGAAGAATTGAAATTCAGTTCTCATTATCTTATGTTTGTTTTTTGCTTTTTTAGTTTCTCAGATTATAAGGTAGAAATTTAACATTCAATATCAACTTCTATTTTTTCAGTTTCAACCAAGATTTATAATTTTATAATCATTTTGACCCCTTTCTGACTCCATACATAATATCTAATTATCTTAGTTTAGGAGTAAAACTACTCCTTCCATCGGCAGATTATCTTATTGACCTGCTAATATTAAGGCTTAATAAACTTCATTCTCAGTCATCCAGGTCAGAGTCGGTCCAAACAAGTTAAAAACAATGCACTGGACTTTGTTTCCAAATTTAAAGACGTTTCTCTTCCCATCTAGGAAACTTTTTTAGTTCAAAATGTCAGACACTGGAAAAAATCTAAATCTAGATAAGTCATTTCTTCTTAAAATAAGTGCATTTGTTCCTGAATTGAGAAGGTTAAAGCAACATTTTGCTAATTGAACAAGACAATATACATTGAAAATAAGAAAATGCAATTATATTGTCTTATTTCAAGTGCATTTTATCTAAATATCTTATTCTAAGAGTAAAAATACTAATTTCATTGGCAAATCATTTCATTTACCTACTGAAATTAAGGGTAAATACACTTAATTTAAGATTTTTTTACTTATTTCTAGATTGTTTTTCCAGTGTGGACTTTAAAATAAGACCAGTTTTGTCCAATAGACACATCTGTGCAGATGTGAATTGTTCCCTGGCTCTGGGACAGAACCAACAGCTGCCAGCAGTGGCGGCGGCGGCAGCGGCGGCGGCAGCGGCGGCAGCGGCAGCTGCAGCATTACAGTGGGATTAGCGTGTGCACAGGACTCCCTGCAGAGACAGAGAAGCTTTCAGCTATCGATGGAGAGTGGCTTCTCACCGTAACACCCAGAACACAATCCAAGGAGAAAGTAACGTTTAGAGGGACTGAAGGCAAAGAACCAAGAAAATGAGAGAAAGATTAGTGACAATTAGAGCAGAGCTGCTGTGCCTCCATCAGCCCCCCACCCCCTCTGCCTCCATCCATCCTGTCTGTCTGATGCAGAAGGAATTGCTCTTGTTTAGGAGATGGCCACTAACAGGTTCCACTCAGAGAGAAGGAGGTGGAGCACCATGGAGCCTTGGCCACCTGGATGAATGTAGGGGGTGAACAATTAAAAATCAATTTAGCATCAAAACGCTTTGCCTTCTAATGAGGACCAGATGCAGAGCAGCGGCGTTAAGCTGCGGCGGTTTATTCAGCACATCAACTTCACGCTCCTTTCAAACAGACTTTATGGAGAAAGAAAGAAATAATGACATGCTTCAGAAACTGGGAGCTTAGCTTTCCTGTATGATGAAGCAAAGCGGTCAACAGTATTTTCCTCATCACATGAAAAACCCAACATAGGACCCAGAAGGTCAAATGCAAAGCGGATTAATTTGGTTATTTAGTGCAGGTTTGTCCACAAATGAACAGCTTTCATTTCCTCCTTCCTCTTTGTTTGAGACGCTCACTTTCAACCAGCTCTGCCCGCCTAGACGCAGCCTTTACTTCAACACATTGTTTCATTGTCATTTCATTGACACAGAGTAAATACAGAACAAAATGTCGTTTGTACGGCTTTCATGACATGTCCATCCATAAAGTGATTCAATGTAAACAGTGTGGGAGGAAAAAGAACAAATGCATTCAGGGTTTGGCGTAATCAGTGTGATGCAGAGTCTGTGGAATAACTTGGAAAACAAAGTCCAGCGGATTGGTTTTCAACTTTTAAATAAGCCCGAATATATAAATAAGCCTGAATAAATAAAGAGCTAAAGAGGCGAGGAGCCTCAGCAGTAGTTTCTCCAACAGTAGAGCGTTTCTCCCTGCCTGTCCTTGTGGCTTATCAGGAACACTAGTCTGGCCCTCCTGCAGAAACATTTGCAGGATTCATTAGTCGGGACTTAATCTGCCTCTCCATGTAGAAACGCCTGAGGATTCAGCAGAAACAAGTCTGAGTTTAAGACCATGATGAGTTTCCCTGAAAGGGCTTCTCTAAGCAGAAAAATGCAACAAACACGTAAACATTTCACCTTTTTGCACTTCCCTCGATCACTACAACATATCACTATACAACTATGCTCACAAAGATCAATAATTGATCATTTCCAGCCATGAATATGGAAACATTCCAGCTGGTAGGCGTGCAGAATCCATCCTGCATGCCTACCAGCTGGGCTGATGTGTTTAGCAATTGTTCACATAAGGAAGATAACCCATGTGAAATTGGAAGGGAGAAATTGCATTTAAGTGGAGCGGATATTGGGTCAACATTTCTTCCTTTGTTGTTGGAAAGCAGAGCGCGAGCCGAGGCTTTATGAGGATCCTTTTTCATGTCTGCGTGTTTGTGTCTTTATTGGAGGGAAAAACAGAACCAGCCTCTTTTCCCCCAAATAGAACCATTTATTTCTGAAGGCTCTGGGTCAATGCTTTCCCTTCTGTCAGGCAGCCACTGCAAAACCCAGCTAGAAATAAGTCAACATTTCCTAAATAGAGTGTGTTTACCTTTAATTTGAGCAGGTAAATAAGATGATCTGCCTATGGAATGAGTATTTTACTCTTAAAATAAGATAATTAGATATTATGGACTTTAAAATAGACAATGCAATTATTTTTGTATTAATTCAGTTTATTTCTATAGCTCCAATTCACATCATGTCATCTCAAGGCACCTTTCCAGTCAATTCAGCCAGATCTCAGTCAGATTTCGGATTCAAAGTTTTCTATCTAAGGAAAACCAGCTGATTGCATTGACTCATTGACTCAAAAACGCAATCCCTCACACTAAGCATGCCTTGTAGCTTACAGTGGAGAGGAAAACTCCCTTTGAACAGGAAGAAACCTCCAGCAGGCAACCAGGCTCAGTGTGAGCTGCCATCTGACTGAGTGTCGTACTGGGGTTCAAGGAGACAGAAGCAGACATAGAAAAAAGAAGCATAGATGCAAAAGGCAACTGTCAAACCAGCTCCACAGGCGCTCCCGCTCCAGGCAAACACACACAGCCACAAACCAAAACAGGAACAGACCAGTATGAAGCTACTATGAGAAAAAGTAAGAGAGAGCAGAACGTTAGAGATTGAACTGTATGTTAATAGTTTCATTATGATTTTTGTGGGGAATTATGCATTTTATGTGAACACTACATTGAAAAAGTAGAAGAGGAGAGAGAAATGAGAAGAAAAACAGGGAGAAAAGGTGAAAGAAAGAGGAAACAGGAGAGATTAACTGAACTTCATCAGCTGGAAAAATGTAAATTTCCCTTGGTCATTCATATTTTGTTATCATTAGTTTTATTCCCGTTTAGCCCTATTTAAGTCCCTTCTAGTTATTTTAGCTCCTGTTGTTTCTCCCTGGTCATTCTCTGCTGCCCCCTAGTGTCCTTTCCTTTCCCCTCAGCTCCTTCTAGTTACTTCTGTCCACATCTGCTCCCTCTTAGCTAATCTGTCCTCCCATTGGTTCTGTCTCCCTCACGTCCAGTTCCTCATGGCTGGACCCTCCTCATTTTTTAGATATATTCCTCCCTTATGTCTCCTAGTTTTATTGTTTCTAGATTTTTCTTATAGGTCAGATCTGAACTATGGATTCTGTATTTTTACCTTTTCATTAAATGTAGTAATCATCTCGGCCTCTTCTCTATGTATTTGGTTCCGCTACAACCAACCCTGACACAAGAGCCCCATTTAAATGATTTTTTAGAAGCCGTGCTGAGATCGGTCCGAGCACGGTAACCAAGATAACTGTTGGTTACCAACATGAACCGGACCGTGCCAGACACGACTGAACTGTGCTTAACTGGTGCTAGCTCAACAGTACGGTTCAGTTGTGGCTCAGTTCTCTGATAACAAAGTAGTTCCAGTAGTTGGCAGTAATGCATTTCAGTAAGTTGCTTGCCAACCGTCACAAAACAGAAGAAGAAGAGAAAATGTAAACAACAATAGAATTTTTCTCAACACTATATTTTTGAAATGGTGCGACCTGGGATGATGCCGAGACTGAGGCTCTTACTGCTATTGGGAGGAGGACGCTATCCAGGCGATGTTGGACGGAACAAAACATAATCACAAGAGGCGAGGAACCGTTCTAGCGTGGTGTGTAAACAATCCGAACTCAACACGGATCGGTTTCCAGAGGGTCGTGTAAATGGGGCTATAAAATCTGAAGAGCTCTGAACAGGTCACGGAAAAAGTTGCTGAGAAACACAGAAAAGGTTACTACAGAAAAATATCCAAAGTTTAGCTTTATTTTCCTTCAAGCATGGTATCCATTCTGTTCTCTTTAAATGTAAAGCCTGCCTAGAATAGGGTCGTCTAGCCAATGACGCCAAATAATTAAGCTTGACCACAAGACGAATTCTCCATGCATTTGTGCTTTAACCAGCGCATAGGAATCGAGCTCGTACCACTTCAGCTCCTAGCCACAAATAGCCACGGACTGAATTCTGTGAAACAAATGTAGAAAAAATGTCAGATTTTTCGCAGTAGAGTCAGCAATCAAATATCACCAAATTTGCCAAAATCGTGCCATTGGCAATTCCTAAATTCTTCATCTTGCTCAGCTTCACTCTGTCTTGCTTCGTGCCAGATCCACCCTCTACGTTAGGATAACATGGAAATCCTTCGCACAAAATAAGTCCAAAGTTTTGCTTTCCCTGGTATGGCAACAGGCAAAATGTTTGCAGTGGGGCGGGGTTCAAATCGCCAGTTATTGCCACAAATGTATTTGGCTGTTGTGTCTGAAGCTTAGCAGCAACAGAACTGATGACATCACATGCAGTGTTGGCAACAGCAGAAGGTGGAAATGAAACGGTTACTAAGAGAACACTGCTGACATCTCTGGGAAAATAATATGGCTGACAACCAACAGCCAATAGTTCAACATCTGGGCTGCAGATCTATATTTAACACTCGTCAGCACCCATATGCAAGAGCGGTCAATGCGGGTTCTACTCTTTTTACTATTTCTATGTAAACGATGGTCAACATACGCTTTTTTCCCGCTGATGGGCGCTGACGAGCTGAGGGACAGCTGCGTCCTTGGAATCCATACCTGGGCTGGATCCTTGGAAGGCAACATGGCAGTCGGCTATATATGCATTTCCCATTAGTTCATACTAACCGAGCAGACAGTGCCCCCTGCTGTCCGATCAAGGGTACTACCCATAGGTCACAGTTCATATTTAAAAATGAAGGGTAACTGGTAAAGTTGAATTGGGGACTCACAGCAGCAGATTTATGCAGTTGTATTCATTGGTTTGTATAAAAAAATCAAATTTATTTTTGAAGATTTTAATACACGTGTTTTTTTTAAGATCGAGTATAGCAAACCTTAATGGAAGACATTTTTGATGTGCAACTTACAGAAAACAATTTGTGTACTTGTACTCAAGAGTTTGAAGAGGTGTAACTTTTTTTATTGTGACAGATTAAAAAAATCTACAATTACAAAACACCAGATTTACAATGCATAAATAGTTTTGCAACAATAGTTCTGGACCATTTGAAGCAAAGGTGAGAATATAAGAGGTTTTTGATGTGAAACTTGTAGAACTGAAGTTGTGTTAAAATTTGAACACATGTAAAAAATTGTACTTGTGATTTTTATTTTTTTTTTATTCTACAAACAGAAAACTTGGAATGTAGCTCTTTCTACATCTTCAAATTGACTCTAAAAAATTCACAGATAGATGCTGGAGTCTCAGATATGATCCAGTAACCATGTTTCCAACACATGATGCTGCATTGCTGAGCTTCAGGCTGGGTCCTTACTGGGACTGCGAGTTCTTCTACCTGGTTCCTAAAGATCTACATTGGCCATGATGACCAATTCCTCTGTCTTCTCCTTGCTTTGCTCAACATCCCTGCATCCCCCTTTTTAACTAAGCTGGTACTTGATAAATTAATTGAAGTTTTATAATGCAAATGAGCTGGTCATTAATTATGAGTATTAATTATTAGATATCTGTTAATTTCTTAGATAAAAACAGGTTTGTGTAATGTGTAAAAATCCAAAATTGTTTGTTTCAGAATGTTGACAGATTTTATCTAATTAAAACATAACCTAATTAAATAGTACAGTCTTTACCAGACAAACCACTGTAGACTAAAATCAAAGCCAAACTCTCTCCCTCTCTTGCTTTATACAGGTGTTGGTCATAAAATTAGAATATCATGAAAAGTAGGATTGATTTCAGTAATTCCATTTAAAAAAGTGAAACTTCTGTATATTATATTCATACATTACATACAAAACTCTCACATATATTTCAGATGTTTATTTTGTTTAATTTTTGATGACCAAAATGACAACAAAATGAAAATCTCAAATCTATCATATCAGAAAATTTAGAAATAAGCTGTGAAAAAAGGTTCAAAATTGATGGGCCCTGGTGCCACACTCTGTGAGAAAATAAAAGTATGAGCATGTACAGCACTCAGTATTTAGTTGGGCCTCCTTTGGCCTGTATTACTGCAGCAATGCGGCGTGGCATGGAGTCGATCAGTCTGTGGCACTGCTCAGGTGTTATGATAGCCCAGGTTGCTCTAATAGTGGCTTTTAGCTCTTCTGAATTGTTGGGTCTGGTGTATTGCATCTTCTTCTTCACAATACCCCATAGATTTTCTATGGGGTTAAGGTCAGGAGAGTTTGCTGGCCAATTAAGAACAGGGATACCATGGTCCTTCAACCAGGTACTGGTAGCTTTGGCACTGTGTGCAGGTGCCAAGTCCTGTTGGAAAATGAAATCTGCATCTCCAAAAAGTTGGTCAGCTGCAGGAAGCATGAAGTGCTCTAAAACTTCCTGGTATGTGGCTGCGTTGACCCTGGACCTCAGAAAACACAATGGACCAACACCAGCAGATGACATGGCACCCCAAACCATCACTGACTGTGGAAACTTTACACTGGACTTCAAGCAACGTGGATGAAGTGCCTCTCTTCTTTTCCTCCAGACTCTGGGACCTTGATTTCCAAAGGAAATGCAAAATTTACTTTCATCAGAGAACATGACTTTGGACCACTCACCAGCAGTCCAGTCCTGTTTCTCTTTAGCCCAGGCAAGACGCTTCTGACGCTGTCTGTGGTTCAAGAGTGGCTTGACACAAGGAATGCGACAGCAGAAACCCATGTCTTTCATACGTCTGTGTGTGGTGGTTCTTGAAGCACTCACTCCAGCTGCAGTCCACTCTTTGTGGAGATGCAGATTTCATTTTCCAACAGGACTTGGCACCTGCAATACAGTGCCAAAGCTACCAGTACCTGTTGAGCACCATGGTATCCCTGTTCTTAATTGGCCAGCAAACTCTTCTGACCTTTAACCCCATAGAAAAATCTATGGGGTATTGTGAAGAAGAAGATGCAATACACCAGACCCAACAATTCCGTAAAGAGCTAAAAGCCACTATTAGAGCAACCTGGGCTATCATAACACCTGAGCAGTGCCACAGGACTGATCGACTCATGCCACGCCGCATTGTTGCAGTAATACAGGCCAAAGGGAGGCCCTAACCAAATACTCTTCCGCCGAGTGCTGTACACATGCTCATACTTTTCTACAAACCTGTATACTTTTCAGTTGGCCAACATTTCTATAAATCCTTTGTTTTTATTGGTCTTCAAACATATTCTAATTTTCTGATATGATGAATTTGAGATTTTCATTTGTTGTCATTTGTAATCTAACAAAAATTAAAACAAAAATAAAACATCTGAAATATATGAGTTTAAATGTAACGTATGGAATAGTAAATATACAAGTTTCACTTTTTTAAATGGAATTACTGAACTCAATCTACTTTTTTCATATATATTCTAATCTTGGCATGGATAGATGTTGTATATTTACATTTCAAAAAGTCTGAACACACCCAGTCAGACAAATATCACCTATGGCTTTTACCCATCATAAATGCGATCACCTCTCTGCACACGCGTACACATCCATTAGAGATTTGTATTTAGTGGGGATTAATGTTGCCCTTTGTGGATCTGACATTCAGCGGTTGGACTTAATTAGCAGAGCTGAGTCTGCTGCTGACCTTTCCTCATGTGAGCTGTCATTGAGAACCTTTCTGTTGACTTGAATCTGGAGTTTTATTTGTTAATATTGTCAGAGACCACCAAATCAGTGTGCTGAATAAAGCTGAATGTTTTACTGGAAAGATGAAACCAGTGATAAATATATAGCATGTTGCAGAGAGCTGAATAAGGTGCTTCTGTGTATTGAGGTCAGCATCAGGGGACCTTTGCAGACATGCCTCATCTGCAATTCACCAAAACAGTAAAGATAGCATCAAAACATTGTTTCCGAAACAAGTTTATCTTAAATGAATGTTTTACACAGCAGATGCTTCTCTCTCCCGTCTGACATTAATCTCCACCTCACACAGGTTGCCTCCAGCTTCTCAGCCCTGATGTGATTGCAGTGGCTGCATGCAGGATCTGCTCTGTGGCCCTATGGGCCCCTGATCGACCGGGTCCAAGTATCATGCAAGGGTCTGTGCAATCCAGCAATTCTGCCAGTATGGAGAACTTCATTAGCTCCTGGATAAGCTGAAAGGAAATGTCCGCCTCGATGTATTCATCATCGCCTATACATCTGAATTCAGACAACGGGAGAGTGTACAGTTTTAAAGAAAGTGTTTTCATTTGATAAAATTATTTTCTATGTCCCAGTCTATCCTGCGTTGTTTACATTAGGATATGCTGGTGAAGATTCTCAGTCATCCAGGTCATACTCTTTCCAATAAGTCAAAAACAATCCACTGGACTTTGTTTCCAAGTTTGAAGACATTTCGCTTCCCATCCAGGAAGCTTTTTAAAATTAAAATGTCAGAAATAGCTCAGATTTCAGCTTTCAAAAACCTTCTATGCAGCGATAGAGTTGATTCCTTCCCGTTATCATTGAAACCCCAAGCCCTTTACAAGAGAACAGAAGACCTCACCTGTTCAGCCAGGTCAATAATTGACTTGAATTGTTGGCCTGGTTGCTCAAAGGAGAGCTTTCCTCGCATCAAGTACATCAGGCAGAAAGGGTGGAGTTATTCTACGGTGTGCCCATGAGGAACGCAACTCTGCAAGTGAATGCAACACTGTTTCCAGATGCTGAGTAGTTGTACCAGTCACAACTTTTCCAGCTGTATAAACATAAATAATATAAAGCAGTAGCATCTGTGCTGCTAGAACTTGGTCCATCGCAGTTGCTTTGTTTTTCTCTCGGTCAACTTTTTCTTCTGCTTTTAACTGCTGTGGGCTTCCGTCTCTGTTTGCATTAATTTTTGACACACACATGGATGGGAGGCTGAGTTGGTTCCAGGTTGGCTTCTTGCATCCACAACTGACCAATTCAATTCACTTTATTTAGTAGTTCCTAGAATTTCTAAAAAGTAGAATGGGAGGCAGATCTTTTAGTTATCAGGCTCCTCTCCTGTGTAGAACAAAACTTTCCTTGATAAAGCTTATAGTTAGAGTGGCTCAGGTTATCCTTGAGCTATCTCTATAGTTCTGCTGCTATAGGCTTAGACTGCTGGAGGACATAGGGATCCCTTTTCATCATTCTGCTTCATTCTATCTCTATTCTCCCACTCTGCAGAATCTGTTAGTTCATGTCTTCTGAATGACTCTAAGCACGGGGTGAAGAAGGTCAAGGTTGATGATTATTTCTCTGATAGTAGGTTGGTGGTAATACAGAGAAGCAGGAGTCTGATGAACGGTGGAGCAGGCAGGCAGGTAACTCGCAGGCAACAAGAGAAAACCTAGAGACAGCAAAGACAAGTACTGAGCTACTTCTGGCAAATTCACAGGAGATGGCAAACAACTAGAAAAGTTAGCAGAGATGGCCAGAGAGACTACCTGTAAACGTTAATCATCCAGTGCTGAGTGATGGCTGCTTCTTCTTCTTCTTGTGAGGTTTTATGGCGGTTGGCAAACTAGTGAGAAGTGCATTACTGCCACCAACTGATATGGAGTAAAGCAAGGAAACAGGAAACGATTCACCCCAGAAAGAAAAAAACCTGTGTAACTTAACCCAACATGATAAATACTAAATCACATTTGTACTTATAGTTTTAATTTGTCTTTAAGTCATCGTCAGTCTGCCAGTTTCTGATGGTTCTACTGGTTTTCCCATCATGCTTCAAACCATTTCCCAGTTAAATCTTTAACTTCCAGATATTTTTCTGCAGCCTTCACTATTATTTAGATTTCTTTGTTTTTCTTGTCGTCTGTGCTACAATTAATCACTTCCACCATGAATAGAACTAAATCTTTCCTTTTAACAATCAGTGAGTTTTCTTCAATTTTTGGACATTTCTCCAGAGGTTTGGAATTTGCCGTGTTGAACTGTTGGTTTGTTTTTTCTAACTGAGATGGGATCCTTTTAGCAGCTTCAGCGTAGGTTATTCCCAGCTCTAATTTCATTTCTTTTATTTCCTCAGACCTTTTGCTTGCTTCACAGCCGCGATAAGCAGCAGTATGTTCTCCACCACAGTTACAGCATTTTATCTGAGCTTCTATTCCACATTTTCAGTACTCATGTTCTCCTGCACACCTTCCACGCCTCTGTTTCCCTTTACAAGCTGCTGCTATGTGTCCGAATTTTTGGCATTTGTAGCATCTCAGAGGTGGAGGATTGTAAACGTTAACATTATAACTGATGTAACTGATGAATACTTTGCTGGGTAATTGCTCTTCCTCTAATTTAATTAGCACAGATAAACTGTCAGATCTTTCTCCGTTTCTTGTTGTTTTTAACCGTTTTACTTCTTTTACTTTTGCACCGCTTATGTTTTCTAGAATCTCTTTGTCAGAAATTTTAGAGGAACTCCTCCAATGACTCCCCTGCTGATCTTTTTGTTCTCCACTAAGCTGCACTGAACTCTTATCCCTCCATCTTGTTGATCCGTCTTGCTTTGCCTTATAGTTTTTGTTAAGTGAACTGGATTCCAGTTTGTAAAAGATTCTGCTTGATTAACGACTCTGAATATGACTTTGTATTCATTCTGTTGTGCTGTGGAATGTATGGATTGATCATCACTGGATTGTTCTGAACTGGACTCTCCTTCAACTGATCTCTGCTTTTTCCGCTTTTTCTCATCTTTTGACATTGCTATCTTCCAACCTTCTTCATTGTCATTATTTCCCTCTTCCATCCCACAAGAATCACTTCCTGTTTCCTCACTACTCACGGCCCAGGACATTTCTCCACAAGCGGCTTCACGCACCAAACGACCGTCTTCTTCAAAAACTTCCGGTTTTACTGATTTCAGAATAAGAGCAGCAGCTGAGTGATGCTCTGCTGCCCTCTGACCAGAACAATGAGCTCCACCTGTGTAGGCTACCCAGGTCCTCCACCTAGATCCTCTCTGTAGAGATGCATCACTACACACTGGAACCCTGACTCACACATCATTAATAATAATGATCCTAACAGTATCATAGGAAATTAGTCATTAGTTGTAGGTGAAACCATCGTTTTTATCGAAGCAGCCCATCCAATGAGATGTAGAGATTTCCATCTGGCGAAAACGTCTTCTACCTTTACAGAAGTGGGATGGGGTTAAGGTCAGTTAAATCTGCCAGGTGACAAATATTAATACCAAACCAACAGGTCTGAACTCTTAGCAAACAGGATGGCAGTGATTCATGCATTTGCTACTTCTAGGCTGGATTATGGTGCTGTTACTGGGTTAGTGAGGCATCCATGCAGTTGAGGAAAACCCCCCCATGACTCTTTACCGGAGCTGGAGCTGGGGCGTTTCTCTTATCGGTGTTTTTCAACCTTATTCTGTTTGCTGGTGTCAAACCTTTTAACTATGGATGGAACCAACCAGAGAAAGGAAACGGCCTGGAGTTAGCTGCATTTTTCCTTCTGTTTGTGGCTAGCAACATTAGCAAAGCGTCTCAAAGATAATCACTCTCATTCCTTCCCACGGAGCAAAAATCGGTTAAAAAGGCATGATGTCAAAACAATGTCTACATTTGGTTGAAAAGTAAAGGGTCAAAAGCTGTAATTTTCAGATCGTTGAAAATCCTGTAAAATCTGGGTTTTCACTGTGATTTATGTCCAAATAATCGACGCAGAGGTGCTATTATTTTTAAGGCGTGCTGACAACTGAGGACTTACAGTTCAGTAATAAAGGAATCTGGACTTTGTCAGGAGAGGAGGTCTTCAACAGGGGGTCAGCGACCCCTGGGGGTCAGGAGGTACTGTATGGGGGTCATAAAAAGTTTTGCATGATTACACTTTTTTATATTCCCCTGTAATATTTCCAACTAATTAAATGTCTCTTTAAATCCACATTGAACATGAATTCAATTCAACAGACTGTAGTAAACAGATGGGAATGGAGGCAGAAGATGTCTTTCAGTCATCTTCAACAGGGGGTCTGTGACCCCTGGGGGTCATGGAGGTACTGCATGGGGGTCATGAAATCTTTGGTTGATTAGACTTTTTTAATTATTTCCTCCCTGAAAATTTTTCCATTAATTGAAACATTTTAAATCCACATGAACATGAATTGAACATGACTGTAGTAAACAGATAAATGGAGGCAGAAGATGTATTTCAGTCATCAATGCTCACATTCAGCCACACACATCAAGCTGGGCACCGTTTCATTCACAACACCCGTCCCATCAACCAGGAATCAGAAATACTTTTAATAATCCCCAGGAGGGATTACTTTAGTTACATTACTCCATCTGTAATAGAGTGACTATAGGACCAGTTTGATAGAACACTATCTAATACTGTATATATATAATTAGGGGTCCCCGCTCCATCTAGCTTGGTCAGTTTGGGGCCCTTGACCTGTAAAAGCGTTGAAGACTCCTGGTCTAGAGGTTGGCTGGGAGAATGGAAGAAAAGCAGGAAATAGCATAACAGCAAATAGAATAAATTCAAATAGGGATACCCCCCCCCCAATTATCTTTTAAAACAGGCTGGAAACAAGCCGGGCATTGATTCACAGGCCTCCTGGCTATAGACCACCCACAGACTATTACAGAAGGAATGTCTTTCTTTCTTTTATATGAAATGTTCTTCTAATAAAACTTTAACCATTTTAGATGCTGTATTAGAAAAGGCTTTGATTTTGTGCTAAAAAACCTTTTTAGTTTTTCACTCACAGCTTCTGGAGGAACTCCTTATTGGGTTTAGTAAATATTCCTCTTTCTCATCTTCCTCTCAGAATAGTTTTCTATGCAGCTCCAGATGTTTTATAATATATATTTCACTCTATATCTGTAATAAGACTGGTGCCTGGTGTGTAAATGTTAATCAACCTTAGAGCGCTGTCAGTATTTACTCTCCTTCAGCTTTTTATGGTAAACGCCTCAGGCTGCTGTGGGAGGAGCTTGTGCCCAGTTGCGATCTTTATCCAGATTCTTCAGGGAGTGATGTGTATGTCATTAAGGGTGTGAAAGCGGGGCCTCGTGTGGCTCCTAATGAGCCCCAGCGGTGGCTCTCCTGTAGGTCTGCCTATTGATCGTTAGCCTGCTGCCCACGCTTTCATTTCTAACAAGGAAGCTGCAACCAGAGGCTGATCAGGTAGCTTGTTACTGCGTGGGGGGGGGGGGGGGGGGTAGATGTGGATTTATTCAAATGTGGATTTTATGGTATCAGGCTGCCTCGACTTACTATAATGTTTGAACAAAGGAAGCAGAAAAGCATGAAATGAATCTTTGGCATCACTGGCTTCTACATTTTAACACATTTTATAGTTGGCACTTTGATCCTATTCTTTTAGGAGCCGTTTGGGTGAAAATAGTCTGTATATTAATCCATTTATTGGGAAGTATTGTTAATATGATTAAGCAATATTCTAATTTAACGAGGAAAGGTACTTTATGTATGAATTTAGACTATTTGTTTGCTGTTATTGCTCAGAGTGTTCCTTCTGCAGGTCTCTCTTGTGTGGTCATTTCCATTTCCTTTACCATATTGCTTCGCCATTAATTGTTCCCTGATTGGTTTTCTTTGCATCGATTGACGAAAAGTTCTGATTTTTGAACTTCATTGAACTCTGCTTTGTGTTCAGAGCAGATTTTCTTTGATGACTAGAAATGCATCCTTTTCATTGCTCTTAATCGTTCTCTACAGCGATAACATGTACAATAAAGCTCCCCCTCATCTGTTCCTGTTCTCAAGCCAACGCACCATGAGGTGGGAGGAAACAGAGGAAATTAGTCGACAACTAAAGACGTAAAGGAAGAAAGTTAAAGTGAATCATGAAAGAGAATATATCATTTAATTATTGCAGTGAACAGAGAAAGTCTTCAAGGATGGGGGAATTTACCATTAGCCAATATCAGGCAGTTGCCCAGGCCCCCTGGTTCCTGGGGGCCCCATAAAACTCTTGTTTCCATGTGTGGTTAATACAACTATTCCTTATTTCTGCACATAAATTACGTTTTTGATAAAAATCCTTTGGCTAAAATGCCATCAGAACGCTGATAATATTAGTGTGTTCCCAGCCCCCCCTTCAGTGTCCACCATATTGATCAGTCCATTTGCTGCACATGTTGTAGAAAAGTTCCAAAACAGACAAAGCAGCAAACCATTTGAAAACAATATTACAACAATACAACAATATTATTTTTAGTTTTATCCATTGAAATAAAAAAAAAATGCTGTTTGAGTTAAAATAAAAGCAAGAAACCCTTATATAATTACATAACTAAGAAGTATTAAAGCGAATAGTACACCAAAAACATGATTAGCCTTCATTTTCTACTCACCCCCCATGCTGAACAACACTCTGGAGTACTTTTTTTGATATCTCAAATGCATCCCGAGATCTGGGAGTGCTTCAGCTGTCTGCCGACATTCAAATAATGGAGAGGTCCATGGCGGCTTCAGGCAGAAAAGGTCCATAAAAGTCCACAAAAACGTGTCGGTTGATTCCTCCATACTGCCGTGCCGCCCAATGTATTCCAAGTTTCCTGAGTGGGTATAACTGCAATTTACCCCGAAATCTAGTCGCTTAGAATGTTTTAGAGCATAAACAGTAGTGTATAGGATTTCCTGAAAGCACATTAGGCTCACACGACGCTTACGGAAGCCGCAGACCAAACCCAGATGATGAAAGTGCGCGATTCAGCATCTCCTCTGCTGGTCGATAATGAGAGCGTAGGAAGAAGAACTGTGCTGTTTACCCGTGCAAAGAAAGAAACAACGTCTTAAAGAAAAATGTCTGAGGACTTCAGTGTTGAGTGGAAGAGCATGAGTTCTTTGCCGAACGCTGGAATGCGTTTGGTTTCGTTCGTCGGGCTTCCTCGTAAGGCCGGGATCACTCCAGGTGCTTTCAGGAAAATCCCATACACTACTGTTTATGCTCTGGAAAACATTCTAAATGACTGCTTCGAAAATTCTGGATGCTACCCACTCAGGACACTTGGAATACATTGGACGTGCAGTATGGAGGAATATTGACACTTTTTTTTGGACTTTTATGGACCTTTCTGTCTCCGGGCAATCATAGACCTCCATTATTTGAATGTCAGCAGACAGCAAGAAGCCTCCCAGATCTCCAGATGCATTTGAGATGTCAAAAAAGTACTCCAGAGTGTTGTTCAGCATGGGGTGAGTAGAAAATGAAGGCTAATCATGTTTTGTGTACTATTCCTTTAAGCTTAATTAATTCACTGTCCATGAATGTTAAGTTCAAATGCAGATTCCGTCCTGTTCTCAATCTGCCATCTGTGCCCCTGATTGAGTCCTCTGGTTTTTCCTTTCTCTAATGACAACTGAATGGAGCTGTATTACACATAGACATTATATACATAGACGCCTCATTGGATGCTGTCGGCAGCGAGGACAACGTGCTTAGAGGGGGACCATCTTGGATCATACAAAAGTTCCAACAGCTGCTGTCACAATGAATAGGAGATGAATGTATCTCAACTATCTCTAGTAGAAAGGTTCCAACTAGAGATAGTTGGACTTACCTCGACACATGGCTCTGGATCTGAAACCAGTGTCCTTAAGAGGGGCTGGACATTCTTCCATACTGGATTTGCCCCTGGTGAGAGGCGCCGAGCAGGAGTGGGCATTCTTCTTGCCCCTTACTATGGTGCCTGTACGTTAGTTTTCACCGCGGAGAACGAGAGAATTGCCTCCCTCTGCATATGTGTGAGGACACTCTAGGCCGTAGTTCAATGATCGACTTTGTTGTTGTTTCATGTGACGAGAGGGGCGGTGCTCTCCACCGATCACTACCTGGTGGTGAATTGGCTCTGATGGGAGGGATTTACCAACTGGGTCTGATTTACCAACTGGAACTGGGAGGTCTGATTTACCAACTGGAACTGGGAGGTCTGATTTACCAACTGGAACTGGGAGGTCTGATTTACCAACTGGAACTGGGAGGTCTGATTTTACCAACTGGAACTGGGAGGTCTGATTTACCAACTGGAACTGGGAGGTCTGATTTACCAACTGGAACTGGGAGGTCTGATTTACCAACTGGAACTGGGAGGTCTGATTTACCAACTGGAACTGGGAGGTCTGATTTACCAACTGGAACTGGGAGGTCTGATTTACCAACTGGAACTGGGAGGTCTGATTTACCAACTGGAACTGGGAGGTCTGATTTACCAACTGGAACTGGGAGGTCTGATTTACCAACTGGAACTGGGAGGTCTGATTTACCAACTGGAACTGGGAGGTCTGATTTACCAACTGGAACTGGGAGGTCTGATTTACCAACTGGAACTGGGAGGACTGGAACTGGGAGGTCTGGAGGTCTGATTTACCAACTGGGAACTGGGAACTGGGAGGTCTGATTTACCAACTGGAACTGGGAGGTCTGATTTACCAACTGGAACTGGGAGGTCTGATTTACCAACTGGAACTGGGAGGTCTGATTTACCAACTGGAACTGAGGAGGTCTGAATTTACCAACTGGAACTGGGAGGTCTGATTTACCAACTGGAACTGGGAGGTCTGATTTACCAACTGGAACTGGGAGGTCTGATTTACCAACTGGAACTGGGAGGTCTGATTTGATTTACCAACTGAACTGGAAGGTTGATTTACCAGCTGGGAGGTCTTTTCCAGTAACTTCTGGAACTGGACACTGTTGCCCTCATTGTTGTCAGGCAGGTAGGAGGACAACCGGCTCTCTGCATACGGCCGGCCAGGGTTTGGATGTTTCTCCTTCAGGGAGCATAAATAAGGTTGGATGTTTAGGTAATCTTCCATTAATCTCTGGAATTGGAAGGTCTGATTTACTTAACTTGGAAGGGTCTGATTTAGTAACTGGATCAGAGGTCTTTCTGGAAGGAAGGTCTGTTTAAGCTGAACTGGAGACCACAGATTTAGTAACTGGATCTGAGAGGTCTGTTTTACCAACAGGTGAGCACCAACTGGAACTGGGAATCTGATTTATCTGAACTGTTAACTGTTGTCTCATTCAGTAAATAAAAGAAATTTCACACTGGACTCCCATCCAAAGTTTTTGGTGCTGTTTTTGAGACTTCAGGAGACTGGTGGAATCTTTGAACCTGAGCAAAATGCTGAATCATTTTCTACTCTTATTTTACTCAGCCTCCCTCTCCTTCTTGGAACAGCAGCTGTTGTGATGACATCTTTTCACATTTTGAGCAATAGCGAAGAGCAGTTGCTGTTGAAAGCCTTTTCCAGTAACTTCAGGACACTGTTGCCCTCATTGTTGTCAGGCAGGTAGGAGGACAACCGGCTCTCTGCATACGGCCGGCCAGGGTTTGGATGTTTCTCCTTCAGGGAGCATAAATAAGGTTGGATGTTTAGGTAATCTTCCATTAATCTCAGCATTTACCGCCAATCAAGGACAATCTCTAAAAATCTGTTCAGTTCACTGAACGTTTTATTAAACTAATCACAGATAATAAAGTAAACCTAAATATCTACATATAGTTTTCTTATGTATATTTATGAGTTTTGTCTCTCTTCAAGTTGTTGCTTGTCATTCTCAACATCCATCAGACTTTCATGGGTCAACTTTAAGTCTCCCTCCAGCTTCCTTTTTACTCTCTAATGGAACAGCCTGATCTTCTTTTGTTGCTCCATGACATCTTCAAGCTGATTTTCACCGATAAGCAATCAAGCGAAGATCCTTCTTAGACTAAGTTGAAAGCCTTTTCCAGTAACTTCAGGACACTGTTGCCCTCATTGTTGTCAGGCAGGTAGGAGGACAACCGGCTCTCTGCATACGGCCGGCCAGTAAAAAACATGTTTCTATATTCAGGGAGCATAAATAAGGTTGGATGTTTAGGTAATCTGTCCATTAATCTCAGCATGTTACCACCAATCAAGGACAATCTCTAAAAATCTGTTCAGTTCACTGAACGTTTTATTAAACTAATCACAGATAATAAAGTAAACCTAAATATCTACATATAGTTTTCTTATGTATATTTATGAGTTCTGTGTCTCCGTAAGCATAGTGAGACAAACATGTTATCGCCTTCTTTGCAGAGTCATTTCCACAGTGTATCCTAGCTCCTAAACGTCCTCCGTCTGGCTTCATACCTGAACTCAATTCACACCTTAGACCGGAAGAGGAGCCCCTATGATCCTCTCTGCTGTTCTCACCTTCTTCCAGTGCAGGCTGCGGCCTCCACACCACAGTGAGGCAGCTGGTCACCGCGCTCTCTAAGGGTGCTTCGGGAGAAGGTGGGACAGGTGGGGGGCAGGAAGTCAAAATCGCTTGTTTTGGGCCTACTTGACCCAGTAAGAGGTGGTGTTTCCAGTCCAGGTGAGGTGTCATATGGCTGTGAATGTGGTGCTGCTGACCACCTCTACAGCTGAGTGTTTGAGCAGTGGAGCGTGGTTAGGACGGTTACTGAAGTCATACCATGATCTCCTTGGTCTCCTCCACCTTCTGAAAATCAGGCTGTTATCTCCTTGCTCACCAGCTGCTCCACCTCCTCTGTAGTCCAGGTGGTTGTCGTCTCTGATAAGGCCCTACCACCGTGGTGTCGTCTGCAAACTTCACCATGTGATCGGTGGTGAACCTGGGGGACTTGAGTCAGTGTGTCATCAGGGTGAACAGCAGGGGCTGGGGACGTGAGCCTGAGGGGAGCCTGCTGCTTAGACTGATGACATCAGAGGTGTTCTGTCCGACCCGGAGTGATGGCCAGTTGGTGAGGAGTCTAGCAGCCAATTGCAGAGGGGAGTATGGTGAGGGGCCCAGCTGTTCCAGATTTGCCCATCAGATGCTGTGGGATGATGGTTGAAAGCTGAACTGAAGTCCAGGAACAGCATCCATCGTGGGTGTTCTTCTCCTCCAGGGTGTGCCAGGCTCAGGTGGAGAGCAGCAGAGATGGCGTCCTCAGTGGAGCGGTTCAGGCTGATGGGAGTCAGAAGCGACAGGCAGCTAATCATGTGAGGGGAGGCGACCTGAGGCTTCTTTGGGACTGGAGTAATGGAGGCAGACTGGAAGCATGCTGGCACTATGGATTGGTCCAGCCAGGTGTTAAAAGATGTCTGTGAGGACACCAGCCAGCTGATCTGACCACTCCTTATTCACCTGCCCAGGTGTGTTGTCAGGCCCTGGGGCCTTCCTTGGGTTGACTCTCCTAAGATTCCTCCCTGTGTCCAGGTTTAGTGGCTCCTCCCCTGGTGTGGAACAGCTTTCACTGCTGGAGGCTGTTTAGTGCCTCAAACCTTCCAAAGAAGTTGTTCAGTTCATTTAGGAAGTCAGTGTTTGCTGCATGATGTTCTCTTTGATGCTGATGTCCTCAATGCATTTGTTGATGTAAGCTGACACAGTCATGGCATTCTCAATATTTCTTAATATTTCACATCAATATTTAATAAGTTGTCATATATCATATGCGGCGGGGGGGGTGTCTCTGTTCCCATGCATAGAGATGTCTGTGGCATGCACTCACTTAACATAGACCTACGTAATCCTACAATAACATCATATTTACAGTTGGTTTATTAAAAATGCTTTTCAGTAAAAGTCAACAGCAAAAAGTCCAATAACAAACGATAATTTTATTCAAAATGTATTTATTAAAAATGCTTAACAATTCCTGTACTGAATGAATAGCACAATGAAAGAAATAATGTCTCATCTAAACATCCCTCACTTAACAATAAAAGTTAACAATAACTCTCAACTCCCAATAACAGATGATACTCAGCCTCAGCAATGAACAGAAATAATGTCTGTTCTGTAGGCTATTGGAAAAATAAATTAACAAATGAGCTAATTAACAAAAAATACCTCTTGTGTAAAAAAATAATAAAAAATGTACCAAAAACGAACAAACATATCAATAGACTATCTTTACTTCCAGAGTCCAGGTGGCTTTCAGATCCCTTGCACCTCCATTGGACACCGAGACATATGAGCCTGCTTTGCACACTGTGCACAAGGCCTCCCATTTGTCTCCCCTGGCCTGCAAGCGGGAAACCCTTTAGTAAATCCGTCGGTAAACAGCCACATGTTGTTGGCGTGCTGAAGCGCCACGCACTATCTATATTCTGATTAAGAACCGCACTGACGCAGCTCAGGAATTACGTGACACGCAGCGCCGTGCGCAGGAGCCCCTAGTGCCTGTAAAATTAATGGTCCAATGAAGGTAATTCAAAAAATCAGGACATTTCCTCACTTTCTAAATGCTGCCCGGACAGGACGTGAACTCTACGGAGGTTTGGTCACCCTAGGTTTAGCCCTGATCAGCTGGGGCTAATATGCAGGGATAAGCATGACAGAGAGGTGATCTTGATGAGCCGAGGTGGGGGGGGGGGCTGCTCTGAATGCATCTCTGATGTCAGAGTAAACCAGGTCTAAAGTGTTTTCACCCCGAGTTGCAAAGTCAACATGTTGGTAGAAATGAGGGAGACCAGTCTTCCAGTTAGCCTGGTTAAAATCCCCAGCAATGATGGAAACAGCCTCTGTGTGCAGATTGGAGCTCAGAGATAGCCTGGTATAGAGTCTTCATGGCCTCTTTAGTGTTAAGCGCTGGGGGCACATAAACAGCAGTGATGCTAACAACACTGAACTCTCTGGGCAGATAGAACGGCCTGCAGTTAACAGTCAGAAACTCCATGTCTGGAGAGCAGAAGCTGGTGACTGATCTAGCATATTTATACCAGCTGTTGTTGAAGTAAACACAGAGCCCCCACCCCCCATGTCTTACCGCTTAGTTCTATGTTTCTATCGGTGCCGTATAGCATTAGCCCCTCCAGGCTAATAGCATTGTCCGGTATTGCTGGATGCAGCCATGATGGAGCAGCAGTTACTGATCTCCTTCCTTGATGAGAGTTCAGTAGCCTGACGTAGTCCGACTCAATTCTAGTCAGAATGAGTCTGATGCTGCTCCATAGAGCTGTGATTATTGTTTTGAACGCAAACCAGGAAAAAAATGCATCTGCACTCAATTGGATAGACCTACAACCAATAAGAAGCAACGGAGTGCGCGGACGTATGTTAAGCGAGGCATAGTTGTTGTCAACAAAAATCAAAGCGTGCAGTTTCAGGCCTAGAATAAGAAGATGAGCCTTGATCGCGCGTTTCTCTGTTCCTCTTTAAAATTAATTTGCTGTCGATATCTTCTAGAACAGACCTAATAGCAGAATCTACTCACCCAAACTCTCCAGCGGCAGCCATTATTGCTGTCACCCAAAAGCGGCGCTTGGCAGCGTTAATGTTGATCATCCTGTCCATCATAGGAGTGATAAAAGCCCGCCCCTGACAATTTCTGATTGGATCGCCTGACAGTGGGCTTTAATACTCGCTCGCGTTACTATGGGAGAGCCAGACCGAACTTCCTGAACTCAAACCTTGTGGCGCGGGACTAAGTTAGGACTGGCACCCAGGCTAGAGAGTTCCAGTCAGAGATTATCCATTTTGTTTTCCAGCGAGCGGATGCTTGAGAGCAGGATTGATGGAAGCGGGGGTCTGTGGGGATTTCTCCTTAGCTTCACAGTTAGCCCCCCTCTGCATCCTCGCTTTCTGCATCTCAAACATCTCTTCCTCCTACCGTTACGTTTCGCTGTTTTGTTTACATCTGTCCGTAGAACTCCGCAGCTTTTTAAAAACGTCTGGATTTCCAACATTTTGTGACTGTAGCTCCAGCAGGCGTTGGCCATCATAGATGCAGGTTTAATGTCTAGTCTGTATCGTGGAATATTATGTGAAATTATCGAAATTGACGAGAGGAGCAGTTCTTTACCGCTGCTTTGGAGCGCCATGGCAACCAAAAAAAGCAAAAAAACATGCTGTTCATTCCAGAAAAAACAGACCCACAGTGTATCAGAAACAAGAAGAGGCTTTTCATTATGCAAACAGTGTAACGTTTGTCAACATGTGTTTGTATGTTCTTATTGGAAATGAATAAAAACATTGTTCAAATAAAAAAAAACAAGAAGAGGCATTAAATCACAAAACAAAGCCTAGAAATGACACTGCTACAGCTAGTGTCGATGCAGTGATTGATCATTAGGCCAAAGCAGGAGCTAATGTCCTGTATGGTTTAGATTGGTCTCTGCTTCATCTGAATCAAGTAATGAGGTCATTAGCAGAACTCGGCTCATGCTGAGGAAGTAATCCACTCATTTGATGACAGACAGACAATATAATATCTAGAATTCACAGAACATCGACCCAAAAGGTTCATAAGTTTGTTTGTTGATTCAACAAATCTGTGACGGACATCATTGTCTGTCTGGGAAAGCTGCAGTTGATCAGCAACCCCCCACCTGTGGAGCAAGGCTGGACGTCTGTCTCTTCCCGCTATGGGAGTCTGGCTTTCGCTCTGATTCTGGGATTTCTGCATTCAGCTTTGCAGAAACAGTCTCACCAATGTCTGAACTGCATTGACTAATTGAGGTAGTTGAGTTGCTACTGAAAGTTTACCCACTTCTTATTTTAGATGTTGAAGCCATTGAACATCCTAACAGCCACGGCTGGTTTCTGCATCGCTATGATTACATGAGCTAACATAGGAGCTAACATAGGAGAACACAGTGATTAATATAATGAAGAGAAGAGAAAGGTTAGGGGTAGTCTATTACATGCTACCTATTACATAAAATCTATGATCTATTATTAAAATCTATTCTGTAATCTATTACCAACTCACAGTCTGCACGCCTTCAGGAAAGACGTATGTGATCTTCAGTGTGTTGGCATCAGGAAAACTGGGCATGTGTTGGTGGAGGACCTCCCACGTCATCTGCCCCAAGGGTTGAGCGCCAAATGAAGACGCATTGACTGAGAAAGCAAGATCATTTCCATTAGATCCTCTGCAGGTAGAAGCTGCTGATCAGTGAACAGGTTGGTGCAACAGACCTTGCTTAGCTAGAGACTGAGGACCACGTCCCTTCAGAAAACGATTGACTTCCAGTTTGTCGCTGCTCTGACCTGAACCCATCCTGAGGAGAAGGAAACAGAAACATGATCAACCGTCTCCTGCGTGGGGAATACCTCAGCATGCAAAGCCAGTATGGTTTATATCAAACCTTCAGCAGATGAAAAAATACTGAGTGCTTCACAATAAAACGGATTAAAATAAGGTTAAAAATGTCTGATGAAATATTTAAACCCGATAACATTTTAGAAGCTCCTCAAGAAAGAACTAGTTTGGCTGTTTTTTCGATGTCCTAAAGGGTTCATGTTAAAGGCATTTCTAAATAAGAAAAGTGTTGTGTTCTAAAATAAAAAAACAACATAAAAATAAAAGAATTATTTATTGAGTTGCAACAGCCTGAAATGATGAAATGAAATGATGAAGGACCCGAGGATGAGATGTTAACCATATAGGAAGGAATGTCGTCATGTGGAAAAAGATTTTGGAATAGAGTCTAAAAATTAAACATTTTCATTAAAGGCGACTGAATTGAGCCTTTCTCCTAGTTTAAGGTGGACTTTGATGATCTAGAGCTTTACTGAAGATATAGCTGAAAAGTGTGTTAGAATAAAGATATTGACCTTCCTAAAGACATTGATGCTGCCTTCATTCCTACAGGGGTTTGGGCTAAAGGCCCAGTAACATTCTAAACTGGACCTGTTATCTCCAAGGCGGAGGTCCTGGCAGTCCAAACAGATCTCTGGTTTGTCATTTTCTTGATGCACTGAACTGATAAAGAACTGGCCTGAGCAGCACAGCTGGACGCCTTCAGCATGGAGCAAACGGAGAAGAGACATCTGTCCAACCAGGTGCACATCAAGGAATGATCTTATTTTCTGGACCCTTTTTGTCTCTGTTTAAATTTTTTATTTTTGTTGTTGCCAGGTTTGCATTTGTTTTATTTTGTTTCTAGATTTAGATCATTTTTATATTCTTAGCTCTTCCTGGTTTACTCTTCAGCATCTTTGCTTTATTTATTCACTTTTATTTTATTTTAATTATAGTTATTCTTACTCTCATCTTTTAGGTCAGGTTTTCCATGGCTTCTCCAGTTCTTTTTAGTATCTACTAGTTTTTCCCCTTGCTTGGTCATTCCTTAGTTTGTAGTCATCAGTTTTATTCCCTTTAGCCTTATTTCGTCATTTCTACTTACTTTTGCATGCAAGAGCGTACCCAAGCCATTTTCTCCTGGTGCATTCTCTGCCCTAGTGTCCCTTTCTTTTCCCTTAGCTCCTTCTAGTACTTCTGTCCACACCTGCTCCCTCTTAGCTAATCCCTCTGCGTTTGGGTCCACCAACCCTGAGAAAGATAGCCCATATACAAACCTGTGGAGTTTCCCAAAAAGAGGATTAGATCAGTTTGTTTTGACTTTTATATTTTTACAGACTGAAGCTTCAGTTTTAAGACAATATAAAATATTAATGGAACATTAAGAAGGATCCCAGCCATCTAAGCAAAATAGCACATTTTGCCTGATTTGCATAGCACCTATGCACAACACTGTTCCCTAAGTGTTTCCCTTTCATGTAGCCCCTGGCTACCAAGATGGCGGCATAGAGTTCCTAAGTCATTGAGTTTCTGGTAAAGATGGTACCATTTCACGTCTCTGTAAATCCTCCATCAGAGGAGCAGAACTAGGAGTTGAAAGCAGTTGGCCGGGAACCCCTTAAGGTGAAACTCAGAAAGGGTCTACGGTACAGGTCCGTCCCCCATCCCTGAGGCAGGATGCGTCTAGCCAAGTCACGTTACAGCCCTGCTAAAACTGCAGACACCAATGAATGCTCTTAATGAGCATTTTTTTAATTCATACAGCAGCAGCTTATAAAATGCTCCTCAAAGAAGGCATTTTACTAGCATGCTGTCTAAACAAGGAAAACAGAAGCCAGTATGTATCACTAGGAACGTTAAGGTTCTCGCTACCTGGTTTGATTTCCAGGCGAGCAGCCTCCTCCTGTAGATCTGTTTCTAATAGATCCTTTTCAACTTTAGTCACTTTGAAGGCGTTGTGCACCTGACCAAGCAACCACCTGTGATTGGCTGCTTTTCAGTAAATCCCACCTACTGAGCGGTGACAGGCGTTGCCAAGGTAACCAGTGTAAACTGTCTTTCCCATTTCCAGCTAATGTTTGAGCTAGCAGAAACTGCAGTGCTATTTGACCAGAACGTTTCTTTGTAGATATCCGTAACGGCCATTTCAACAGACCTTACAGTCAAACAGATGGCAGTTCTAATCCAGATGATTTCTAACGAAAACGTTCTACAATAGCTTGTTGTTGTTGGGATCCTCCAGACACTCCACCAGAAGAGCCCGAGGATCACCTCTTCTGTTACGTTGTTTTCTGTTATTGTAGGACTAGGTGACATTTGGGATCTCAGATGCTGTACCACCTTCCTCCAGCAGAGTGCGCCGTGGAGCTCGTCTGGAGCTGGATTCTCCCCAGCACACCCGGAGACGCATCTACTCATCACAGAACCTGCCCTTTATAACCAGCTGCCAGACCTTCTTCGGCGCCGTTGGCAAGTTGACACCTGAATTTGAAACCTGTTCTAGCCTGAAGCTCTGGATGAGCTTAACCCTATCTGCCTGCCCTGGTGAGCCAACCTGAAGATTCCTATGTGGATTCCCCTGCTGCTCTCTGTGAAGAGCTGGAAACTCTGATCAAGGTCTGCCATTCTAAAGTCAGAAGCTAGACCGCTGCAGCTGCTTGTGTACTCTGCTGAACAAACAGTCTCTGGACCCAACGGTTCCCTCTCTCTCAAAGAGAAGCCTGGACCCCGTCAAGGTAGAATCAGAATTATCTAAAGGACTCATAACTCATCTGCCTGCCCAGCTAATCAAACTGTCATCTCTGCAGACTTCAGTGAACCAGTCCGGACCAGTTCCAGATCCAGTTCATTATCTTGTGTTTCTGAAACCTTTAATAAACTCTGTTAAACTTTTTACCCAGCCTGTTGTGTTCTGCATGTGGGTTTGATATTAAACCAATCATGACACAGCTTTATCCTGAAGTTAGCTAGCAGGAAGAAGAGAGGCGGGATTTCCTGATAAGTAGCCAATCACAGACGGGCTGCTTTGTCTGGTGGGTAACGCCTTCAAAGTTGACATTAGCGAATAGAAGCAGGTCTCTACAGGCGAGTAGGAGAGAATCTATAGATGTATAAAAGCAGAGACAGAGAATCACAGTTGAGATTATTTGGAGCCTTATAGTTTTAAATCTATAGAAGATTCAAAATATGCATGAAGAGTTATTTATATGTGTGTGTTTGAAATAAAACTGCTCATATATGAGAAACTATTACACGTGTGGCTAACTTCAGCAGGGTCATAATCGATGCTCAGACTTTCCATTCTGCTCCTGTAGAAATGTAAAGAATGAACACAGCTGACATGTTTTCTGCCTGATCTCCTCTGTCTTCCTCAGGGTTTAGGTTTAGAGTCATGGAGGAGCGTTTTCTCTGACTCCTTTTTTCTCTTATCTTTTAGATCATATGAAAAGACTGGCGTTAAAGAATCAAATGTTTTTCACTGCTGCTGGATGTTAGCAGCTGATAAAGAAGCCGGTCAGACTCATAAATGGCATAGAAGGAAGGATCTCTGACATTTCTATCGGTAAATCTTTTATAAACATGCTACCTGTGGAGTTCCTGTAGCTCTGCTCATCCCCTTCATATCTACATAGCTGCATACAGCGATCAAACGGCAGGGGAAACTTGGACCAGTATAACACCGGTGTAATGCAGAGATTATACCAGCAGGTAGGCCCTGTGGCAGGAACATGCAACGATCCTCTGATCTATGAAGGAAAACTGGTTCAATCCGACTAACTGGTACTTTTAACCCGAGCTGGAAGAATAAAATGCTCCCCAATGGTCAACTTTGTGGAAAGCTGCTGTTGTCTGTAAAATAAATCCTGTATGTTAGGTTTCCTAATGAACACGACTGAGTCAAAGGATTGACAATATCTAGAATATTCTCTGCTCTGCGGCTCACATTCCCAAAGTCCCTACCAACAGAACGTCACATCTAGAAAACCATTCATGTTTATTCCTCCAGTATAAATCCTGCTGGTTAAAAACAAAGGATCAACTTTAGCTTTTTACTACGGTAAAACTGGAAAAGTAAAATTTTTTAAAACTAGTAAAAAGTAAAAGTACATGCATATAAAAGTATATAATAATAACTTTTGATTTATATAGTTACCTTTCAGGACACTCAAGGTCGCTTTACAAGAGGTGAAGTAAGGGGGGGTAGGGACAGGGAGGGGGTTAGGAAGGGTAGGCAAGAAGAGAAAAGGTGTGTTTTAAGGTGCTTTTGGAACTGTGTCAGGGAAGCTGCGGAACGGATAGGAGGGGGGAGGGCATTCCAAAGAGCCGGGGCCACTGCACAGAAAGCCCTGTCGCCAAAGGTCTTGAGTCTGGTACGGGGGATGGAAAGTAAGTTCTTGCTGGTGGAGCGCAGGGACCCGTGACTGAGTGGCGGGTGAAGAAGGTCAGTGATGTACTTGGGTTGCCAGAGAATGAAGTGCTTTGTAAGTGAGGAGGAGGATTTTTGTAGCTGATGCGTTGTTTGATTGGCAGCCAATGGAGTTTCAGCCAGAAGTAAGGCCAGGAAAGCTTTACTGCTTTACCCTTTTATAACTAATGGTAACATTGTCAAATTTAACTTTGGACTGGAGAATGTATGGCAGAACAGATGGCGAAAAGCGTGGATGGAGAAGGGATGGGGGGGTGGATGGGAGCGTGGATCACTGTTAATTTCGTCAACCAGGATAATGATGAAAATATTTCGTCAACGCCCCTTTTTCCCGTGACAAAGACGGCACAATGATGCAAAACTTTTTTCCAGAAAATAAAAAATATAGACGAAAATAAAACATTATTTTAGGTTACTTAGTGACTAAAACCAGACAAAATTCTACGAGCCATGGACGAATGGACATTAAGACATGTAATTGTTTATAATTAATTTGTAATT